>CM051034.1:2847500-3295657 GCA_027627225.1 Congeria kusceri | reverse complement strand
AGGGTGACGGCTGGGCAAAGGTAATGTCATGCGTGCCATTCTGTTCTGAACAGTGGAGTGTATTACCATGTACCCTTCCTACATTCAAATTTGCCTGAGATCTCATCGTCAAATTGTGCAAGTTTGATCCAGATCGGGTAAAAATTAAGTCTCCTACCCTGAACGAAGTGCTTTTTTACTATTATTTTTCCATTAAGGGTATAACTCGTCCCGCTGAGACCTAACGGTCAAACAAAACCTGAATACGTTTGGTCCAAATTGGATAACAATGAAGTATATATTAAGGAAAAAGGCATTTTTTTTTTCCATTAACAAGACGCCATAACTCGGCTGTGTGGTGTCCAATTTGGCAAATCGTTTGCTTTTATGAGATGTTATGGTGCCATACAAACAAGGTTTTGTTAATATTGGAAGAAAAATAATGACCCTATGAAGGAAAAGACATTTTGGCATTTTTTTCAACAAAATGAGACCACAACTCCCGTGTTTGTGGCCAACCTGGCCTATCTTTGGCTTCTATTGAGATTAAATGGTGACACAAAACTGCGGAACATTGAGCAACATTGGATGACAAATGAAGTCTCTATACTTGAAAGTCAATTTTGGCAATTTTTCCTTTTAAAAAGGGTTCCTGGTCCGATTTGACCCATTATCGATACAAGCCGTGGTCATACACAAACTGTGCAAGTTTGGCCAAGAATGAGTAAAAATGAAAGTCTTTATCGCGAAATTATTATCAAATTGTTGACCAAATACAGATGACGGCCGACGGACGACGCAGTAGAAGCCCCACATACCAATAGCACTTTGTGCTCGTGCTCAGGTGAACTAAAACAAAATGGTAAAATGCTTTTAATATGAAACCGTTAATGAGAGTATTTATTAAATGGATTTACATAAAATATCGTTTAAATCGTTAACATTGTAAACTTATACTGTATTATAAGTTATTATTGTTTTTATTGTGCATTAACATACCAGCGCGGGGCTCTGTATGGCAATTGCGTGAAAGAGACACCTCCTCAGTTCCTCCTCGGTCACATTGGGCTGCAACATCACTTGCTCCAGAACGAGCAACTGGGCCTCAACGCTGCCTTCACGTGCAATCAGGTCAATAAACAGATTTCTCTCATCCCACGCACACCGTTGTCATTAATGTCACAGACGCTTGTTAATGCCTCCTCGCCTACAAATAGCAGACTGTTCTGAACGCAGCTTTATTAATTCAATATTGACTATTTGGAATATAAATGATTGCACCAATCATACATACTTTTCAAAAATAGATCCAATGTTGTGGTAAATTTATAATAATGCTGATCCAGAAACGATTTCATGAATTCTAGTAATTCAGTGTTAAATAGTATTACTTATCACTTACCAATCTTCCAAGAATGTGCGCGTAAAGTATAGTATGTTCAGTGTTACCAGCTTTGTCTCAATAATCAAACTTCATCTCACATGATTAAAATTGAGTACATTCAATAGTTTTTACTTATATCAAAATAATTAATTTCTAAATATTGTACATGTTTCCTAATAATTTACCAAGTTTCATAAAATCATCTTTTTCAAGGGAAGTAATCAATCCACGTAGTTGATGTACGCATTCGGTTCGATTACGGTCGTCTGAAACAACAAACAAAAGTGGCAACTCCGTCTGCTGGTCATCAACATGATGTGGCAAAAATTTGGTCTCAAAATAAAATGGGGAAAAAAGTGTAGACTAGAGAGATGGCATGACATTACTGACATATGTTTTTTTCTATGCAATGTTGCATATTTGCATTTAAGAAAGTGTCCGTCAAAGGAACTTTCCTCAACTGGACATGCTATCTTATTTTGGAAAATAATGATCAAATGCAAGATGGATGAAAATGTTTCTTAAATGGTTACTCATGGTAAAATGTGACATTGAAAATGTAAGATTTAAGATATTGTGTTAAATAATTTTGGTAGAGTACCACCAAAATGAACATTTGTGTGACATTATTTGAAAAATTAGCTATATGCTTAGAAGAAAATTGCTTTTTAGACTGCAGTGAAGCGGGAACTATTTTCACAGGGTGAGTAGAGGGACCATCCAATGAACATTTATGTGAAGTTTCATCAAGATTGCTCAAGAACTTGAGAAACATATGACAAGAATACAAAACTTTAACACAAATTCTACTTTTAGCACTAGTGGCAATTTTGTGCAGTGGGGCGAAACCATTTCAATATATTGGTATAGGAACACTAAACAAACATTTGTTAAAATTGTTTTAAAATCTAGCCATAGGTTTTTAAATAAATGGCGTTTAGACATTATTCTATTTTTAGCTCTAACGGCAATCTTGTGCAGTGGAGCGGAATTACTTTCACATGTTTGGCAGAGGGACCATCCAAGGAACATTTCTGTAAAGCTTCATCAAGATTGACCAAGAGCTTTGAAAATCTGACAGGAATACAAAACTTTAACGCAAATTCTATTTTTAGCTCTAGAGGCCATTTTGTGTAGTGAGGCGGTACCATTTGATTAAGTTAGGTGGTAGAGCACTAAACAAACGTTTGTGTACAATTATTTGAAAATTTAGCCATAAGTTTAAAAGAAAATAGCGTTTAGACATAATTCTGTTTTTAGCTCTGGCGCCATCTTGTGCAGGTTTGGTAGAGGACCATCCAAGAAACATTTCCGTAAAGTTCCATGAAGATTGACCAAGAACTTTTGAAAATATGATAGGAATACGAAACTTTAACGCAAATAGTTAACGACATCGCAACGCCCGCCCAACAGTCCGCCCGCCCGCCCGACACCCCAACCGACCGGTATTTGCTAATCTATACGCCGAGATTTTTCGTTGAAAAATCCGGCTAATTAAAATCTGATTACTTTTATTTATTCTTGCCTATTTGTATATATAAATTTAAAACATTTATTTGCTTTTGAACATGATATTCATGTAAATAATGATACCAGGAACAGTACTAGCGAGCCTCTATTGTGTCAAGACAGGTTTAAAAAAAGCTATAGGAAATTACCAGTCTAACTATTTACACGCATAACCATTTAAGACCGTAACATATTAGGTATATTCATATTGTCAGACTGCTAAATTGTTTAGTAATATACGAAATATATTTATTTATTTATCGACCGTAGTTCTCTTGCAATCCACGTAGTCATACATTACATTCCCAGTGCATACCTGATTACCTCCGTCTCGTGTTCAATGGTGAAGTTTCTGTCGTCAGCCTTCGGGTGCTTCTTGAAGACACCGTGAGCTGTTTCCTGACTACCTCGTCATGGTCGTGAATGATACTCGTCAACAACGCATCGGCGCTCTGTACATAGTTATTTATATTGACTCAAACAGAGATTTGTATGGTAGATAAGAGTACAAAACTCTACATTTTGTGTTGTATATGTGCACTAATTGTACAATTTAAACACGTACATGTAATTTAATCAAAATAGACACGTCTGTACAATGTGTACCTTATGCAGGAGAAGTGTCTCAGGCCGTTGATAGCCGCTCGACGCCATGCTGTGACGCCAACATTTGGTTCCATGTAGGACAGGATGTGACGCAGTGAGCGCTGTTTCCCGGCGTTCCCAAGACTCTGGAGGAGAACCATCTTGGTTTCAATATGCTTCCGGGCCGGCGTATCGTGCTGTATGATAGAACGACGACGGCGAGGTTTGATGATGTCGCTGGACCTTGCTGTAAATGTTAAAAGGGAAATTACGCTATGAGATTGTTCTGACGAGCTGGTATTTTACATGGGAAATAAGCTTTCAGGCTTTGGTGGATCGTCCAAGAGTGTAACACAAAGGCTACAGAAGCTTATTATTATTATTTCATAATATATTTTGGTTCCTGTATCATTTACAGAGAGTAACATGTTATAACATATGTTCAATATTGCTCTCTTGGTGATGTTATAGAACAATATAGAATATCCGCTATACAAGAGTCCCAAGAGGACCTACAATGCTCTACTGGTTTGGGTGAGGATTGTCCGAAGGGCAAGGCCCCTGATTTGCTTTAGCCACCATTTTTTGCAGCGAAACTATTTGTCAGAGAACCTTTCAAGGAAAATTCCGTGAATAATCGTCGATAGTTTAAATTAGGATGTTGATTTGAAAAAGTTTAAGAGATATAGTTGCTAAGCAGATATTTTTTGACTAGGTAGTAAATGACACTCCACAATTGTCGCCTAACACTCACATTCGTTGTGGTGGTCGAGCCAGCTCACTATGCGTTCCACAATCCTGTCAGACTCCGTGGTGGTCTTGACCTTTGGATTCTCAAAACAACACACTTCAATAATAAAGCAGACTAAAGTAATTACTTACTTTCGTTGTGGTGATCGAGCCAGTTCTCTATGCGCTCCACGATTCTGTCAGACTCCCGTGGTGTTCTTGTCATGCAAGGACTTGGCCATGGCACCCAGGGACAGGCACGCCCGCTTCCGGGTCATCGTCAAGGCCGGGGTTTCTTTCGGACAATTAAGGATTTGTTAATTATGATATGTTTTCTTAAGTTTTGCAAAACAAAATGCACACACGCTGCTCTGACAAAATGAAGTATAAAACAAGCCAATTTACCACCAGGCTCATGACCGTCCTCGAAACACAATCTTTCCACTTGGCGAACAAGTTCCTACACAAGTAAAAAATTTGGTTATAGGTACAAGTAATGCTCTATAATAAATAATATGTTTGCACATATTTGAAGTTTTTATCAATATTAAAACAAGACGGCCATGATGGCCGAAAGGGCTATCCTGAGTCTTGGCAAAGTTTAAGACCATACTGTTATGAAAGGCTTGAACAAAGCTTGGAAATGTACGCCACTATGTCTTTTATTAATTTGTCTGGCCGATTAACTGTCTTTTTTTCTACTTGGCTTGTCCTGTCTTATTAAACACAAACAAAAAAATTCATGGTCTTTAAAAAAGTATGGAACTGGTTGTCCCCTACCCTGGTTTCGCAAGCAATTTCGGATGAAAGTGTTAATGCCGCAGTTTTTAAATATAAGGGTGACGGCTGGGCAAAGGTAATGTCATGCGTGCCATTCTGTTCTGAACAGTGGAGTGTATTACCATGTACCCTTCCTACATTCAAATTTGCCTGAGATCTCATCGTCAAATTGTGCAAGTTTGATCCAGATCGGGTAAAAATTAAGTCTCCTACCCTGAACGAAGTGCTTTTTTACTATTATTTTTCCATTAAGGGGTAATAACTCGTCCGCTGAGACCTAACGGTCAAACAAAACCTGAATACGTTTGGTCCAAATTGGATAACAATGAAGTATATATTAAGGAAAAAGGCATTTTTTTTTTCCATTAACAAGACGCCATAACTCGGCTGTGTGGTGTCCAATTTGGCAAATCGTTTGCTTTTATGAGATGTTATGGTGCCATACAAACAAGGTTTTGTTAATATTGGAAGAAAAATAATGACCCTATGAAGGAAAAAGACATTTTGGCATTTTTTTCAACAAAATGAGACCACAACTCCCGTGTTTGTGGCCAACCTGGCCTATCTTTGGCTTCTATTGAGATTAAATGGTGACACAAAACTGCGGAACATTGAGCAACATTGGATGACAAATGAAGTCTCTATACTTGAAAGTCAATTTTGGCAATTTTTCCTTTAAAAAGGGTTCCTGGTCCGATTTGACCCATTATCGATACAAGCCGTGGTCATACACAAACTGTGCAAGTTTGGCCAAGAATGAGTAAAAATGAATTCTTTATCGCGAAATTATTATCAAATTGTTGACCAAATACAGATGACGGCCGACGGACGACGCAGTAGAAGCCCCACATACCAATAGCACTTTGTGCTCGTGCTCAGGTGAACTAAAACAAAATGGTAAAATGCTTTTAATATGAAACCGTTAATGAGAGTATTTATTAAATGGATTTACATAAAATATCGTTTAAATCGTTAACATTGTAAACTTATACCTGTATTATAAGTTATTATTGTTTTTATTGTGCATTAACATACCAGCGCGGGGCTCTGTATGGCAATTGCGTGAAAGAGACACCTCCTCAGTTCCTCCTCGGTCACATTGGGCTGCAACATCACTTGCTCCAGAACGAGCAACTGGGCCTCAACGCTGCCTTCACGTGCAATCAGGTCAATAAACAGATTTCTCTCATCCACGCACACCGTGTCATTAATGTCACAGACGCTTGTTAATGCCTCCTCGCCTACAAATAGCAGACTGTTCTGAACGCAGCTTTATTAATTCAATATTGACTATTTGGAATATAAATGATTGCACCAATCATACATACTTTTCAAAAATAGATCCAATGTTGTGGTAAATTTATAATAATGCTGATCCAGAAACGATTTCATGAATTCTAGTAATTCAGTGTTAAATAGTATTACTTATCACTTACCAATCTTCCAAGAATGTGCGCGTAAAGTATAGTATGTTCAGTGTTACCAGCTTTGTCTCAATAATCAAACTTCATCTCACATGATTAAAATTGAGTACATTCAATAGTTTTACTTATATCAAAATAATTAATTTCTAAATATTGTACATGTTTCCTAATAATTTACCAAGTTTCATAAAATCATCTTTTTCAAGGGAAGTAATCAATCCACGTAGTTGATGTACGCATTCGGTTCGATTACGGTCGTCTGAAACAACAAACAAAAGTGGCAACTCCGTCTGCTGGTCATCAACATGATGTGGCAAAAATTTGGTCTCAAAATAAAATGGGGAAAAAAGTGTAGACTAGAGAGATGGCATGACATTACTGACATATGTTTTTTTCTATGCAATGTTGCATATTTGCATTTAAGAAAGTGTCCGTCAAAGGAACTTTCCTCAACTGGACATGCTATCTTATTTTGGAAAATAATGATCAAATGCAAGATGGATGAAAATGTTTCTTAAATGGTTACTCATGGTAAAATGTGACATTGAAAATGTAAGATTTAAGATATTGTGTTAAATAATTTTGGTAGAGTACCACCAAATGAACATTTGTGTGACATTATTTGAAAAATTAGCTATATGCTTAGAAGAAAATTGCTTTTAGACTGCAGTGAAGCGGAACTATTTTCACAGGGTGAGTAGAGGACCATCCAATGAACATTTATGTGAAGTTTCATCAAGATTGCTCAAGAACTTGAGAACATATGACAAGAATACAAAACTTTAACACAAATTCTACTTTTAGCACTAGTGGCAATTTTGTGCAGTGGGGCGAAACCATTTCAATATATTTGGTATAGGAACACTAAACAAACATTTGTTAAAATTGTTTTAAAATCTAGCCATAGGTTTTTAAATAAATGGCGTTTAGACATTATTCTATTTTTAGCTCTAACGGCAATCTTGTGCAGTGGAGCGGAATTACTTTCACATGTTTGGCAGAGGACCATCCAAGGAACATTTCTGTAAAGCTTCATCAAGATTGACCAAGAGCTTTTGAAAATCTGACAGGAATACAAAACTTTAACGCAAATTCTATTTTTAGCTCTAGAGGCCATTTTGTGTAGTGAGGCGGTACCATTTGATTAAGTTAGGTGGTAGAGCACTAAACAAACGTTTGTGTACAATTATTTGAAAATTTAGCCATAAGTTTAAAAGAAAATAGCGTTTAGACATAATTCTGTTTTTAGCTCTGGCGGCCATCTTGTGCAGGTTTGGTAGAGGACCATCCAAGAAACATTTCCGTAAAGTTCCATGAAGATTGACCAAGAACTTTTGAAAATATGATAGGAATACGAAACTTTAACGCAAATAGTTAACGACATCGCAACGCCCGCCCAACAGTCCGCCCGCCCGCCCGACACCCCCAACCGACCGGTATTTGCTAATCTATACGCCGAGATTTTTCGTTGAAAAATCCGGCTAATTAAAATCTGATTACTTTTATTTATTCTTGCCTATTTGTATATATAAATTTAAAACATTTTATTTGCTTTTGAACATGATATTCATGTAAATAATGATACCAGGAAACAGTACTAGCGAGCCTCTATTGTGTCCAAGACAGGTTTAAAAAAAGCTATAGGAAATTACCAGTCTAACTATTTACACGCATAACCATTTAAGACCTTAACATATTAGGTATATTCATATTGTCAGACTGCTAAATTGTTTAGTAATATACGAAATAATATTTATTTATTTATCGACCGTAGTTCTCTTGCAATCCACGTAGTCATACATTACATTCCCAGTGCATACCTGATTACCTCCGTCTCGTGTTCAATGGTGAAGTTTCTGTCGTCAGCCTTCGGGTGCTTCTTGAAGACACCGTGAGCTGTTTTCCTGACTACCTCGTCATGGTCGTGAATGATACTCGTCAACAACGCATCGGCGCTCTGTACATAGTTATTTATATTGACTCAAACAGAGATTTGTATGGTAGATAAGAGTACAAACTCTACATTTTGTGTTGTATATGTGCACTAATTGTACAATTTAAACACGTACATGTAATTTAATCAAAAATAGACACGTCTGTACAATGTGTACCTTATTGCAGGAGAAGTGTCTCAGGCCGTTGATAGCCGCTCGACGCCATGCTGTGACGCCAACATTTGGTTCCATGTAGGACAGGATGTGACGCAGTGAGCGCTGTTTCCCGGCGTTCCCAAGACTCTGGAGGAGAACCATCTTGGTTTCAATATGCTTCCGGGCCGGCGTATCGTGCTGTATGATAGAACGACGACGGCGAGGTTTGATGATGTCGCTGGACCTTGCTGTAAATGTTAAAAGGGAAATTACGCTATGAGATTGTTCTGACGAGCTGGTATTTTACATGGGAAATAAGCTTTCAGGCTTTGGTGGATCGTCCAAGAGTGTAACACAAAGGCTACAGAAGCTTATTATTATTATTTCATAATATATTTTGGTTCCTGTATCATTTACAGAGAGTAACATGTTATAACATATGTTCAATATTGCTCTCTTGGTGATGTTATAGAACAATATAGAATATCCGCTATACAAGAGTCCCAAGAGGACCTACAATGCTCTACTGGTTTGGGTGAGGATTGTCCGAAGGGCAAGGCCCCTGATTTGCTTTAGCCACCATTTTTTGCAGCGAAACTATTTGTCAGAGAACCTTTCAAGGAAAATTTCCGTGAATAATCGTCGATAGTTTAAATTAGGATGTTGTTTGAAAAAGTTTAAGAGATATAGTTGCTAAGCAGATATTTTTTGACTAGGTAGTAAATGACACTCCACAATGTCGCCTAACACTCACATTCGTTGTGGTGGTCGAGCCAGCTCACTATGCGTTCCACAATCCTGTCAGACTCCGTGGTGGTCTTGACCTTTGGATTCTCAAAACAACACACTTCAATAATAAAGCAGACTAAAGTAATTACTTACTTTCGTTGTGGTGATCGAGCCAGTTCTCTATGCGCTCCACGATTCTGTCAGACTCCGTGGTGTTCTTGTCATGCAAGGACTTGGCCATGGCACCCAGGGACAGGCACGCCCGCTTCCGGGTCATCGTCAAGGCCGGGGTTTCTTTCGGACAATTAAGGATTTGTTAATTATGATATGTTTTCTTAAGTTTTGCAAAAACAAAATGCACACACGCTGCTCTGACAAAATGAAGTATAAAACAAGCCAATTTACCACCAGGCTCATGACCGTCCTCGAAACACAATCTTTCCACTTGGCGAACAAGTTCCTACACAAGTAAAAAAATTTGGTTATAGGTACAAGTAATGCTCTATAATAAATAATATGTTTGCACATATTTGAAGTTTTTATCAATATTAAAACAAGACGGCCATGATGGCCGAAAGGGCTATCCTGAGTCTTGGCAAAGTTTAAGACCATACTGTTATGAAAGGCTTGAACAAAGCTTGGAAATGTACGCCACTATGTCTTTTATTAATTTGTCTGGCCGATTAACTGTCTTTTTTTCTACTTGGCTTGTCCTGTCTTATTAAACACAAACAAAAAAATTCATGGTCTTTAAAAAAGTATGGAACTGGTTGTCCCCTACCCTGGTTTCGCAAGCAATTTCGGATGAAAGTGTTAATGCCGCAGTTTTTAAATATAAGGGTGACGGCTGGGCAAAGGTAATGTCATGCGTGCCATTCTGTTCTGAACAGTGGAGTGTATTACCATGTACCCTTCCTACATTCAAATTTGCCTGAGATCTCATCGTCAAATTGTGCAAGTTTGATCCAGATCGGGTAAAAATTAAGTCTCCTACCCTGAACGAAGTGCTTTTTTACTATTATTTTTCCATTAAGGGGGTAATAACTCGTCCGCTGAGACCTAACGGTCAAACAAAACCTGAATACGTTTGGTCCAAATTGGATAACAATGAAGTATATATTAAGGAAAAAGGCATTTTTTTTTTCCATTAACAAGACGCCATAACTCGGCTGTGTGGTGTCCAATTGGCAAATCGTTTGCTTTTATGAGATGTTATGGTGCCATACAAACAAGGTTTTGTTAATATTGGAAGAAAAATAATGACCCTATGAAGGAAAAGACATTTTGGCATTTTTTTCAACAAAATGAGACCACAACTCCCGTGTTTGTGGCCAACCTGGCCTATCTTTGGCTTCTATTGAGATTAAATGGTGACACAAAACTGCGGAACATTGAGCAACATTGGATGACAAATGAAGTCTCTATACTTGAAAGTCAATTTTGGCAATTTTTCCTTTAAAAAGGGTTCCTGGTCCGATTTGACCCATTATCGATACAAGCCGTGGTCATACACAAACTGTGCAAGTTTGGCCAAGAATGAGTAAAAATGAATTCTTTATCGCGAAATTATTATCAAATTGTTGACCAAATACAGATGACGGCCGACGGACGACGCAGTAGAAGCCCCACATACCAATAGCACTTTGTGCTCGTGCTCAGGTGAACTAAAACAAAATGGTAAAATGCTTTTAATATGAAACCGTTAATGAGAGTATTTATTAAATGGATTTACATAAAATATCGTTTAAATCGTTAACATTGTAAACTTATACCTGTATTATAAGTTATTATTGTTTTTATTGTGCATTAACATACCAGCGCGGGGCTCTGTATGGCAATTGCGTGAAAGAGACACCTCCTCAGTTCCTCCTCGGTCACATTGGGCTGCAACATCACTTGCTCCAGAACGAGCAACTGGGCCTCAACGCTGCCTTCACGTGCAATCAGGTCAATAAACAGATTTCTCTCATCCACGCACACCGTGTCATTAATGTCACAGACGCTTGTTAATGCCTCCTCGCCTACAAATAGCAGACTGTTCTGAACGCAGCTTTATTAATTCAATATTGACTATTTGGAATATAAATGATTGCACCAATCATACATACTTTTCAAAAATAGATCCAATGTTGTGGTAAATTTATAATAATGCTGATCCAGAAACGATTTCATGAATTCTAGTAATTCAGTGTTAAATAGTATTACTTATCACTTACCAATCTTCCAAGAATGTGCGCGTAAAGTATAGTATGTTCAGTGTTACCAGCTTTGTCTCAATAATCAAACTTCATCTCACATGATTAAAATTGAGTACATTCAATAGTTTTACTTATATCAAAATAATTAATTTCTAAATATTGTACATGTTTCCTAATAATTTACCAAGTTTCATAAAATCATCTTTTTCAAGGGAAGTAATCAATCCACGTAGTTGATGTACGCATTCGGTTCGATTACGGTCGTCTGAAACAACAAACAAAAGTGGCAACTCCGTCTGCTGGTCATCAACATGATGTGGCAAAAATTGTGGGTCTCAAAATAAAATGGGGAAAAAAGTGTAGACTAGAGAGATGGCATGACATTACTGACATATGTTTTTTTCTATGCAATGTTGCATATTTGCATTTAAGAAAGTGTCCGTCAAAGGAACTTTCCTCAACTGGACATGCTATCTTATTTTGGAAAATAATGATCAAATGCAAGATGGATGAAAATGTTTCTTAAATGGTTACTCATGGTAAAATGTGACATTGAAAATGTAAGATTTAAGATATTGTGTTAAATAATTTTGGTAGAGTACCACCAAATGAACATTTGTGTGACATTATTTGAAAAATTAGCTATATGCTTAGAAGAAAATTGCTTTTAGACTGCAGTGAAGCGGAACTATTTTCACAGGGTGAGTAGAGGACCATCCAATGAACATTTATGTGAAGTTTCATCAAGATTGCTCAAGAACTTGAGAACATATGACAAGAATACAAAACTTTAACACAAATTCTACTTTTAGCACTAGTGGCAATTTTGTGCAGTGGGGCGAAACCATTTCAATATATTTGGTATAGGAACACTAAACAAACATTTGTTAAAATTGTTTTAAAATCTAGCCATAGGTTTTTAAATAAATGGCGTTTAGACATTATTCTATTTTTAGCTCTAACGGCAATCTTGTGCAGTGGAGCGGAATTACTTTCACATGTTTGGCAGAGGACCATCCAAGGAACATTTCTGTAAAGCTTCATCAAGATTGACCAAGAGCTTTTGAAAATCTGACAGGAATACAAAACTTTAACGCAAATTCTATTTTTAGCTCTAGAGGCCATTTTGTGTAGTGAGGCGGTACCATTTGATTAAGTTAGGTGGTAGAGCACTAAACAAACGTTTGTGTACAATTATTTGAAAATTTAGCCATAAGTTTAAAAGAAAATAGCGTTTAGACATAATTCTGTTTTTAGCTCTGGCGGCCATCTTGTGCAGGTTTGGTAGAGGACCATCCAAGAAACATTTCCGTAAAGTTCCATGAAGATTGACCAAGAACTTTTGAAAATATGATAGGAATACGAAACTTTAACGCAAATAGTTAACGACATCGCAACGCCCGCCCAACAGTCCGCCCGCCCGCCCGACACCCCAACCGACCGGTATTTGCTAATCTATACGCCGAGATTTTTCGTTGAAAAATCCGGCTAATTAAAATCTGATTACTTTTATTTATTCTTGCCTATTTGTATATATAAATTTAAAACATTTTATTTGCTTTTGAACATGATATTCATGTAAATAATGATACCAGGAAACAGTACTAGCGAGCCTCTATTGTGTCCAAGACAGGTTTAAAAAAAGCTATAGGAAATTACCAGTCTAACTATTTACACGCATAACCATTTAAGACCTTAACATATTAGGTATATTCATATTGTCAGACTGCTAAATTGTTTAGTAATATACGAAATAATATTTATTTATTTATCGACCGTAGTTCTCTTGCAATCCACGTAGTCATACATTACATTCCCAGTGCATACCTGATTACCTCCGTCTCGTGTTCAATGGTGAAGTTTCTGTCGTCAGCCTTCGGGTGCTTCTTGAAGACACCGTGAGCTGTTTTCCTGACTACCTCGTCATGGTCGTGAATGATACTCGTCAACAACGCATCGGCGCTCTGTACATAGTTATTTATATTGACTCAAACAGAGATTTGTATGGTAGATAAGAGTACAAACTCTACATTTTGTGTTGTATATGTGCACTAATTGTACAATTTAAACACGTACATGTAATTTAATCAAAAATAGACACGTCTGTACAATGTGTACCTTATTGCAGGAGAAGTGTCTCAGGCCGTTGATAGCCGCTCGACGCCATGCTGTGACGCCAACATTTGGTTCCATGTAGGACAGGATGTGACGCAGTGAGCGCTGTTTCCCGGCGTTCCCAAGACTCTGGAGGAGAACCATCTTGGTTTCAATATGCTTCCGGGCCGGCGTATCGTGCTGTATGATAGAACGACGACGGCGAGGTTTGATGATGTCGCTGGACCTTGCTGTAAATGTTAAAAGGGAAATTACGCTATGAGATTGTTCTGACGAGCTGGTATTTTACATGGGAAATAAGCTTTCAGGCTTTGGTGGATCGTCCAAGAGTGTAACACAAAGGCTACAGAAGCTTATTATTATTATTTCATAATATATTTTGGTTCCTGTATCATTTACAGAGAGTAACATGTTATAACATATGTTCAATATTGCTCTCTTGGTGATGTTATAGAACAATATAGAATATCCGCTATACAAGAGTCCCAAGAGGACCTACAATGCTCTACTGGTTTGGGTGAGGATTGTCCGAAGGGCAAGGCCCCTGATTTGCTTTAGCCACCATTTTTTGCAGCGAAACTATTTGTCAGAGAACCTTTCAAGGAAAATTTCCGTGAATAATCGTCGATAGTTTAAATTAGGATGTTGTTTGAAAAAGTTTAAGAGATATAGTTGCTAAGCAGATATTTTTTGACTAGGTAGTAAATGACACTCCACAATGTCGCCTAACACTCACATTCGTTGTGGTGGTCGAGCCAGCTCACTATGCGTTCCACAATCCTGTCAGACTCCGTGGTGGTCTTGACCTTTGGATTCTCAAAACAACACACTTCAATAATAAAGCAGACTAAAGTAATTACTTACTTTCGTTGTGGTGATCGAGCCAGTTCTCTATGCGCTCCACGATTCTGTCAGACTCCGTGGTGTTCTTGTCATGCAAGGACTTGGCCATGGCACCCAGGGACAGGCACGCCCGCTTCCGGGTCATCGTCAAGGCCGGGGTTTCTTTCGGACAATTAAGGATTTGTTAATTATGATATGTTTTCTTAAGTTTTGCAAAAACAAAATGCACACACGCTGCTCTGACAAAATGAAGTATAAAACAAGCCAATTTACCACCAGGCTCATGACCGTCCTCGAAACACAATCTTTCCACTTGGCGAACAAGTTCCTACACAAGTAAAAAAATTTGGTTATAGGTACAAGTAATGCTCTATAATAAATAATATGTTTGCACATATTTGAAGTTTTTATCAATATTAAAACAAGACGGCCATGATGGCCGAAAGGGCTATCCTGAGTCTTGGCAAAGTTTAAGACCATACTGTTATGAAAGGCTTGAACAAAGCTTGGAAATGTACGCCACTATGTCTTTTATTAATTTGTCTGGCCGATTAACTGTCTTTTTTTCTACTTGGCTTGTCCTGTCTTATTAAACACAAACAAAAAAATTCATGGTCTTTAAAAAAGTATGGAACTGGTTGTCCCCTACCCTGGTTTCGCAAGCAATTTCGGATGAAAGTGTTAATGCCGCAGTTTTTAAATATAAGGGTGACGGCTGGGCAAAGGTAATGTCATGCGTGCCATTCTGTTCTGAACAGTGGAGTGTATTACCATGTACCCTTCCTACATTCAAATTTGCCTGAGATCTCATCGTCAAATTGTGCAAGTTTGATCCAGATCGGGTAAAAATTAAGTCTCCTACCCTGAACGAAGTGCTTTTTTACTATTATTTTTCCATTAAGGGGTAATAACTCGTCCGCTGAGACCTAACGGTCAAACAAAACCTGAATACGTTTGGTCCAAATTGGATAACAATGAAGTATATATTAAGGAAAAAGGCATTTTTTTTTTCCATTAACAAGACGCCATAACTCGGCTGTGTGGTGTCCAATTTGGCAAATCGTTTGCTTTTATGAGATGTTATGGTGCCATACAAACAAGGTTTTGTTAATATTGGAAGAAAAATAATGACCCTATGAAGGAAAAGACATTTTGGCATTTTTTTCAACAAAATGAGACCACAACTCCCGTGTTTGTGGCCAACCTGGCCTATCTTTGGCTTCTATTGAGATTAAATGGTGACACAAAACTGCGGAACATTGAGCAACATTGGATGACAAATGAAGTCTCTATACTTGAAAGTCAATTTTGGCAATTTTTCCTTTAAAAAGGGTTCCTGGTCCGATTTGACCCATTATCGATACAAGCCGTGGTCATACACAAACTGTGCAAGTTTGGCCAAGAATGAGTAAAAATGAATTCTTTATCGCGAAATTATTATCAAATTGTTGACCAAATACAGATGACGGCCGACGGACGACGCAGTAGAAGCCCCACATACCAATAGCACTTTGTGCTCGTGCTCAGGTGAACTAAAACAAAATGGTAAAATGCTTTTAATATGAAACCGTTAATGAGAGTATTTATTAAATGGATTTACATAAAATATCGTTTAAATCGTTAACATTGTAAACTTATACCTGTATTATAAGTTATTATTGTTTTTATTGTGCATTAACATACCAGCGCGGGGCTCTGTATGGCAATTGCGTGAAAGAGACACCTCCTCAGTTCCTCCTCGGTCACATTGGGCTGCAACATCACTTGCTCCAGAACGAGCAACTGGGCCTCAACGCTGCCTTCACGTGCAATCAGGTCAATAAACAGATTTCTCTCATCCACGCACACCGTGTCATTAATGTCACAGACGCTTGTTAATGCCTCCTCGCCTACAAATAGCAGACTGTTCTGAACGCAGCTTTATTAATTCAATATTGACTATTTGGAATATAAATGATTGCACCAATCATACATACTTTTCAAAAATAGATCCAATGTTGTGGTAAATTTATAATAATGCTGATCCAGAAACGATTTCATGAATTCTAGTAATTCAGTGTTAAATAGTATTACTTATCACTTACCAATCTTCCAAGAATGTGCGCGTAAAGTATAGTATGTTCAGTGTTACCAGCTTTGTCTCAATAATCAAACTTCATCTCACATGATTAAAATTGAGTACATTCAATAGTTTTACTTATATCAAAATAATTAATTTCTAAATATTGTACATGTTTCCTAATAATTTACCAAGTTTCATAAAATCATCTTTTTCAAGGGAAGTAATCAATCCACGTAGTTGATGTACGCATTCGGTTCGATTACGGTCGTCTGAAACAACAAACAAAAGTGGCAACTCCGTCTGCTGGTCATCAACATGATGTGGCAAAAATTTGGTCTCAAAATAAAATGGGGAAAAAAGTGTAGACTAGAGAGATGGCATGACATTACTGACATATGTTTTTTTCTATGCAATGTTGCATATTTGCATTTAAGAAAGTGTCCGTCAAAGGAACTTTCCTCAACTGGACATGCTATCTTATTTTGGAAAATAATGATCAAATGCAAGATGGATGAAAATGTTTCTTAAATGGTTACTCATGGTAAAATGTGACATTGAAAATGTAAGATTTAAGATATTGTGTTAAATAATTTTGGTAGAGTACCACCAAATGAACATTTGTGTGACATTATTTGAAAAATTAGCTATATGCTTAGAAGAAAATTGCTTTTAGACTGCAGTGAAGCGGAACTATTTTCACAGGGTGAGTAGAGGACCATCCAATGAACATTTATGTGAAGTTTCATCAAGATTGCTCAAGAACTTGAGAACATATGACAAGAATACAAAACTTTAACACAAATTCTACTTTTAGCACTAGTGGCAATTTTGTGCAGTGGGGCGAAACCATTTCAATATATTTGGTATAGGAACACTAAACAAACATTTGTTAAAATTGTTTTAAAATCTAGCCATAGGTTTTTAAATAAATGGCGTTTAGACATTATTCTATTTTTAGCTCTAACGGCAATCTTGTGCAGTGGAGCGGAATTACTTTCACATGTTTGGCAGAGGACCATCCAAGGAACATTTCTGTAAAGCTTCATCAAGATTGACCAAGAGCTTTTGAAAATCTGACAGGAATACAAAACTTTAACGCAAATTCTATTTTTAGCTCTAGAGGCCATTTTGTGTAGTGAGGCGGTACCATTTGATTAAGTTAGGTGGTAGAGCACTAAACAAACGTTTGTGTACAATTATTTGAAAATTTAGCCATAAGTTTAAAAGAAAATAGCGTTTAGACATAATTCTGTTTTTAGCTCTGGCGGCCATCTTGTGCAGGTTTGGTAGAGGACCATCCAAGAAACATTTCCGTAAAGTTCCATGAAGATTGACCAAGAACTTTTGAAAATATGATAGGAATACGAAACTTTAACGCAAATAGTTAACGACATCGCAACGCCCGCCCAACAGTCCGCCCGCCCGCCCGACACCCCAACCGACCGGTATTTGCTAATCTATACGCCGAGATTTTTCGTTGAAAAATCCGGCTAATTAAAATCTGATTACTTTTATTTATTCTTGCCTATTTGTATATATAAATTTAAAACATTTTATTTGCTTTTGAACATGATATTCATGTAAATAATGATACCAGGAAACAGTACTAGCGAGCCTCTATTGTGTCCAAGACAGGTTTAAAAAAAGCTATAGGAAATTACCAGTCTAACTATTTACACGCATAACCATTTAAGACCTTAACATATTAGGTATATTCATATTGTCAGACTGCTAAATTGTTTAGTAATATACGAAATAATATTTATTTATTTATCGACCGTAGTTCTCTTGCAATCCACGTAGTCATACATTACATTCCCAGTGCATACCTGATTACCTCCGTCTCGTGTTCAATGGTGAAGTTTCTGTCGTCAGCCTTCGGGTGCTTCTTGAAGACACCGTGAGCTGTTTTCCTGACTACCTCGTCATGGTCGTGAATGATACTCGTCAACAACGCATCGGCGCTCTGTACATAGTTATTTATATTGACTCAAACAGAGATTTGTATGGTAGATAAGAGTACAAACTCTACATTTTGTGTTGTATATGTGCACTAATTGTACAATTTAAACACGTACATGTAATTTAATCAAAAATAGACACGTCTGTACAATGTGTACCTTATTGCAGGAGAAGTGTCTCAGGCCGTTGATAGCCGCTCGACGCCATGCTGTGACGCCAACATTTGGTTCCATGTAGGACAGGATGTGACGCAGTGAGCGCTGTTTCCCGGCGTTCCCAAGACTCTGGAGGAGAACCATCTTGGTTTCAATATGCTTCCGGGCCGGCGTATCGTGCTGTATGATAGAACGACGACGGCGAGGTTTGATGATGTCGCTGGACCTTGCTGTAAATGTTAAAAGGGAAATTACGCTATGAGATTGTTCTGACGAGCTGGTATTTTACATGGGAAATAAGCTTTCAGGCTTTGGTGGATCGTCCAAGAGTGTAACACAAAGGCTACAGAAGCTTATTATTATTATTTCATAATATATTTTGGTTCCTGTATCATTTACAGAGAGTAACATGTTATAACATATGTTCAATATTGCTCTCTTGGTGATGTTATAGAACAATATAGAATATCCGCTATACAAGAGTCCCAAGAGGACCTACAATGCTCTACTGGTTTGGGTGAGGATTGTCCGAAGGGCAAGGCCCCTGATTTGCTTTAGCCACCATTTTTTGCAGCGAAACTATTTGTCAGAGAACCTTTCAAGGAAAATTTCCGTGAATAATCGTCGATAGTTTAAATTAGGATGTTGTTTGAAAAAGTTTAAGAGATATAGTTGCTAAGCAGATATTTTTTGACTAGGTAGTAAATGACACTCCACAATGTCGCCTAACACTCACATTCGTTGTGGTGGTCGAGCCAGCTCACTATGCGTTCCACAATCCTGTCAGACTCCGTGGTGGTCTTGACCTTTGGATTCTCAAAACAACACACTTCAATAATAAAGCAGACTAAAGTAATTACTTACTTTCGTTGTGGTGATCGAGCCAGTTCTCTATGCGCTCCACGATTCTGTCAGACTCCGTGGTGTTCTTGTCATGCAAGGACTTGGCCATGGCACCCAGGGACAGGCACGCCCGCTTCCGGGTCATCGTCAAGGCCGGGGTTTCTTTCGGACAATTAAGGATTTGTTAATTATGATATGTTTTCTTAAGTTTTGCAAAAACAAAATGCACACACGCTGCTCTGACAAAATGAAGTATAAAACAAGCCAATTTACCACCAGGCTCATGACCGTCCTCGAAACACAATCTTTCCACTTGGCGAACAAGTTCCTACACAAGTAAAAAAATTTGGTTATAGGTACAAGTAATGCTCTATAATAAATAATATGTTTGCACATATTTGAAGTTTTTATCAATATTAAAACAAGACGGCCATGATGGCCGAAAGGGCTATCCTGAGTCTTGGCAAAGTTTAAGACCATACTGTTATGAAAGGCTTGAACAAAGCTTGGAAATGTACGCCACTATGTCTTTTATTAATTTGTCTGGCCGATTAACTGTCTTTTTTTCTACTTGGCTTGTCCTGTCTTATTAAACACAAACAAAAAAATTCATGGTCTTTAAAAAAGTATGGAACTGGTTGTCCCCTACCCTGGTTTCGCAAGCAATTTCGGATGAAAGTGTTAATGCCGCAGTTTTTAAATATAAGGGTGACGGCTGGGCAAAGGTAATGTCATGCGTGCCATTCTGTTCTGAACAGTGGAGTGTATTACCATGTACCCTTCCTACATTCAAATTTGCCTGAGATCTCATCGTCAAATTGTGCAAGTTTGATCCAGATCGGGTAAAAATTAAGTCTCCTACCCTGAACGAAGTGCTTTTTTACTATTATTTTTCCATTAAGGGGTAATAACTCGTCCGCTGAGACCTAACGGTCAAACAAAACCTGAATACGTTTGGTCCAAATTGGATAACAATGAAGTATATATTAAGGAAAAAGGCATTTTTTTTTTCCATTAACAAGACGCCATAACTCGGCTGTGTGGTGTCCAATTTGGCAAATCGTTTGCTTTTATGAGATGTTATGGTGCCATACAAACAAGGTTTTGTTAATATTGGAAGAAAAATAATGACCCTATGAAGGAAAAGACATTTTGGCATTTTTTTCAACAAAATGAGACCACAACTCCCGTGTTTGTGGCCAACCTGGCCTATCTTTGGCTTCTATTGAGATTAAATGGTGACACAAAACTGCGGAACATTGAGCAACATTGGATGACAAATGAAGTCTCTATACTTGAAAGTCAATTTTGGCAATTTTTCCTTTAAAAAGGGTTCCTGGTCCGATTTGACCCATTATCGATACAAGCCGTGGTCATACACAAACTGTGCAAGTTTGGCCAAGAATGAGTAAAAATGAAGTCTTTATCGCGAAATTATTATCAAATTGTTGACCAAATACAGATGACGGCCGACGGACGACGCAGTAGAAGCCCCACATACCAATAGCACTTTGTGCTCGTGCTCAGGTGAACTAAAACAAAATGGTAAAATGCTTTTAATATGAAACCGTTAATGAGAGTATTTATTAAATGGATTTACATAAAATATCGTTTAAATCGTTAACATTGTAAACTTATACCTGTATTATAAGTTATTATTGTTTTTATTGTGCATTAACATACCAGCGCGGGGCTCTGTATGGCAATTGCGTGAAAGAGACACCTCCTCAGTTCCTCCTCGGTCACATTGGGCTGCAACATCACTTGCTCCAGAACGAGCAACTGGGCCTCAACGCTGCCTTCACGTGCAATCAGGTCAATAAACAGATTTCTCTCATCCACGCACACCGTGTCATTAATGTCACAGACGCTTGTTAATGCCTCCTCGCCTACAAATAGCAGACTGTTCTGAACGCAGCTTTATTAATTCAATATTGACTATTTGGAATATAAATGATTGCACCAATCATACATACTTTTCAAAAATAGATCCAATGTTGTGGTAAATTTATAATAATGCTGATCCAGAAACGATTTCATGAATTCTAGTAATTCAGTGTTAAATAGTATTACTTATCACTTACCAATCTTCCAAGAATGTGCGCGTAAAGTATAGTATGTTCAGTGTTACCAGCTTTGTCTCAATAATCAAACTTCATCTCACATGATTAAAATTGAGTACATTCAATAGTTTTACTTATATCAAAATAATTAATTTCTAAATATTGTACATGTTTCCTAATAATTTACCAAGTTTCATAAAATCATCTTTTTCAAGGGAAGTAATCAATCCACGTAGTTGATGTACGCATTCGGTTCGATTACGGTCGTCTGAAACAACAAACAAAAGTGGCAACTCCGTCTGCTGGTCATCAACATGATGTGGCAAAATTGAAGATGGAATGTATTAGAATTATGGTCCAGCTGCAAATTATTTATGTTGAGAAGTAAGTTTTTTGAAATACTAGTTAACTTAAAATTTAAGAAGTCAGGTCTCGTTTTAGTCGTTTATATATTAATCATGTATAAAGTTACTTACATTTGTTGGTGTAGGAATGGACGCATTTGATATACATCCGAATATCTTTCTCCACTTGTACCAAAGGTAGCCTTTTCTCTGGTTTCTGTAGTTAATATGTATTAATATAATATGATACACTTAAATGTTCATTATTTGTTTGATATTGCAAACATACAAATGAAAATATTAACTATATTAGCTATACTCATACGAATATATCATACACACTATTTGTGGATGACAATGTTATAACAATTTTTACAGAAACTAAAAAAGAGTTAATCTATGTATGTGAAAACATGATTTTACAACAGAAGAACCCGTACCTAAAACGCATTTTAGTTTTTACATTCCTGAAACGTTTTGTACTGTGCAGCTAAAAACACATTACGTGAGCTGAGTAGATAGTTGTTCCCTGCTGATCAGCACCAAAACAAACCGGGAAAATTGTGTTGTTTTTTTCCTTTGTTATTGTTATGTTGTTTTGTTTTTTGTTCGTTTTTGTTTTGGAAAATATTCTGTTATGTTCTAGCGGAATTTTAGAAAATGACTTACATGAACAATCGTTTTAATCTGTCTGTCTTTTGTTTGTCTGTATCTTTTTGAACATTGAACATTGAAACGGCTTACAATCCTGTAATACAGTATGTCCCTGTTAACGACAAACAACCGTTACTTACTTACCGGTTTGACGCGGATAGAGTCCTGATGCATCTCGTGCAGCGCGTGATCTCGTGCAGGATCGTTGTGTTTGCTAGAATATAGAACATCTGCTTTATGAAAAGGTGTTCTGTCTTCTTGGCTACATTGTCGAAGGGTTTAACCTTTTTGGTATTTGTATATATGCTCATATCTTAAATATACAAAGAAGACATGGGATACGAAATCTTGACACACACAACTTGCAGCTTGATATCACAATCTATACTTGTAAATGCGATTTTCATTTAAAAAATATATAATACTAGGTTAGAAATTTTGATATGATTAACATATTGGTGGCATTTGATATGCCGCAACACATTGTTACAATGTGAAATGCCGCTACAAATTGCTACCTTGTGATGTGCCTCTACATAGTGACACCATTTGATGTGCCTCTACATAGTGCTACCATTTGATGTGCCTCTACACAGTGCTACCATTTGATGTGCCTCTACATAGTGTTGCCATGTGATGTGCCTCTACATAGGGCTACCATTTGATGTGCCTCTACATAGTGTTACCATGTGATGTCCCTCTGCATAGTGTTACCATGTATTGTGCCTCTACATAGTGCTACCATGTTATGTGCTCCTACATCGTGCTACCATGTAATGTGCCTCTACATAGTGCTACCATTTGATGTGCCTCTACATAGTGCTACCATGTTATGTGCCTCTACATAGTGTTACCATGTGATGTGCCTCTACATAGTGTTACCGTGTGATGTGCCTCTACAAAGTGCTACCATGTGATGTGCCTCTACATAGTGTTACCTTGTGATGTGACGCTACGTAGATATTGTTACCATGTGATATGCCGCTACGTACTGCTACCATGCGATATTCTGCTACGCATTGACACCATGTGATATGCTGCTACATATTGTTATAAAGTGACATGCTGCAACGATTTGTGACCATTTAATACGTCGCTACATATTGTAACCATGTAATACGCCGCAATTTCTTGATTTCAGTGATATTTATTTAAAAAAAAAAGTCTTTAATACCTCTTCAACGTTAGTTTTAGTTTGCTTCTTGACACAGTCGAAATCTTCGGAAACTCTGAAGAAAGCGGATAATACAGAAATATACAGTAATGAAGAAAGACGAGAGAACAATGACCTGTTAATGCTGAATATCTGCTAAACGTTGTTAAAGGAATCCACTGCTTTCAAATTAATATCGTTTGTCCTGACTGACTTAATTGATGAAACACTTCAAATAAAACAAAATAGTGTTTTGCGTTCATGGACAATGTTGCATGAAGTGCGCTTTAATACCTCCTGAATGTTCTTCTTCGATTTCCGCAGCACCTTCAACAGTGTGACTGAAATGTACAATCAGATGTATAATGTCACTTTTACTCAGCTCACATCTATACATCAACATTTTATTGCTTAATATGCTTTTAAATTCCCAGCGGTACCATCACAACGTGTCATGACTGACATGGAAGCACTTACGAGCTGACAGTGTTCGGACTGTGCTGCAGGGTGATGTTGTCGAGGGCTTCAACCAGCTGAGGGGTCAGGCGCTCGTCGAAATGGGTCGTCTGAAATGTATACCAGGGGCCAGTTGCTAAAACTACTCTTAAGTAGTCAGTAGCAGTTTCCACAGACGTCAAACATATGCAAATCAAACATGTATAGTGTGAAGCGTGCTTCATCAAGGTCGATTGCTCAAAACTGTAGAAAACAGAATACGTTCCACAGACGTCAAACATATGCAATTCAATCATGAACTAGTGTACAACGTTCTACACCAGGTTCTTACCTATAGTAGACAGTGGGCGTTTCACAGACGTCAAACACATACAAAACCATCATGTATAGTGTGCAACGTATACATCAGCTTCTTACCTATAGTAGACAGTGGGCGTTTGTACCAATGCTCAACATAGGCAATCGATATCCGACTTATTTATGTTTATCCAATCATTGCTATTTGGAATACAGCGTGCAAAACTGTAAAACTACATTACACAATAAAGCACATTGTAAAGCTTTTGATGTAGTTGTGAAGATCGCTGAATCGAACAAAGTGCTTTAACTAAAGCACGTGAGGAAAAGAAAATTGTGTGCCGTTTTGTGGAAAAACTGGGCTTAATGCATGTGCCTAAAGCGTCGTCCCGGATTAGGCTGATCCGGGACGACATTTTTCGCATACAGTGGATTCGTGCTTAGAAGAGACTTCTTTGTAACAGAAAAAAACATAAAAGCGGGGTTTTCCACGACACGCTTCAGATGTTTGCGAAAAAAAAACCAGGATGTATGTAACAGACTATGCCACAAGTTCCGAACTTCATATACACTGTAGATTAAAGGGTGATAATGCAATTATGTGGTTAAACATGACACATACTTCTGTATGTTTCAGTTAAACATCCACAATTTATTTAAATGAGTTAAACTAACATGATATATGGATAATGTGTTATATAAGTATACGCTTACAAGTTTTGTCAAGACAATGTATGACTGTTTAACAGTTTTCACGGTGACGGATGTAAAGTTTACAGCCGTTTATATTTGGTCCCAATTTAAATGGACAACAAACATCTAAGTATTTTAATGTAAGATTTTAGGTATTTTAGTTTAAGATAATGATAATGTTAAGATAATAACTTTTATAAAGAGCACATGTATAGATAATTTTAAAACTTTGTATTAATATAGATATAACTCGATTCTAAATTATTACATTTCATATACTTTAATATATATATCTGTAAAATATATATTATTTCCCTGTGCACAGGAACGTCAGCAGAGTATTAATATACATATGACATAAACGTTTTTCAAGTAGTTGGAAAGAGAGTGACTTAAAGAAAGGCAGGCCTGCTGAGCTTAACACTAATGTTAAGCAAAAGGTAGCAGATGCTATCAGGTCGGCTCGCAGGCTTACTGTCCGTGAAATCGCTGACATGATTGGAATCGGTTAATCCTCAGTGCAGCGAATTATATCTTACATTAATTTCAAACATACCTTATAGTGCATTCTGTGTACGTCCCTCAGACTGCGGTGTGACCTCACAATCCTCACCCCTTCATTCGTCCTGCTCGCCTCGTACGAGTGGTCAAGGTGACCTGAAGCATTGAGCACGTGTTAATTTTCATTTTTATTTAGTCACCCAAAGTCGTGATTGATTTACACTTCACATGACCCGGAAAACTGAAACAAGTTAATTATGCATGTAAGTCATGTCAATCGACCAAACTCGGGTGTTAAGTACTTCATTTCAATGATAATCTGGACGCTTGACTACGAAAATGTTAAGGTTTAAACTTGACCTTAGACACTGGCAAGTAGAAATCAATATACATAATTATGTGTGTTTGTTTGTTAGGATTTTTTCGCCGTAGTTAACAGTATTTCAGTCAAATAACGGCGGTCAGTTGACCTATTCACACTTGTCCTGAGCAAGCTTAGCCGATTTAAGCGGTTTACCAGTAGTAAGTGCACATACTTATGCCAGTAACTGACACCTGCCTAATTGAATCTAGGTAGAGGGAGAACGGCCGTAGAAATTATGCCATGACCAATTCCCACACAAGTTATGTGGCCGGGCTGGGGTTCGAAGACACGAACCCCGGATTGAGAGTCCAGTGCTCTACCAACTAAGCTAGCCGGGCCTGGCACATAATTATGTAACAACCGTTTCGACTGGCCAGTATTTCACGTTATGTCCAAGTTTGAGATAGTTGCAGCAGTGCCCATACTAACGATGGCAAGCATGTGCAGATTTCGAGTGAAGCAATTGCCTCTTTTGATGTATATTAAGTACCAAATGAAATATTATACCACGTTTTGCAGTATATTTAAAATAATGCTGATCCACAAACATTATAGTACATCGAAATGTACTATATTTCAGTAGTACTTTCAGCATATCAATACATGTTTTTCAGAAGTCTACTTCAGTTTTATAATTCAGCATATTCACACTTGTTTTTCAGTAGTCTACTTCAGTTTGATATTTTAGCACATTCACACATGTTTTTCAGTAGTACGTGATATTTGTGACGTATTACCTGTGTGGTCTTCCTCCATCGAGTCGTATGTCCAAGTTTGGTCATCTTGCACCTAAAAAGAACGATATTCTTTAACTGAAATCAGTTTAATCAATGAAGCTTACGTATTTGTCTTGTTGTTTATTTGTCATTAATAATGCGGACATCGAATAGATTTTTTTTTGGCTGAAATGACGTAAATATAACGGTCACGAACGAAAAGTTTGTAACTACAGGCAAATGTTTCTACACATTTCGATATCAGATCTTGGTAGCGAGTTTATTGTTAAATATTCCAAGACAAAGACTGAACATTTGTGCTAATTAACATCTCGCAATTATCGAAAACACATGACGATTTTAAGCTTACAGAGATTTAAAAATTACGTTGTTTTTAATGTGGGTCAACAGACACCAAACTGACCTGCACTCGAGAGGTCAAAGTCGATGCCAGGACTTTCTTCAGCGTGAGGAGTTCGTGGATTTCCTCCGGGTGAAAATGCACGAAATGCACGAGACCCTCGGGGTTAATGGTGAAGTAAAACCTACGAGAAAACAAGGCATATTGCACGTTAATCATCATCATCAGCAGCAGCAGCGCGATTTTGTTCTTCAGTCCTAACTTTTATAAATAAATGCAGCGGATACCCAGCTACCCGCTATGTTTTCGCGGTCGCTCTGTTCAATTGAATACACACTGACCGCTGCTAGCCGACACCAGATCTAACGGAGGCAGGTACAAATACACACGATTCTACCTCTATACTAAGTTCATATCAAAGTCGATGAAAAAACAAGGGCGTTTAACTATTAATCCTCCTCCTCCTCATCATAATCAGCATTATCATGATCATCATCAACACCATCATCATAAATAAAACCAGTAACTGCAAGGTCTCATCGTCATCATCACCAATTACTGATATTATAATTATATTACCTAAACTATTATTATCATTATCATTATCATTATTATTATAATTAATCTTATTATTACTTTTATTATTATTATTATTATTATTATTATTATTATTATTATTATTATTATTATTATTATTTAGTAGTAGTAGTAATATTAGTGGTAGTGGTCGTAGTCGTAGTAGCAGTAGTTGTACTAGCAGTAGTAGGAATAGTAGTAGTAGCAGTAGTAGTAGCAGCAGTAGTAGCATTAGCAGCAGCATCAGCAGCAGATGCAGCAGCACAGCAGTAGTAAGTAGTAGCAGTAGTGGTAGTAGAAGTAGTAGTAGAAGTAGCATAGCAGTAGCAGTAGAAGTAGCAGTAGCAGTAGCAGTAGCAGTAGCAGTAGTAGTAGTAGTAGTAGTAGTAGTAGTAGTAGTAGCAGTAGCAGTAGTAGAAGTAGTAGAAGTAGTAGCAGTAGTAAAAGTAGCAGTAGTTGAAGAAATGGCAGTAGAAGTAGCAGTAATAGTAGTAGCGGCAGTAGAAGTTGCAGAGGCAGTAGCAGTAGTAGTAGTAGCAGAAGTAGTAGTAGAGGTAGAAGTAGTAGTAGCAGTAGAAGTAGTAGTAGCAGTAGTAATAATAGTAGCAGTAGAAGTAGCAGTAGCAGTAGTGGTAGTAGTACTGTAGTAGTAGTAGTACGGTAGTAGTAGCAGTAGTAGTAGCAGTAGCAGTAGAAGTAGTGGTAGTAGTAGCAGTTGTAGTAGCAGTAGTGGTAGTAGTAGCAGTAGCAGTAGCAGTAGTAGTAACAGTAGCACTAGCACTAGCAGTAGCAGTTGTGGTAGTAGTAGTAATAGCAGTAGCAGTAGTAGTAGCAGTAGTAGTCAGCAGTTGCAGTAGAAGTAGTGGTAGTAGTAGCAGTAGCAGTAGCAGTAGTAGTAGAAGTAGCAGTAGTAGTAGCATTAGCAGTAGTATCCCAGCAGCAGCACCAGCAGAAGCAGCAGAAGTTATTACTATAGTGACAGTGGTAGCTTCAATTGTCGTGGACGCAGTTGTAATAGCAGAAGTTGTAGAGGTAATAAGAGAAGTTTGTAATTTCAGCCAACAAAGGGAGGTTACTGTACCTGTTATTGAGATCCCATTTTAAAGGATTGTCTGCCACTGAAATACGAAAAGAAGCTTTGTCAACAAATTCGCATTACTGTGAAAATACGTAAATGTAGTATATGTGTTTTCACGTATTAAATGCTTTCATAAACTATCAGAAGATATAAAGTAGGTTGTCGAAGATGTCTTTGTTAAGTTAAAGTCGTAACGTTTGTCTGGATATTTTAATGCAAGTGGGCCTTTGTTATTATTTTATTTGCATGTACTCATTCATAAGTACAATTGTTCTCTAATGCGGCTGAGAATTATCTATAATGAAGAGCATTGTTTTACATTAAAATTGATCATATGCTTTTGAATGAAATATCGATCTTTATTGGTGAAATAAAAGTTTACACTTTCACTGTTAGAGCAGTGAAAATGTAAGATGTTCCATTTTCAATGCAGTGAAAATATAACATAAACGGACTTTTTTTCCATAAATAGCATCGATCTACAAGTAGTGATTTACAGCCCTTGGCAAATGTTTACACGTCTACAGTATGTTCATGCATGTGTTTACATGTAATACATTATAAAATTCAACACAATTATTATTAAGCGACAACGACTAACAAATATGGCCTTTTACCCCACCATACTAACGAGTGACAGTTTTTGAATCATTTATGACGTCATTTTTATGCCGTCAGAATGCACGAACTTGTGACGTTTAAGCTGATCTTGCGCATTTTTATTTATTTATTGTCCAAAAGCCTGAAATAAAAAGAAAATTTGTTGATTTCGATGTAAGATCGTATTTTATTTCACTCGTGATCATAAAAAGTAAGTATTGGAATCATGTATGACGACGTTATTTTTAAGACGTCATAATACACGAACGTGTGACATTTAAGCTTATGTCACGCAATGTTTGTATGTATTGTCAAAAAGCATAAAATAAAATAATAAAAATATGTTAATTTCGGTTAAGATCGTTTTTTTTTTTCACTTTTGATCATGGAAAATAGATAGTTTCACTCGTGGCTGCGCCACTCGTGAAAATAGATCTATCATTTTCTATGAACACTCGTATACCAAAATACGATCTTACACCGAAATCAACAGCTATCCTCTATTTCCTGTTTAATATAAATGTGGGGTTCTAACTACGACTATTTCCAAACTAAATCACATATTCATTAATATTCACCAATGAAACAAAATGATCATATAATCTAGTAAGCGTTTTCAATAGTCAAAACTTCAAGAGAGACAAAGTTTGAGATGGAGAACTTTCGTGGTCAGGGATGGTATTCACGCTCCTTAAGGAAATCTTATCTGAAGATGTACTCATGTGAAAATGTAATATAAATATTTCTATGTGAGGTCCAATTATAAATGTTTACAAGAGGGTAAATAATGAAACATCTTAGCAAGATTAACTAGTTTAAAACAGTTTGATGTAAAAGAAGTCTAAATGACACAGCCACAGAGTAGAACTCTAAACGAAACAGCCATAGACTAGATCTCTAAATGAAACAGCCATAGACTAGAACTCTAAATGACCCAGCCATAGACTAGAACTCTAAATGAAACAGCCGTAGACTAAAACTCTAAATGGAACAGCCATGTACTACAACTCGAAATTAACAGCCATAGACTAGAACTCTAAATGATTCAGCCATAGACTAGGACTCTAATTGACCCAGCCATAGACTAGAACTCTAAACGAAACAGCAACATACTAGAACTCTAAATAAAACAGCCATAGACTAAAACTCTTAATGAAACAGCCATAGACTAGAACTCTAAATGACCCAACCATAGACTAGAACTTTAAATGACCCAGCCATAGACTAGAACTATAAATAAAACAGCCATAGACTAGAACTCTAAATAAAACAGCCATAGATTAGAACTCTAAATGAAACAGACATAGACTAGAACTCTAAATACAACAGCCATAGATTAGAACTCTAAATGAAACAGACATAGACTAAAACTCTAAATACAACAGCCATACACTAGAACTGTAAATAACACAGCCATAGACAATAACTCTAAATACAACAGCCATATACTAGAACTGTAAATGAAACAGCCATAGACTAGAATCTAAACGAAAGAGCTACAGACAGGAACTCTAAATACAACAGCCATACACTAGAACTGTACATGACCCAGCCATAGACTAGAACTCTAAATGAAGCAGCCACAGACTAGAACTCTAAATGAAACAGCCATCGACTAGAACTCTAAATAAAACAGCCATAAATTAGAACTCTAAATGAAACAGACATAGACTAGAACTCTAAATACAACAGCCATAGATTAGAACTCTAAATGAAACAGACATAGACTAAAACTCTAAATACAACAGCCATACGCTATAACTGTAAATGACCCAGCCATAGACTATAGCTCTAAATGAAGCAGCCACAGACTAGAACTCTAAATGAAACAGCCATAGACTGAATTTAAGGAATTAATTTAAGTTTCTCCTAAAGAGCTTTGTATATACGGGCCCTGGTTTTTTTTAACACGGTTATTGAATTGACGCTATGAGACATAAAGACATAAAATGGTATGTTCAAACATGTCAATACAAAATACTTAAGATAAGTGCCGATTTTCAAATTTGACAAACGTTATTTGAATAACGATAAATAAGTTATTCTTAAATCAACAAACTGCATTGATTTTATTGATGTCTTTCGATAACGCTTGAAACAAACAAACTCATTAGTAATAGACGCTTTAAAGGGTGCTTCTGAACTACGTCCGCAATAAATGTGGACATCAGCTATCTCATCAATATCTCTAAGTGGCTCGGGTTGTCGAGGTACGATGACATTTTAATTTAATTCCATTAAAAAACAAACATTGCGTCGAGCACTTTAAACCTTTTACCCACGTAAATAGGTAGTTTCAAGTGATGGGAAAACTTATCAATACCCAATCAGATTTTGAATAGGTACTTACCGGTTCGGAATCGATAATAGGTTCGTATGCATTGAGACTTAATCAACAATAAATTGACAATTTATTTACAAAATCGCACGTTTCAGCAAATATAAAGATTTTTTCGTTTATCTTTATCTACACTGATAACTGAAGGCAAAGCTGTCTTCCTGAAACGCTTTTATGCATACAAACTACTTAGGTCGCATTCTAAATTGGCAGCAAATCTTCAAGTATTGCGAGTTATAGTACCAAACTTCCGTATAGATAACAGTTTGAAAATCGGTTCAGGTATAGACAATTAATGTTGCAAATCAAATTTTATTTCAACTATATTTAAATCGCTTCAGGTTTACATAATTAATGTTGCAGATCAAATTTAATTTCTACAATATTTAAATTCGCTTCAGGCATACATCATAAATGTTGCAAATCAAATTTCATTTCAACAATATTTAAAATAGGTTCAGGTTTACATAATGAATGTTGCAAATCAAATTTCATTTAATCTATGTTGAAAATCGAAGTTCATAATGAATGTTGCAATCCAAATTTCATTTAATCTATGTTGAAAATCGGTGTTCATAATGAATGTTGCAAATCAAATTTCATTTAATCTATGTTGAACATCGGTGTTCATAATGAATGTTGCAAATCAAATTTCATTTAATCTATGTTAACAATCGGTGTTCATAATGAATGTTGCAAATCAAATTTCATTTAATCTATGTTGAAAATCGGTGTTCATAATGAATGTTGCAAATCAAATTTCATTTAATCTATATTGAAAATCGTTGATCATAATGAATGTTGCAAATCAAATTTCATTTCATCTATGTTGGAAATCGGTGTACACAATTAATGTTGCAACTCAAATTTCATTTCATCAATATTTAAGCATATTTCAAGTTCAGCGCGCTGAATTTTTTTTTGACCTCGGGTGTTTATGTTTCTATTTGACTCGACTTCAGTGTTTTTGTAAAGTAATATACGTCCGTGGATTAAAAATACGATTTCGATTTCCCAGAACTGAAAAAACTGTCACATATACAGCTTTACCTTAAACAAAACGAAAAACAGCTATATCTTGAACAAATCGAAAGCATGAACAATTATTAAACTTTGCATTCACTGAACGCAAATGTTTGATCTAAGATGGAATCACGTGAAGCGCGGCATAGGGCCTCAAACCCTCGGAGATACCGGGGAATTTGAGGGCCCTGAATATGACTGACCTTCCTACCTCCCCACCCCATATATCTTAATTTTTATCAAATATAAATAGCATTCTATTTCAGGATTATCATCATTTATTTGCCATTGTGTGAGACAATTGAGCAGCGACTCACTGACGCGAGCACATGACCTCTCGTTTACAGGACGAGTGTTCTCCCACCTGAGTTCAACGAACCGCCCAGTGATCTGTCCAGTAAAGCCACATTGATCGGTCACAAGCTTCTTCGTTTCAATAAAAAACATTTATCATTAGTACTGAGCGTTATAGCATGATATTAAATGTTTTCCTGCAGAATATGACATACAATACATAGAAGCGTTGGTGAGTTACTACGTCACCTCCGGTTTTATACAAAATGGCACATCGAGAGAAATGTGCAGAATTTCGGTTCGATTTCTTTGCTATACTCGCTTTTGTAGACAACGTTTGTGAAAACTGGTAAAAGAAATAGTTCTGATATGGCTTCATTTATGTTTAATACTTGACTCTAGAGTGGGGAATTACACCCAGCGTTTAAATTAATCAGATTTCCCTGGGTCAGCCTGCCGCTCCTCCGACTAGTGGAAAATACTGATAGGTGCATTACCATAGCCGTGTTCCGAGTGCTGGACGAAGCTGTCGACCATCAACTGGTGTAGGACACCACCTTCTGACGTCGCGTTCACAGACCGGATCCGGAACTGAAGTGTAGAGACAATCACACAGTGTAAATACAATACGGCTGCAGCGACACAAACATATTTCGCGATTCGCGGAGTTTGGGTAATCGTGTAGAAGTAATTACTCCGCGCTCCTCGGCTTCAGCTCAAGTATCAGTTGTACCTGCTCGCGGAGTCACGCCGCGTGATTTTGTAGCGGCATCTGCTACCTCTCTCGTAACTCCACGCAGACACGTCGAGTAATTACTCGCATGGAGTATACTTACTCCGCGACGGAGAGTACAATATGAGTTCCGCCTTAGCTTTGCTATAGCCTCACATGAAAGGATCAGTCTAATTTTACTTTAAACCTATTTATTTTAGCTCGATTGTCAATGTGTCCAAAGCCAGACGTTTATTGAGACACTCTGGAGTCCGTTTCCTGGGTAGAACCAGTACTTGGTGTATTTTAAGACAGATCATTCGAACGCTTCCCGGGACCAATGCAGACAGTATATCCATTACACGATTGCGACTCTGTCAAACCACCTATAACAAAACAGTTGTGCACGTCAGTCATGAAAAAATACAAAACAAGATTCTGTGTTTGATAACACACATGCCCCGGGTGGTGCTGGATATCCCATTTCTTAGTCAAATTTAGGTCAAGGTCAATGTGAGATTAGGTGATATGATTAGATTGGGAACGGTCATAAGTTATAAACTGTATAAATATCCAAGTGTTGTAGTAAGCGGTGTTGGTGCTAGACGAAACGGTAAAATCTAGTTAACCAAGAAATGGCACTTTTGAATTCTTTTAAGTCCAAATAAGGTCGATTTCAAAGTGAGGTTGGGTGACATGGATGGATAGTGAATGGTCATATTCAACAACTGTGTAAGTATCCAAGTGTTGTAGTAGGCGGTGTTTGGGAGCTAGTCGAAACGGTAAAATCTACTTAACCTTGTCACGGACGGACGGAAGGACGGACGTTTCGGAAAGGACAATCACTATATGCTTCAATGGGCACAATTACAAGAATGTTGTCCAAAAATGTATTTATCGCACATTAAAGTTGAGACGATGCACAAGCATAGAAATAAAGAATAAATGGTTTTTAAATTATCACAAATAGGGATTGTTTTTTGATTCCTATTAATGGAACTATTTTCATGCCAATTTGCGCAGATGAAATAATATGACTTAAACCACGTGAGTTGGGACTACTTTTCGAGCCAACTACAGACGTGAATGGAACGTAGCCGGTTTGCAAGAGATTGGTTTATAAACTGATTGATTTTACGTATAATTTATTATGCACGCAACTTTAATATTTGAATACATCCGCACTGAACTTACACGGCTGAAAATTCGTAATCTGCTTCAAAGCACGACCTATGGAAGATGATGCAGGGAATCTACAGCATGATTTTGCAAATAAAATATGTTTCGAAAGCTTTCACATGTTTAAAAAGCATACACAAGTAAACTAATTGTGTATTTTGTTTTGGCGATATAACGAATTGATTTGTTCATGTACATGTATATCGAAACATTGCATTTGTTTCACAAATATTTGACACCTGGTACCCCACATCACAACTGCGGAACCATTTTCTTCCGGAATCACCCGAAAGGCCATGCTGTATCCTGAACACGACGTGTATCGTGTACATTGTGTTGTATTGTGACACCGAATTACTCGGAATGTGAATTGTCATCAGTTTGTTTATATACACCACGTGCTTTTTGTCGAAATCGCGAATTCATTCTGTTTTAGGGTAGACAATTTTCTAGTGAGATCATTTTCTTATCTTGTATTTCTTTTTCGAATTTCAAAATTAGAGAAGCACATAAAATGACAGTAAATTGGCGAACAACACCTGAAAATGTTGCCAGTGTACTTAAAGATCAAATTGAGAGTTGATTTACTGGTTTCTAACCCAAACCTACCGACAAGTATCGAAGGTACCGGCCATGTATTTCCCGTACCAGACACCGACCCATAAACTTCCCGTTCCTCATCGACCAACCCATGTACTTCCCGTTCTACATCTACCTACCCATGTACTTCCGTACACGAACTACCGGTCGATGGACTTTCCGTTCCACATCTACCGACCCATGCATTTCACATACTACTATTACCGACCCATGGACTTTCCGTACCACAACTACCGATCCGTGGACTTACCGCTCCACATCTTCCGACCCACGCACTTCCGTACACCAACTACATTGCTAGGACATCCCGTACCACAGCTAATGATCCCTTGGACTTTACATACTATTTCTAACGACCCATGGACTTTCTGTACCACAACTATCAACCCATATACTTTTCGTACCACATCTACCGAAACATTGACTGTCCATACCGCATCAACCGACCCATGGACTTCCAATACCGCACCTATCGACCCATGGACTTCCCGTACCACAACTACCTACCCATGGACTTCCCGTTATACAACTACTGACCCAAGCACTGCCAATAACACATCTACTGACCCTTGAACTTTCCGTACCACAACTACCGGTCCGTGGACTTACCGTTCCACATCTTCCGACCAACGCACTTCCGTACACCAACTAACGGTCCGTGGACTTCCCGTACCACATCTAATGATCCCTTGGACTTCACATAACACTGCTACCGACCCATGGACTTTCCGTAACACAACTACCAACCCATATACTTTTCGTACCATATCTACCGACACATTGACTTTTCATACCACATCTACTGACCCATAGACTTCCCGTTCCACAACTACCGACCCATGTACTTCCCGTTCCACAAATACCAACCCATGGACTTTCCGTACAACAAGTACCAACCCATGTACTTCGCTTACCACATCTACCGACCCTTGGACTTCCCGTACCACAACTACCGACCCATGGACTTCCCGTATCACAACTACCGACCCATGGACTTTCCGTACCACATCTACCGTCCATCGTCAAATCACCAATTCATACAATGAAATGATGACACTCTGCATCTCCATTTTAGTGAAATATTTTCCAGTTATATTAATGTTGAAAAAAAAATTATCGAAGGAAAATACTTTCGACTATACTAACAGTTAATAAGACCAACAAACGAAGTTGTTTAATCCGTAATTATATTATGTATAATCGTTCATACAATAAACTACATGAATGGGTGTTTTCAACTTCTAGCTTAAATAAATATGAAGTCATGAAAATGTAATGAAATTATTCCATAAAAAAAGTGTTTTAGAGAATTTATAACGAAAAATCAATCGTTCCGCATATCATAGCATTCCATTTAAATACACTTTTGAAACCCACATTTTGACATGAAAATTTATCGTAGTCGATCACACTTTAAAAGTACATGTATACATTTGTTGCAATATATGATTTCCGATCCACCTTTTTTAAATTTTATACAAATTGAATTTCGTTTCTGCTGTATCGGCGTTTTATGTTGCAAAAGAAGAAACTGGAGTACAAAACCAAGAAAAAAATGAAAAAAAATGAAGAAAAACAGAATAAGAGAAAGGGGAAGAAGATGACGTATATCGTATATCGTATATCGAAGAAGAGAAATGGAATAAGAAAAGAGAAAAAGACGAAGCAGAAGAAATGAAAACGAAGAAAATGAAGCAGAAGACACTGTGACACGAGGATGAAAAATATACAAAGATGATGACGGTGATGATGATGATGATAAATAATAATAATAATAATAATAATAATAATAATAATAATAATAATAATAATAATAATAATAATAATATTATTATTATTATTATTATTATTATTATTATTATTATTATTATTGTTATAACAATAATAATACGGATAATTATTATTGCAATTCACAATATATTTGCCGTGACAACCTAATTTTGTGTGTCTTATTTACGTTTGTGATGCATGCGTGTTAATACATTCTGTTATCTCACCACTGAGTTGGATAAAACTATTTCATGTTAAATTATGTTCTTGTACCTGACCCTACTGATCTGTATCGTTTGGAAGCTTCTCATAATTTCGTGGGTTCTGATTTGCCGGCCTGCTTTGGTTGTGCAAGAGTGTTTACAGCATCAATTTAGTTTCACTTTCTTTGTGCTGGCCCCTGTGCTGATCAACAACCTAAAATCTTGGTTGTGTTTTTGAAAATTTTATTATTATAAATACACACACATCATATTTTTGAAAGGTAACAATATAGGTCTCACGAAATCTACACACTTCTTCAATTTTTTTTGCGCAGATTTAACTTTAGGCTTCATGAATCTATAAATATTTCATTGTGTTAGTTATTGTTCTTAAACGAAATTTCATGAATTTATTCCAAAGAAGTTGTTGGGTAATGAATAAATTGTGTATTTAATGTCTAATTGGTGATTTAAATGAGCATGTCACTCACTGGTTGATATTTCATATGATTTCCTTTTCAGATACTACAAAAATATACAATTAAGTTAACTGTTATAGTAATTTGGACAATGTTTTCGGATGCACGAGCAAAAATTCTATAAGTTTAAAACAGCCACGAAATTATAGTAACCCACGAAATTTTGGTAATTAGGCATTATAACTGTATATTGATTTACCTTGATGATTGTAGTGACGTTATGCATCCCCAGGACGTCAGACTCTGACGAGTACGTGTAATGGTGGTCGTAGCCGTCTTCGAAGTAGACCGCTGACGTCAGCAGTGACGTCACAACGACCGTCAAAAATAGGCATCGCGTTAATACTGTAAAGCCCATCTTTATTAGACTTTGCTCTGAAACACCATTTCACTTTTTAATTAAAGTCATAACATGTAATAAACGATCACCGAAAAATAATATTGAAGTCAATAATTAAATGTTCTAACACACTGCCCGTGGATCAAATTGTCCTCTGTACTCAAACGGGAAAGTCTAAACGCCCATAAGCTATCAAACTACTATTAGCTTGTGGGTAGGTATTAAACTTTGACCCGTCTGCAATCCGCCAATAGCAGTGCAACAATGTAAACTCTCTGAGTTCCGCGTCGGTTCAAGACAATCTTCAGTAGAACTTTAAACGTAGTGTTTTTTCTTAACAAGGTAGGCTTTTACAACATTTAGGAACATCGTATGTTTATACTTACAAACTATATTATATAATTGTATTTTGAGGATAGTAGATCTATATGATGTAAATTTAACATCAACAAAATGAGATAATCTGTTATTAGATAAGAAAAGACATTTTAGCGAAAACAATGATACGGTTAAACGTGAAGCATACGCTGTTCTTCGTCGCGGCGCTAGTGGCATGTTGTGGAGCGTACAAGGACGCGACGTTAGTGACGACATCAGAGGCACTGAAGTTCGATGACGACATCCACCTGGAGGAGCGAGAAACCGACGGGAGGCTGCGGCTGCAGAGTCGATGGACGCTTGCAGACATCTTCGACCTAGATAGAATTGCAAGCGACAAGGTAACCGTGATCATTATTTGTTGGATAAGTTAGATCTACCCTCCGTTAAAGAGGGTATGATTTTCCGGCGCTGGGTTCGGTTAATAGTTATGCACCTATGAATATTTCCCTCCCGGGGGGGGAGGGGGGAGCGTCGGGCCTATACGGTACATTAGACTAAAAGCGATTCCCGACAGGCGGGAATTTGACACGCCGAATGGTTCCGGGTCCCGGGGAAATATACTTTGTCTAATTTTAGATCCCGGTAATATTAGCCTCTGTGCCATTTGATAGCCCTGTAGCATCTCCCACTGAGGGGATTTATATACAAATGCTTGGCTCTAGGGTTGAGAATTAGACCCCAATACATAAAATTAGTCAAATTCCCAGAGTCAGCCCGACGCCCCCCCCCCCCCCATGAAACTTCTGGGAAAGTCGGAAATGAGTCAATGAACAGGTGATTTGATTTTGGGGGTGATCCGGATCCATGTCTAGATTCATGATTTTCAATGGACTTTTTTAACCTATTTATTTTAGCTCGATTGCATCAAGCCGCAGGCTCATTGAGACACTCCCGAATCCGTTTCCTGGGTAGACCCAGTACTTGGTGTCTTTGGCGGATATCTTGAGAACGCTCCCATAGTTGGGATCGTACTCGGGACCTCTCGATTGCTAGGCGGACACCGGATTCTTTATTGTTGGGAGATAAGTCGATGAATATGTATACATAACTCATTAGTCACACAGAAAATGCGGAATGAGTTGCCTTGGACATAATTGAAAAACTATGGGTTTGTATAATTAATTTGATGTTGATTCTATTACGCATTTAGTGATCAATACTGATGCTTACGATAAGAATGTGAATAAAGTAATTAAAATAGAGCCACATTATCTTTAAATTCGCGCCATTGATTAAAAAAATACTTTTGAAACTTAAATCTACTGAGTAACGATGCATATGAATTTTATTTTCTAAAATCGTTATTTTTCTATATCTACGATGGGTTTTAATTTTCTTAACGGTTATCTTTCGTCTCATTGGCATTTAACAGGTAGATTCTACCATTCATTTCCTCGATGTTTTTGTTAAACAGTCAGTCATCACTGCTTTGTATGGAAAGGTGTTAGTTTTTACGATGATGATGTTGCTAACAGTGATACAGAGGGCGTGAACACATGAGCAAAGTGATTGAATTAACTATACATGTACATATACACGTCCGATGGCGTTAATATACCAGGCCAATGCTGTGAGTGATATATGATAAAATAGTATGCACATCTAAATCAATAGACGTTAAGTACGAGTCTTTTCTAGTACTCCTCTTTGTTGAACTCTTAGAACACATGAACGAACCCCATGCAAAATTAACTTCACGGACACTATTTTTGCAAAACTCGGAAAAAATATCATGCCGTTGAACATTATGTATGAATATTTTACAAATCAATTACAATGCACAATACATGTATTACTTTCCGTAATGGAATCGCGTCTCTTAAACTTGCAATTATCAATAAGCACGTGAAACATGTGCCCGAAGAAAACAGGAAATAGTTATACCGTGAAATGATACTCAAAGTTCACAAGTGACAGGGGCCGTATTCCAGAAACATCTTAAGTGTATCTTAAAATATTTTGAGTAAAGGTAAACATTTATACATGTTATATTTCAAAAACTATGTATAATTGTATGAATATTTGTATAGTTATAAAAGAATAGTTACTACTAATTGTGGTAATTAATAAACACTAAGCACAATTCACTGTACGAACGAAATCAAACACTAAATAAAATGTTGATTTTAAGATTAAGGATAAACTATTACTTAAGATGTTTCTGGAATACGACCCCAGATCAATTTATCGGAGTTAACACACATTTTGACAACTGGGCCCGTATTCACATAGCTTCTAAGGTATATTCATAATATTCTTTAAGCCTGTGGCTGTTTCATGTATATACTTCTTTTAACATGAAACTATTTAAAACTATTGCTAAGATGTAAAGTATTGACTCTATTGTAAACAAATCATTGGATTTCACTTGGAACATTTACATTGAACACAGACTTATACAAATACCCTATATATACTATAATATATACTGTATATTATAGCATTTAAAGGGTATTTTTATTGGTCTAGGTCCCTGAAGTGTTTTAGTACACCTTAAGTTAAGGTTTCCTTTAGGAGCTTAGTAAATATCAGGATTGATAAATGAAATCATTTACCTTACTGCTCACATCAGTCCATTTATCCTGAATATTTAAATACAAACTAGGGTATTTAAATGTTTTTAGATATCCACACAAGTTACTTGCGAACACTACACCAATGTAAATATTTAGATTGTCTTAAAACAACATATATCCGATCACAGAAACCGAAACATTTACACTGTATGCACGTGTATTTACTTCACTCGACAGCTACGCACAGTTCGCAAAGACTGGATACCATGTTCATCGAAAAGCACATGGAACTCGGGTTGTGGGTACTGACTTCAAAGAGGCCATTCGGGACATTTTATAAATTGATAATAATGCAATTGTTTCGTTAACTGATCAATATGCATTGACATGCGCAATTGTATGCATTTTATTGTTATAATAAACAAGAGATGTTTGTAAAACATGTATGCCCCCCTGACTTGCAGCCAAGTCGTCAATATGGGTAATTGTTAAGAGATTTTATTTAAATATTGTATGTGCATATTAACACATGGGGAGAAAATTAAAGTTGATGCTTTTTATAAAGTAAATAAATAGCTGAAAGAAAGATAGAGTATAATTATGGATTTATTTTTACAGTCTATTATATAAGGATACATGTTTTTTGTTTGATTTAAACATTAAATAGGCCAAAACATCTCTAGATATCCTGCGGAAACAAAATGGTCTACGGAGAAAACTGTTTTCATGTTACAAGCCCCTGGGACCTTGACCTTTGACCTGTTGACCTCAAAATTGATAGACGTCTTCCTTTCCTCCCGAGTAACCAGCATACCAACCTAGATGATTGTAGGTCAAAGCGTATTCTACATATCATGCGAAAACGAAATGGTCTACCGACGAAAAACAGGTTTCATGTTACAAGCCTTGACATTTGACCTGTTGACCTCAAAATTGATAGGCGTCTTTCTTTCCTCCCAAGTTACCAGCATACCAACTTAAATGATCGTAGGTCAAAGCGTTCTCTAGATATCGTGCGGAAATGAATTGCATTTTACAAGCCCCTGTGACCTTGACCTTTGACCTGTCGACCTCAAAATCAATAGGCGTCTTCCTTTTCTCCCAAGTAACTAGCATACCAACTTAAATGATCGTAGGTCAAAGCGTTCTCTAGATATCGTGCGGAAACGAAACGGTCTACGGACAGACTGACCATCCGACCAACCGACCGACGGACAGGTGCAAAGCAATATACACCCACTTCTTCGAAGGGGGGAATAATTAATTTTTAGTTTGTCAATATTTTAAATAACATACAAGCCTTAATTGTCCATTCTGTACAATATGTTTAGTACATACTGCGACAGACCCGCGGATGCTTTAGCCTACGACATATATGCACACACGTGGTTCTATGTTGACGTAACTCAAACAGTATTCTAACGTTGTGTCTACACCGGTCTGACTGACGTCATCTTCAGTGTTTATAATGGTATTATAATCGTGTTGTTCATTAGGCGTACAAAAAAATGTTTGTTTCAGGTTACATGCCCAACAAAATTAGGGTAGGGAATTATTATTATTTTTTTTTTTTTTAATTCTCAACTTGAATATTCTAAAAAACAATGAATATTCAAAACATGTTTGTAATATCATAAAACATTGTTTTGAAGTGGATGCTATCAAAACAGAACACTTATTAATCCAAAAACATTTAATTATTTAAAAAAAAAAGGTAAATAAAAAAAAAAATATCTGATAGACTCAATAAAATGTTCTAGGGTCGGGGCATTTTTTTGAGGGTAGGTCGGGTAACCTGAAACATATTTTTTTTACGCATCATGTGTACAGGCATCATTAGGGAGCATGTCATGCTTGCTAGTTGCGCGCATGGGCCCGCATTCACAAAGCTTCGAAGTACAAACTTAGGAACATTTCATAAAATTTCTAATGTCTGTGACCATTTCAGTTGTTATTTTATAATTAAGAAATAATTTGTGATTGTCGTTGTTTATCGGCCAATTAACATCGAATTGAAGATCTGATGCGTAGGAATTAATAGCCACGCACGGCAAAGATTTGTTTGTTGGCCGATAAACAACGATAATGCGCAAATTTTTTCGATTCTAAAATGATTTCACATATTTTTGAAACTGTAATTGGAACTACTTTTTACTATGCTCCGCTCAGTATCGGACCTTCTTTTTGCGTTGTTTATTGGGTAGTTTAACAACGATAAATTTGTTCTTTGTCTATTGAAAAATTAGCGAGTATCATGTTTGAATCTTATTTTTTTCCATAATTTGAATAAACAAAATTGGATTTCATATGTAAATAATACTAAAATTAGATATGAAATTTTTACGTAAGTCCAACTTACGATTCCTCTTAGAAGCTTTATGAAAATGAACACGGCTCCTTTTGTAGTGTTTACTTTGTCATAAGTGCTGTCAGACTTGCGATATTTTTTTCTGGAAAGATGCGCTTTCAATTCTGGCGTTTTGCCTTATAAAACGTTCTTCAAATGACGGATGTTACATTTCATAAATGTTTTGTTGTTGAAGTTGATTGTGCTTTTGTCAAAATTGAATAACAAGCAATTTGAAAGTTAAATTTAGGGATAGCTAATATTAAAGAGTGTATACACAAATTCAAAATGACACAAAAATATAACTTTGGTACGCTGGTTTTTAAAGACTTTTGTTAAACATGTTGCATTACTTAAAATGTTTTACTATATCTTATGAATATATATAATATATATACTCACAATATATTTCTTAACTTTATTATGACTGTGAAGCGAAATGTAACTTCCATACAATTAAGAAATAATTTTCCATCAAGAGTTGTTTATCGGCTAATTAACAACGATTTTGGAGTTCTGATGCGTATTAAATCACGAGAGCGTTAGCCGCATCAGAGCGACAAGTCTTTGTTTATAAGCCGATAAACAACGATAATGCGAAAAATAGTTCGATTTTAACATTTGCTGCAATCACAACTATATTTACAGTTTCGGAACCAGTTTTGTAAATATAACTCTCCTTATAAGTTCAAATCTTCATGTATATGGAGGAAATAAAAGTCATATACTTGTTTAATTGGACATTTAACAACGGTAAATTTGGATTTCTGTCAAAATACTTCGCATAACATATTTCTAAATGAACATCTGATAACCAGTAACAACATAAATTGTAAGTGGAAAAACAAAGTCAAACACTTTTTTATGTTTATTAAAAGCAAGATTACGCAAACTCAAGCAGAATACGTACAGAAGATACATTCTTATGGAATATTTTGTATTTAGTTACGATATATACTTTCATATATCAACGTTAACACATCACTTAAACTTCTACGCGGACGATATACATAACGACACATTTTTTATTTAGTGCCAATATTTTCGATTATCTTTATACACATTTAAATGTTTTACTTTCGTTTTCCTAATAAACAAGATCAATTCAAGTTCACTTATTGATTCATTTAAGTGTGATGAAAACGACAGATACAAATGTTCAAACATTTTCTTAAAAATAAGATTACATTATAAAAATATAATGGGACTTTAATAAACAGTTTTCACGCTAACAGCTTACTCATATAGAGGTTTAGTTTTCACGCTAACAGCTTACTCATATAGAGGTTTAGTTTTCACGCTAACAGCTTACTCATATAGAAGTTTAGTTTTCACGCTAACAGCTTACTCATATAGAGGTTTAGTTTTCACGCTAACAGCTTACTCATATAGAGGTTTAGTTTTCACGCTAACAGCTTACTCATATAGAGGTTTAGTTTTCACGCTAACAGCTTACTCATATAGAGGTTTAGTTTTCACGCTAACAGCTTACTCATATAGAGGTTTAGTTTTCACGCTAACAGCTTACTCATATAGAGGTTTAGTTTTCACGCTAACAGCTTACTCATATAGAGGTTTAGTGTTTGCTTTGTTGAACTATGGAAAAAATGACAATAAAACGACCGAAGACTATTACACTTTTTTTACAACAGTGGTTATCTTCGCCTGCTCTTAAATTTATAGAGAAATTTTACAACGGTGGTCATCTTCGTCTGGTCTTAATTTATAGAGAAACTTTACAACGGTGGTCATATTCGCCTGGTCTTAAATTTATAAAGAAATTGAACAACGGTGGTCATCTTCGTCTGGTCTTAAATTTATAGAGACATTTTACATCGGTGGTCATCTTCGCATGGTGTTAAATTTATAGAGAAATTTTACAACGGTGGTCATCTTCGCCAGGTCTTGAATTTATAGAGAAATTTTACAACGGTGGTCATCTTCGCCTGGTCTGAAATTTATGGAGAAATTTTACAACGGTGGTCATCTTTGTCTGGTCTTAAATTTAAAGATAATTAGAATGAATCTTTTAAATTCAACAATACTGTTTAGTTAAACGCATTTAATAGTAAAATTTGACGTAACCGTCTTTAGAAGGGAAGGACAAGAAATAGCGAAATCACAGAAAAAACACAAGCGACGTAAGAACAAATAAAACATATAAAGTTATGTTACTTATATATAGAATGATAAAGCCTATTAAAAATCTACACTATATTGATATAACTTTGATATAAGAAACTTTTAAGTAAAGAAACTTTTTCTTTTACACTCTCCAGTTCACACTCTTATTTCAATAAGCGGTGTGTTAAATAAGCGGTGTGTTACTGAAATAATGCATGTCCAATTTTTCTGACAAAAGGTAGTTGTTTTCAAATCAAATTGTCATAAAAAAAAGAAAACCAGCTTGGCTTTTTTTTCATAAATTCAAATGATGCTTACGGAAATATACAAAAACTCTGGATAATAGACAGCATAGTGGTTTATATAATACGCATGCACACACACACACATACACACAGTGCTAAAGACAGCTAAATGTTTAGGGCGGTTTATCTTGAATCTTGTTTGATTTTATCCATCCTGTTGTATTTTGTTAGCAAACCTAAGCAGGCATGCAGCTAAATCAGTTTATCCACATCTACATGTTTGAATAAAGATATTTAAAAGCTGTGCACTTCAATAGTTAGTTTGTAAATGATTGGCCAATTAAAATAATTTATAATGGGCTAACTATTGATAAATATCATAATTTAATGAACATAATTATAGTGCAATTTTTGTTTCGATATTTTGTTGTTGCAGTTATTAAACTTATTCTTTACAATACAAATTAATTAAGTACATGTATGTATTTCCACAACTGAATGATTTACTTAAAGTAACTGTATTAAATTCACCAATAATGCAGCAAGCAAGTTACCAATGCATTGATATATATTATACATTGTTGTTTATTTATGCAAAGAATCAGGAACCGCCCACACGTATGCAATATTGTAACAGTTATGTTTCCACATTCGTCATGGCGGACTCCTTCTTCAGTTGTTCGATCATGTTGTCGAACTCGTCCGGGCGATGCAGCGGAATGACCACTTTGGGACCTGGCTTAGGGATCCTCCCCACAGAGCTGCCGCTGGAAGGTCGTGACGTCGACGTCGCACGGGGCTCTGCCATCATCGAAGCGTTGAACTTCCGATTCGGAACGACCTCGTGTCTGGGCTGAATCGGCCTGATGCGCTCACCGTTCAAAGCATCTAACTCAAACTGTTGGAAAGGTTTTGGCTTCTCTTGTACGGCTGGGTTGGGTAAACCTAAGGTTTATTGTTTATATTGATAAAGAGTATTGTTTAGTTTGATAAAGTGTATTGTTTATATTTATAAATTAAAACATTATATAATGTAAAGTCCATGTATAATGTACACATAAATTAGGGATGTCAAGGGATATTCGAATATCCGAATACTAAGACGGTATTCGGACACTAATTCTGTATCCAAATAATCACATTCATATCACCAAGAACGGCAATTTTCTTCAATAAATTTAAATCGCATACGAAATACGATATACCCTTATGTAGAATATCGTCCATAGGAGCCAGAACGGTCTACCCACTGTCTTTGCACATATGCTGATGACACCTTCTGGCTTTCAAGGGACGATATATTGCATAAATACATACACCAATTGAACATATACGCGTACATTGTTGCTAAGAACAACATGCTACCTTTGAAGGTCGAGAAGTTGGTGTGGTGAGGTGGCAGGGCCTTGCCAGGCAAGAACAACTGGTTTCCTCTCCAAGGCGAGTCGTCTTCAGTCCAGTCCTTTCTGTCCTCCCCTTCGTCATCGTCCGACAAGCTCAGGTTATCCTTGTCGTCCACGTGTATAACGGGCGAGGTGGCTGGACGGTTGTCGCTTATCTGCCGCCCACTATCGTCCATTAATCCTACCCTGATATCGACAGAGAAAATCTTTAGATAGTTATATTTAATTTAAGAATAGAATCACATTGGTATCGCCGTAGTGTGTCCAGGCATACGGAAAAATATCACCTACGAGTATTCCAGTGGACATTTAATCGTTAATATGCGCGAATTTGTGATTTACGCAAAACAAAAACATTAAACTTTTACGCTGATCTAAATGCGCACCCACCAACACAAAATAATTCTGATTTACTTGATGCACTCCCCATTATTATAACGATCAAAATTAAAATAAAAAAATACTAGCATTAATGTATGCATGTTCTGTTTTATATATAAACATTACATTCTTTGGTCATTACTATTTTCAAAACTGGAAAAAAACAATAAATATACCACTCTACAGAAAATACACACAAAGCCAAACACAAAAATAAAATATATATAATAAAAACAACCAATAGCATATATATAGAACCGCTGCCAAACATACACAGTAAAGCGAATTCAATCGTGCGTAAATGATACCCATACAATTTCACAAGAATTCAAGTTTTATTTCCTGTGATTTGTGAGTGCAAGTATATTAAAGATATATCCCCAGTACACCAAAATGCGTATACACAGGTGATGTCTTACTCAAATTTATTTCCAGCTTCCCGGACGAAAATGCGGCGAACCTTTGAACAACAAAAACTCTTAATCATTTTCAAACTGGCAAGTGTATTTATTATATACAACATATACATGTATATGGCGATACCTTCCTGTAAGAAATTCTTCGCTCAGTAATATGCAACCTTTCGTCAACTGCATTCATACATACATGTATGACTGCAATTGGTTCATTAATGCATTGAATATGATACTCCAAGAAAGCTAGTATTATTCATGAATTATTTGCATCATAAAATTCATTGTTTTGAAAAGTGTTGAATATTTGCATTTGCGACTTACTTTCTTTAGCACCGAGGAATATGGCACAAGTTTCCCTACTATTACTTGGAAGGGAAAATTGTCATTATTTTTAAAGCACAGTGAGTACACAATGGAAGTTTTTTTCATCAACTTTTATTATTACAGACCAAATAATCAAGGAACATTAACACAATAGTTACACTTCGTTACTTTGTAATTTTTCACTAAACTAACATAACGAAAATGCCCAATCTTGACGGGCATGCTTTATTGAACCGTTTTGAGTTTAAGGTCAAACTAATTTTTTTTCCATCAGTTTGTGCCATTTCAAAATATTCAGACAAATACGTGTAAGATAAACTGCCTCGACCGAGAGGGCCATGTTGTGTAAGGAATCAAATGGACTTTAATATATGTTCCCTAAAAGTTATTTATACCAACATATTTGGACATTAGGTAGGGCCACGACAATTTGATTCTATGTTTAGCGTCCTCGGGCTGGTAGGTTTTCCTACGCCTGGACGTAAAAAACAACAATTTTGACCATGGTATAAATAGAGTTAAATGCCATAAAAATTGGGGGAAAATGGACTTTTAGGTTGTGTTATTAATATTTGTAAAACAAAGCGTGTAACCAGTCAATTTACACATTTAAAATACTGTGTTACAGTAGGTTCCTAATATGAAGATGATATACATCAGTTTTGCGAGTAAACATTTGCTACTACTGCCATGAATAAGTTGTGAAAGAAAAATGTTAGTTTTTTAAAACTTTTTGTTTGTTTTTTCCTGCCTGGTTGGTAGGTTTCAAAATATCGTGGGGACGCTAAACATAGAATCAGATTTGTATGGCCTAAGTGGTTTTATAACAATATGCTTTTTTTTTTTTTTTTATAGTACTGTCCATGTCAGTCATCCATATATTCCCTTTAAATCAAAGGAATATGGTACAAGGCCACCAAGAAACATTCCTGGCAAGTTCGATAAAATTAATTTAGCGGTTTCATAGACAGAAATTGTTAGAAGTAAATTGATAACACTGTCTGACGCACGGTGGACTATGGACAGCGACCAATAACTAAAGCTCACATTTAGCGTTGCGTGGGAGGGTTAAAACGGAATAATGAAATAAGCTCATACCTGCTTCTAGACAACTTGATGTATCTCAGCTTCACGATAACTCTCCTGAGACCATACACAATTGCGATCAGTGCCAGGAGAGGGCAGACGATGACAGCCAGTAGTTTGGGGATGTTGATGTTGCACTGGTAGTCATTGACAAGGTCCTCACAGTCGAACATACTGGAACAGGGGCTGGACTGACACTCGTCGATTTCTATTTGACACCAGTCGCCAATGTATCCTGTTTGATGGTAATAAAAAAGTTTCAATACAGATATGCAAAACGTGTATACTAGTATACTTTAACATACTAATGGGGAATTGTTAGGTTTAAAATAGTTATATCATTGATACGCTCTATAAAACTTACTGCTTACCTGGTTCACAGATGCATTCGAATCCACTAAATGACAGAGATCTCGTCGAATCTTCACAGGCTTCATATCCCAGTGTGGGATGGTGACATCGTCCATGAATGCACGGATTCTCCATCACATATACATCAATAGTAACACCAGGCGTATAGCTGTCATCGGCGTTCTTGGCAATGAAATCCAGGGTCATGTTACCCTGAAGGTCTGGGGAGTACTCGAACTCTACATCATAGGCTTCGACGGTTCTGTAGCGTTTACGTGTATAGTTGGCCAGAGGAATATCTACTGAGGAACTTAACCTCTTTAGAGAGAACGCGGCGTTACCGAGTTTGTTGAATCTCGGATAAGGAACGAATACCTCACCTCCGTCAACGTCCGCGAGGACGATTCGTCCGGCGTAGTGTGTAGAGGACCTGTTGGCGTTCAGCAAAATTGTATGGCGTAAAGACGGACGCTTGTCTGCAAAGAATGTTTCATTGGAATCGATGAAGAATCTCTCCGTCTTATCAGGGGTTCCATGAATAACAAGTTTCAATCGTTTCGTATCCACCATCGGTTGTTCAAATGCTGGCAAATCTGTCTCAGTTACCTCAACTGTAACGGAATCTTCGCCGTAGAAATCGTCTTCCATTGCCTCACACCGCAGATTCCCGTCCGCGGTGATATTACACTGGAGATTTTCTGGTTTATCGACTATTCGGTAAACAAGAGTGTCATTCTCTGGATCCTCTGTGTCAACAGTTAGGTCGGCTAAAACGTCTTCCGTAATATCCAGACTCTTAGAAATAATTTTTGGAGGATAGTTGATGAATGTTTTTCCAATTTTGACTAAGCTATAATGCATCGGTGAATCTATTGCAATTGAGGCGTCTCTCCTTTCGCGTACTGCGTTGTTAAAATCTGGACACATCTATTCAAATAAATAAATACATACACATAACTGAAGTGTATTTTGCATATTGAAGGACATGGCCTAATTAAGATACATGTATAAAGATATAAATGTAAAACGTTTAATTTAGTTGTCTTTGTAAATTTGTGACAAAAATATATATATTTTCCAAGCTGTGAATATAACAAATTATTTGGTAAGAATAATGAATATTTGCCGATGCAATGATCAAGAATGAGGTGATATACAAAGTATAAGACATGATTATCAAGTCATTTTCGACATATTTATCACGTCATTTTCGACATGTTTATGGGGTCATATTCGACATGTTGTTATGCTAAATACACATGTTGTACTGCAACCTTAAGGATATAATATTGATTTTGTGTGCATTATATTCTAATCTCAAGAACTGACATCATCGTTTTCAATTATTTGCATATACCTTTTTCATTTAAACATTATACAATTAATATTACCATTGATGTATATATTCCACTGGAGAAATTAGCCGATAATATTTCATTGCATCCTTCGTCAATGTGCACCCAGACTTCTTTGTCTGAAACAATTTAAAACAATGAAATATTTTGTGAGATAAACCATAATTAAACTAACAGATGACAGTTATTGTCCAACTTCCACTGCTAAGGGCACTATTTATATCCAATTAAATACCACTAATTGCACATATATCGTATGGAGCACGATAAGCAGAATACAGGTTTGAAGATATAACACTGTATATAAGGACAACATCCTAATTATTAATGAAGAATTCTTCAACAAATCTGACAATTTAGGTTACGAGGTGACCTAAGTGATTTTAACTTCCACTTTAAGTCCGGACAATAAACGTATCTGCTGGTATAATACACAAGTACATGTTATATGGTTATTAATGTTTCAGTCACATTTAACAAAACTAGTAATGTATTAATCTGTAGATATTAAACTGAAATAAAAAGCTCTTAAAATTCGGAATGCAATACCAACAAGTATGCCAAGAAATACCTTATAATTCCGTAACAGTTTTTAATTCAAAGTTATTAATAGTTCTAATTGCACTTTCGATTTGACTTTCATATATTCGGAGTCTTTAAAGCTTCTGAAATAATGCCTTCTTAACAATGTTATCTAAAATGAATTTCGTAAAATGAATTTCTAATAAAAATTTATTTTTTCTAGTTTTCCTTTGGCAGATTTTCAAATATTCGGTGTATTTAAATACTTCTGTAGTACATACCGCCTTTCCAGAACACCAGGGCCGGTTGGTACTCGGGGTCTTTCTCACATCCAGATGGAACCGTCACGTTGATAGTGACACGTGAGGCTTCAGCATGCGGTGCCGGGGAGAGGAAGAAATTGACATCACAGAGTTGGTGTATCCTGGAGTGCAAAGCGCGATTATCGTGTGTTAATGTGACGATGTATTTCTTTATATGTATAAGCGAATATTCGCTAATTATTCCATAGACAACGAACACAGTTATCGTTGTTTAACTACACAATAAACAACGCAAAAAGTAGTCCCGATTCTGAGCGGAGCATAGTTCTCATTACATTTGCAAAAATATTTGTCAAATCATGTTACAATCGAAATAATTTTCGCATTATCGTTGTTTATCGGCAATAAACAACTCTTTGTCGTTCTGACTGTTATGAACAATTTAATTGCTGGTAACATTGACAACTCTTTGTCGTTCTGATGCGTGTCTAATAAACTATTCGGGCTAAAGCCCTCGTGGTTTAATTCCTACACATCAGAACTCCAAATCGTTATTTATTGGCCGATAAACAACGATAAATAGTAAATTATTTCTTAATTGAAATATAATAATAAACAGAATTGCATGTAAAGCCATTTAGGCCGTTGTGAAAATTAGGTTAATATGTGGTCATTGTCTTATATGCAAAACGTTGTGTGCATGAGTATTTACCTTTTTCGCAATACTCTGGAGGTCTTCTGTTGCGTTGTTTCAATGTTGGAAATGAACGGTCTATACTCCGCCGTGGCGGCGCTGCCGTATGTTTCCTGTAAGTCCCGTTTCGTCAGTGTTCCAAGAGTGATGCCACCAATGGTAACTAACAAGCATTAAAAGAAAGAAAACGAAATAAATGCATTACATCGATAATAAGAGCTCAGCTTGTTCCATTTTATAAACATGTATAATTAACAACAACAATAGTCGCGTCACTTAAATTTCAATGCATAACAACGGATAACAACATAAGTTGAAGAACTGCATAGTACAACAATATCAATACAATATTATTACATAAAAACGATAATCAGCACATTTTAAGTTGTAGTACTACATCATCAATACAATATCGATACACTATCAATACATAACAACGATTAAGAGCGAAGCTTAACGTGGAAGTACTAACGTTCAGATTCGACAACTATATCTGCGGCGAGAGGGTATTCAGTTTCCATCCAGTTAGACGAACCGAGAGGCCTTACTGCCCGTAGCATGGCGTGACTGGCCTTCTTCTTAAGACTTACATCTCCAGCACCTGTGTGAACATTCACATTAAGACAAACACTAACTAAAAAGGGCATTTAGAAATACCGGCAATGAAATATTTCATAACAATAAGAGGATGTATTGTTGCAGGCACCAAACAAAATGTATTTCTTTTTGTTCTGACGATGACGACCTTTATGTTTTGATATCTAGGCTATGTTAAAATCGATCAAGTAACTTATTAAAGAAACCAATAATGTATTGCACATACATTTAGTTTGGTAACATGATCATATATAAATTAGATACATGTAATGTATCTTGATTTTGTCATTGTGCTATCTAAGAAACGCTTTTCGCAATACTTACGCTTTATACACACTGTCTCCTTTTTGATGTTGCTTTTTAAATGTGACACCCCGATCGCGTACAGTGACTGGTAGACGCAACGCCCAGGTTCCATCTGGTAGAACGATTTCTCTGACTCGCTGGCAGATGTAAAGTTATTGCGTTCTTCTGACGACATGTGCATAAGATCTCTGTACTCAGCAACTGTACGGTTGATATCTTTGTCGTTGTAGTGAAGTTTTCCATGAACGATTGCTGTTGAACCTGTTGTGTTTAGTCCAACTTTGGATGGCGGGAAAAGGTCTTCCCCGTCTGACTGAGTCCCCACACGCCATTCTGGAATGAACACATTCTACACATGACAAAAACAACTACTTTTATTATTATTACTACTACAACTACAGATACTACTATTACAACAGATACTACTACTACAACTACTTCTACATATACTACTATTATTACTACAACAACAGGTGCTACTACGAATACTACTACTTATACAACTAGAACTACTGATACTAAAACTACTCTACTGATACTACTAGGAGCAGTAGTTTTTGCTGGGGAGGTTGTGGCTGTGATGTTGGTAGTTGCTGTTGCTGTGAATGTGACTGTAGCAAAAGATGCTGGCCATTACAATAGCAGTGCTTTACTTACCATAAAATTCAATATCATGCGTTCCACCCTGCCACTGAATACCGATCTGTGTCTGTGATTCGGTCCAGTATGGGTCCTGGTCATCAGATGTTTGTGTTCGGTTCGTATATAAAGGACCGGAAATAACACTGGATACGTCTGGCGGGAACAGAATCACTTGCACTGAACAAGACGAAATAGACGTTAATCCAGCGCTGTTCAAAGCAGCTACTCTCACTTCGTAATGTTTCTCGTGTTCAAAAGTATCATTATTGAGGCGGAATGTCTCCTTGTTCTTTAATCCGACGTTCATATAATCCATAATTATAGCACCGCTTTCCTTGTTAATGATCTGAACATTATATTTTACGATCTGGCTTGTCTTTTCTGTGCAGCTCCAGTAGGCTCCTATAGTAGAGCTCGAGCCAGTGAAATTTGTCGGCTGATCTTCACTGTATTCCGGATCCGTGCATTTTACATATTCGCAATATGGTGGTGACGTATCAATTTGGATACCATTTGAAAAAACAAGTGTTTCTTTACCTGCAAAATTAACTAGTTTCGCGTTTAAGTAATACGCAGTACTATTACATTTCTTATCATTCGTGATATTAGCACATTCTGGTGTGTTTTCAGATGATTCAAGCTGAAGATTTGTAACATCAATGTTAATCATGGTAAATCCATCGAGTAATTTTTCAGCAGCACATGTTTCGTTGCACAACATTTCACATGGTTTTATGCATGGAAAGCAGAAAGTTTTGTAAAGTTCCAATGCACGGATATTGCCTGGTAAAAAACTGTTGTCAGAAGCACCGATCCATAATTCCTTGATGCCACTTTCACCGTCATAGAAACCGCGTCCATGACGACAAAGTTTATCCTGCTCATCCGGGATATATATTGAGCTCAATACTGCGTCTGAATAAAACGGATTGTAGATGTCATCCAATGGAGGTTTATAATTCTCCTCGTTCCATGTTAGAGCAGCTAGCTTAACAGAACCTTCAAATTTTAAACCAGATATAGATACCATTTCTTCTCCGCCAAAAATTAGGGTGACGTCCACTGTGTCGGCAAGGTATTCCGATTTCTTTGCAACCTTAATTATATAGCTTTGTTCAGAATTCAGATCCTTGTCAGTCTGAAACCACCTCAACGAGAAAGTGTATTTGCTTTTGGCCCAAAATACGTGGTGGTAAAATTTGTTGCTGCCAATCTTATACCCCAAGAAATGAATGCCTATTCCATACTCTTGATTTTCAAAATCAGATTTTGAACCATTAGTGGCATTGTTTGGTCTCGATGATACGTTTGGGACAGTAGTAGTGGTTGTTATGTTCATGTTGTCATCCAGTGTTGAGTTGCCTGCTTCTAAACCAGTAACATTTTCAAATAGACTGTAGTCAAATTCCACCTCTTCGGGTTTATTATCGATCACAAACGGGATCACAATTTGGTCTGTAATTATCGCCACGGTCGTTATAGTTCGGTATCCTTTCGCCACACGAACATTAAAAGAATAGTTTCCATTTTGTAGTTTCATGGATTCTGATATAAGTCCGGATTTTGTGATATCCGTTAAGTCAGAATTATACCCAATACCAAGATATGCACCTGTGCTATTAACTGCAAGGAATTCATCGTCAAACTCATTCATAACTTGTTTCATCCCATTGTCATTATGTGTAGGGAAATACAGTTTTTGGCTTGGGCATAAATAGTCTATTTTTGTCAAAGCGATTGGAAGCATTCCAGACAAGCGGTCTGTCGAGTGTTGAAACGTTTCTACACCATGCCAGTCATCCGTTATTTTGACATCGCCAACCAAAGGCGGTGTTTCATCCAATAAAATCGACAGACTTTGTACAAAAGTCACAAGACTTGCCTCGTTTGTAACTTCCACTGTGACGTAATAGGCTTTATCTGGGTACATTTGTAGCTCATAGAACGCCGTCTTTGTGTCATTTCTAACATCATTTTCATCAATCAAGTAACAATTTTCGCTTGTAACTGCCACCGACATACACGTTCTACATTCGTATAACTTCACAAGAACGTTGTTTATTCCAGATTCAATGTCATGAACATTTTCCCATTTAATGTTCATTTCAGATGGCTTTTGAACATACATGACAGTAGAACTTTCTATGTCATTAATGAACAGTTTGCCGAACTCTGGTGGCGTTGTATCGACCAGGACCCAATCACTTGTTATTCCTGTGCACATTCCAGCTTCATCTTCGGCCACAACTGTCACATAATACTTACTGTTGTGCAACAGTAAAAGTCCTAGCTGCTTGCTGTACTCATCTAAACCAACGCTGTGTAATGGTGTAACATCGTACATAGTTGTGTTTGTTGTAAATATCTTACAAACAACTGTGTCGTTTGTAATGATATCATTATGACTGCTTATGGCAACTTTGTAATCAATGATGTCGATATCCGATTGGAATCCGTTCCATGATATTGCCATCCATTCAACAGAAGACTGAAACTTATTTAAGGAAATATAACCAGGAATTATGTCATCATTAAATCCAACTCGAATCCCATTCGAATAACCTTCTGTAAAGCCACCAGCCATGCTGTATGCTCTGACCGTAATATAATACCGAACCAGTTTTGATGTCAAATTCAAATTTGAAAACGTGTACGAGTTGTTGAGTCCAACATTAACAAAATAATGTACGTTTGACCTCGTTTTCTCGTATCGGCGGTCGTTTCCAACTGCGACTTCGTAGTAGTGAATGGACTGAGTCGGATCGCTAGACTTATCCCCAAAGTCATCCCAGTTGGCAGAGAGTTCAGTGGTGCTGAACTGATAAGTAAGGTCCTTATCAATGCCATCTCTGACTAAACCCGGAAAGGGTGGCTGAATACGAACTGTCACACCGTCTGATCTGCCTGTTTTCACGCGACCGAGGAAGTCAATAGTCTGAACCGTAACAATATACTTCATTCCGTTTTCAAGTTGAATCTCATCATTGTAAAACACTTGTCCAGCATTCGGAAGTGGTTGGAAATCAAACAATATATTGCCTGCAAGACTTTCTATTTTCCATTTCGCCTCTTCAATTGGGCATGCGTCCGAATATATCCAGGAACCTTGTATGAGGTTTGGCATCGACTGGAAGTCTATATCCTGTACTCCAGTTCCGTCTCTAACCTCCAGATATGGCGTCTGACTTACAACCACGCTGCTGGAGGAAACTTCACTGCTTAAGCCGGCTTTGTTGTAAATTCTCATTGTAGCATAAAACATATCACCCTGATTCAATCTAAAGCCGTTTACAAAGAATATTCCATCGATGTTTGCACGCACCTGGTGATATCCCAAATAATCAGTTCCTAAAGGTTTGCTTCCGAGAGCGATCTCATACCTATCAACAATAAAGGAATACACGTATTTAATAGTACTCTAATACAATCCATGTTATTTTATAAGATTTTTTATCATGTCGTTTTAATATAAGGTATTATTTTCTTTAATAAATATGTACAAACATATATCTGACGCCACCGAAACTGATAAATGCAAAAGTGCACAAAAATGTATACCTATTGTCGTCAATGTGTGACTCATCATCAGCAACGCTTATCAACTTTACTTCAACATATCCTCTGGGCAACTGACATTTCTGATGGTAATCTATTGTGCGTCCGTGTGTAGCAGTTGTCACGACATCAAGACGCTCGGCTACAGGGGCAGTTCTGTCTACAATGACTTCTCTTCCATACGTTGTCTTATGTCCGACAACATTCGAGACTGTTACGGTTATAAACATGATCGTTATGTTACTGAACTGACTGATATGGCCAAATAGGTCTCGGGTAAGACTGTAGGTGTCTTTGTGGACAACAAAGCTGTCCAAAATATCGAAATTATTTTGTGTGGATCCCATGGATATGGTGGTTTCTTTTATTATGCTTTCATTTTCAATAATTGTTAGCCAGCTGCAGGTTACGACGCTTTTTCGTACGGATATGAACTGCGTACAATCCAGGTCAATCATTTCAGGTGCGGTTGTATCTGCAATGATCGCAAATGACGAAGTAAGTTCCTGGTTACCAGCCTTATCAACTGCGTTTGAAGTCACAAACACTGCCTTGCCTGGAACCAGAGTTACGACGCTCGTCAACGATGCCAAATCATTTGTGAATGGTTTAATGTCTACCAAGCTGGGAAGTGAGCCGAGACCCCACTCTAATGACTTAATTTCCTGACTGTCAGACACATTACCGATTATAGGTATGGAATCTGTTGCTGACTGATAAATAATATTATCCTGAATGTAAATACTTGTATCATTCGAGGCATCTACATTGTAAATAACTTTTGGCGCAACTCTGTCAAGTTTTATTCCGTCTGATGAGGACACAATATATTCTTCGTGACATCCTGTAACTGCGCGAACTGTAATGTAGTATGTGACGTCTTCAAACAACTCCGTATGTATTTGGCATTGTCCATGCGTATCATTCAACATGACGAGGCCGTAGTTAGTGTATGTAAGAATGTCAGTTCCAAACTCAGTTGTTCCTATTGCCCAGTCATAGTTAATTATGTCACAACTTTCGCTCTCAAATCCGTAGAACGAAGCTGCGATGGATGTGTGATCAGTTGTGAAAGCCTCATCTTCAAAAAGGGTCCTACCATCAAAGACAACACCAGGAATATTGGCTTTCTGTACGTATATATCTCTGGAAACACCAGCATCTGAAACCAGTTCTGCACCATTGGATGCCTTAACAGTTACGACATACAATGTGCTCGCAACACTGAATGGTTCAAGGAAAATATTAGAAATATACGCTGTAGTGTCCGTTCCGTAATCAGTAAACGGAAGTATTTTCTCCTTCTCGTCCTTTGTGCCGATTGCTACTTCATATTTTGCGATTCCACTCTCAGAGTCTCTGGAAGACCAACTAAGTCGAATACCATATTGGTCATTGTGTAACACTTGACCTTGTTCGTTAAGTTCCTCGTCATCTGTTGACAATCCAGCCTTTACCTTAAAAAATCAAATCACAAGCGTTTAGTGCTTTGTATAATTTATCGTATAAATCATCCTTTTTATAACGATTTTCGAAGAATAATGTTTAGATATACAGTAATAGATTATTTATACAGTAATAGAACAACACCGTTTTTTATAGTATGTCTTAACATTTGAAACCATATGTATTTATTTGTATGCACATAACTATTTACCAAGAGCATACGTATATTTTTAATTTGATTATTAGACATCAGATGACATCGAATGATTCGTTGTATATTGGGGAATTTTAATGTTGTTAATATAATACCTTCGGTATACTCGGTGGAGTTGTATCAACTGTAACTCCGGTGCTTTCATGGGCCGTGGCTAAAAGAGCCCCATCGAAAGCTGTAACATGAAGAGAATATGTGACACCGTCCTCCATATTTAAGTTACCTAGTGTGCTATCCATTTTACCATTGAATGTATTTGACGGTTTGGTTTCATTAAATCTTTCAACCGCAGGCCAATGTTTCTGCTTAATACCGTGGCGGCTTTCGTATATCATCGTTCTATACTTTTCTATGCCGGATTCACTGTCAAAGAAATCCCATTTTAGATTCAATGTCGATTTTTCTGCTTGGTACCGGTGACCTTTATGATTATCAGATATTTCAGTCATGATTGGAGGTGTGTGGTCCACTAAATAGCCATCGGACTTAGCTGCGGCTTCTAATTCCGCCCCATTTACCCCGTGAACCTGAAAGTACACCTCGTCTTTATGTTCCATTGAAATTGTGTGATCTTCAAATTCACTCAACGTCCCTGTTTCAAATGTCTTTTTCAGTTCGTTGTTTATGTAAACGTCAACTTTATAGTTAGCTATTCCACTCTCGGAGTCGTAGTAATCCCGCCAGTTTGCGTGCTTTGACACAGTTTCGGAGCTGTATTTTAATTCTACTGCATTTAGATTTCCGTCAAGCACAGTTCCAGCTACTGGAGGTGTAGTATCGACAAGAACTGTAAAACCCAAAGTAACCATGTGTTAGTTCACTAATACAGATATATATGCATTTCTATAATTACCATGGCAACATGTCTGGTAATAAGACACATGGTTAATTACTGAAAACAGTAGTACACCATTAAATATGATAAAGTAATACCTCCGTCCGAGGAACTGTTACAGGACTTCGAATTCAATGCGCTGTTGTATACAAGTACAGTCGAGAAGTACGTATTGTTGTGCTTCAAAGTTGCTGAGGCGCAGCTGGATTTTTCGTAGCGGGTCAGGTTGTGGAATTTAACTATATCATCCAATTGAGGCGCAGTACCAACACCCCATAAAAACCTGAATGCAAGTGAATGATGTTGTTATTTATGAATTGCATTACCAATAAAATTGAGAATTTCTTCGTAGCAATAATTTTAAAACATGACAACAGTTCAATAAAGTGTGTTTTCCGTCAGTCAGAGACGCATCAAACAATGCAAGTGTAGTCCTTGATGTTACATATCTACCTGTCAATTCCAGATTCCGGGTCAAAGAAATCCATCCACTGTGCACATATTTTGCGATCATCCGCCTGGAACTGTCGGTCTTTCCGAAGCCTGTCTCCGTCCATAACGGACCCTGGTATTGGCGACGATCTGTCAATCAATATTGGCTCATCCCCGTGTCCGGCAGTGAACAGATCCACTGAAAATCAAATAAAGTTGTAATGTTTGTATTTGTAACAAAATACAATTCAAATTTACAACACCAACTCACAGCCAACATTCTGTTTGGAAATATTTAACTCTATGTACCATTGTTTGTGACACGGATTCTAATCCATGCCGGAATTCCTTCTTGAAGACCCAAATCTTTCACAGCAACGAACGGATCTTCACGTTCCATAGGTGCATGCAAGCCATATGCCTTTAACTGTACATCGTACTTCGTCTTACCCAAACCAAATTCCGCATGGGCGATTTTACTCAGATCATCAGTGGCATTGTAGTATATTGCAATAAGGTCAAAGTCTTCATCGTAAATTATGTCTGTCACTTTATGAAACACTGGCGGCGATGTGTCAACGGTGAGCGGTGTGGTATGGCAGACCGTAGTCACCAAAGACCCTCCTAATTCTGCTCCATTCAGTGCCTGTACGGTGATGTAATACTGCCCATCAGGCATGTGTATACCTTTCTGAAAACCGGAGTCAGTCCAGAATTTCGGATTTGTTAAATGGGCGTAAGGATTGGTAAATGGGACAACATCTGAGCTACAGATACTTTTTCCGACTGCCCATGTGTATCCATAAATACCACTCTCGTCGTCGTGAAACCCTTTCCAGTTGGCTGAAATAGCAACATACAAATTTACACTTCATAAAAAACACCTTCTACACATATTCAAACGGAAAATGGATTTGCTTTATGTTAATAAATACATAAACGTGTTTTAATTTCGTATAAAAAATTTAATTACTAGAAAAACGACATAATTTTGACTGGCATGTATTTGCATAATTTACTATTAATCCACTGCAAAGGTCAACATTGTACCTGATACGTAGTGGTTGGTTAACGTGTACAACTCGTCCTGAACTGGTTGGTGCCCATTAAAGACTGTTCCCGACCCCGGGCCGTCAATGATTACTCTGGTGAAAACATTTGGATGAGTACACGTAATGAACTTTGATACAATCAATTTATGCCGAAGATACTGTGATCGGGACCAATGTATATTGGTAATAGAACTGGGTTGTTGCTATGTTTAATAAACTAATAGGACGTGTTGAAAGTACATTTCAGTATTTACCGGTGGTTTTCACGATTTGTTACTTCAAGACATCGTTGTGAAACAGATGCATTGCACTTGTCTGCACGGAGGAAGTCCGATTGATTGTTCATGATCAGACCCGGTTCGGGAGGTGTGAAGTCCACCAATGTTCCTTCGCCTATCAAATACGCGACGTAGCCCAGCACGTTAGTCACTTTGGCGTTTACGAAGTACTGTGTTCCTTGTGTAAGTGGCAAATTATCGTATTCCACAGACGTGTGATATCCGATACCCAAACGTTCATAGTTTTTGTATGTTCCGCTTAAGCGTAAATAAGCATTAGCACCTGCAACCTGATCGTGCAAATCACAAGTCTCAGAGTGATATTCGTAACTAAATGACACGCAGTTTGATCCGTGATTTATGCACAAATCTGCACATAAATCTGGGGTTCTTAATGGCTTTACTGTTTTAAGGACGTTTGCTATAAGCTTGCCATCCATTGGAGTCGTGAAATGTTGCAGTGCTCCAGACACACCCTGTCTGAGTGGAGAATGATCGAGTCGTATTTCTTCCCATCCTACGAACTGGTTACCGTATTGACCTGGGCTGAATCCAACGGCTTTGTAATGCATTTCCTTTAGTGGACTGTCTTCAACAGCGACGATGAAAGCTACAAGTTTGGACGGATGGGATGAAAATTTATAAGCATGTTCCACCCTGCCGTCTGGCAACGTGCTGTCGTACGTATTAAGAGAGCACTGCACTGTGGACGATAATCCCTGCGTATTGGACGCGCTTACAGTCCAATGAAGAGGTATCCCGCCTGGTAATTTGGCGGGAACCAAAAGGGTATTGCCACCCATTTCGGTCCAGGCTTGTACATTGGTCCCACCTTTATGTGTGCCTATCGCGTAAGATAGTTTTACCTCCGATACTTCGTCTTGGGCGAACATTTCCAGTGTAAATGCCGTGTCATAGTATGGACGATTATACACTTGGTTAACAATGCAGCCTTCTGGCCCAGAACGGCGCCGTCTCTCGTTTATTGTAGCAGGCAATACATCAGGAGGTGACGGGTCATCGATACGCTTTTTCTTCGTAAAAATGTTCATTTGGATTGTGGGAACTTGGTATTCCCATATAGTTCCTTCGAAGACTTTGATAGTTTTAAATATGAGGAATATTTCAGCAAAAGCCGTAAGTTGTAGTCGTAACGGTGTAAGGATAAGATCCATCTTTGCCCTTCAAATTGCGAAAAAGTATTGCATTATACAGAATAAACAGATGTGAACAATAACTAAAAATAAAATGACTCTAAAATTCGAGTTATTCAGCTGGTTTTGCTACTACTGCAAATGATATAACATGTTAAGGTGTACATATTTTATAAACATATTATATTAAACCTCAGTATTGATGACTCGTTGTAAGTACGTTATTGTATAATTAAAATAAACATATAAACCACATTCATCTTTTAAAACTATACCTACCCAACGTCAATAGGGTATTTAGAAAACACGAGCTCTGTTGTCATAGGAAATTTGGTTTCCATGAGATAGCCAATTAACCTTATTCCGCCTCTTGCAAAGCCTATATCGATAGCAGCATCACCCCACACCTTCCCGCCAACCCACGGCGTCAGCGTTAGCTGTATAATAATCAATGTGAAACAATCAATGCTTAGTGTGTGAAGATAACACAATAAATTGCCATTCAGACACAAAAAAATAAAAATAACGAAGCTTACACTAAATATCGAATACGTAAACACAATCTGTTGCACAGCTTATTGGTGTTCTGTAGCTTTTAAGCAACTGTAAATTTAGCTTAAAATCGTAGTTTTCGGCTGTATCGACGAAAACTTTTTAGAGATTACTAAATTGGCCTACAAGGGCATGTACTATGCGTTATTCAGTTAAGAAATACTTTTCGATTTCTCGTTGTTTAGCGGCCACTAAACAACGATTTGGAGTTCTGATGCGTATGAATTAAAAGCCAAGCATCCAAACGACAAAGAATTGTTTATTGACCAATAAACAACGACAATGCGATTTTTTTTCGATTCTAACACGATTGGACAACTACTTTTGTAATTGTAATAAGAACTACATTTTACTATTTTACTTTAACAACGATTATTTTGTTATTTGTCTGTAGAAAAATGTGTGAGTATCATGTTTGAATTAAGGGCTCTTACGTTTTTTTCCATTCTCATTCGAAATATATGACACTTGATTGATTTTGTTTTATTTATATCAGTATTTCTATAAGAAAATTTATATATACTGGCTTTAGCAAAGCTGATATCTGACCGTGTATATTATTTCAATAAGTTCTTGATGACAAATATCTTCATTCGAAAGAAATATTGAATCAGGTATTTTTTATTTTGTAAGATAAATACCGGTAATTGAATGTTAACCTGATGCACATTAATGAATTCTGAGGTTTAGAGAAAGCAGAAAGAAAACACTGACCTGTGTTGTCATGCTCACTACGCAGAGCCCAACTCTTACGCCGAGACCCACAGAACCGCCAGCACCAAATCCTAAAATACAATTTGGTCAAAAGCCATCACAATACGTAAACAACAAGCAGTACTCAGCTCACATTCACACGAGTTTATGCGTATGGTAGTTTGAACAGAACGAGGACATATGGTACAATTATATAGCATTGGGACGTAATTATAGTGTTATACTTAACTGCGAATAAGTGATAATATTAATTATATATAAAATATTTGTTGTATTACCTAAGGACAAAGGCACTGGTCCAACCATGAAAAGCTGACGGATCTTGAAGAATTCGATATCAAAGGGAGGAACGGGTATATTGGCACTCACGCAGAAGTCAACTTTATTGGGGAACTCTGTCATAGCGGCCACGAGCTTGTCTCTCATTTCTTGCATCAGCTGAAATGATTAATGTACCATCATGATTGCATCAGCTGAAATAATTCATGTAACATTATACTTGCATTAGCTGAAATGATTAATGCAACAACATAATTGCATCAGCTGAAATGATTAATGTAACATCATAATTGCATCAGCTGAAATGATAAATGTAACAAAGTGGTAGCAGCTGAAATGATTATTGTAACATCATAATTGCATCAGCAGAAATGATGAATGTAACAAAGTGGTAGCAGCTGAAATGATTAATGTAACATCATAATTGCATCAGCTGAAATGATGAATGTAACATCATAATTGCATCAGCTGAAATGATAAATGTAACAAAGTGGTAGCAGCTGAAATGATTAATGTAACATCATAATTGCATCAGCTGAAATGATAAATGTAACAAAGTGGTAGCAGCTGAAATGATTAATGTAACATCATAATTGCATAGCTGAAATGATCAATGTAACAAAGTGGTAGCAGCTGAAATGATTATTGTACCATCATAATTGCATCGGCTGAAATGATGAATGTAACATCATAATTGCATCAGCTGAAATAATTCATGTTACACCGTAATTGCATCATGATAAGGACTTAATGCATGTGCGTAAAGTGCCGTCCCGGATTAGCCTGTGCAGTCCGCACAGGCTAATCCAGTACGGCACTTTCCGCTTTTACGGTATTTTCTGTTTCAAGGAAGTCTCTTCTAAACATAAATCTACTGTAGGCGGAAAGTGCCGTCTTCTAAAACTTAGTCTTACCTTTAAATATTGACCAAAGAGAATGCTGGTTACATTCTAACTTTAATTGCAATTGCATACATTTTTAATATTAAGACTAAGATTAGATTTAAGAATGGTAGTTTTCATGGGGCCTGATCTGTAACGCAACACACCTGATCAACCACTTGATGTCGCACATTTTCCAGAGTTAGTGTCACATTTCTTGTCAGCAGGTTGAATTCGCTCAGTTGCATCATGAACAGCGGAAGAGGGGTTTGTCTGATACTAATGTCAGTACACGACCCGGTTGCTAACATGTAACATACATGCATAAACATGAATTTCATGCACATGATTAATTAATAAATAAAGTAGAGACATCCTACATGTATGTCAAGACTAAGCACGGTTCTGTACCTACATTTGGTAATAATAGTGGAATAAATCATGATTTGAGCAATTTATCTATTACACATGTAAATGCTGTAAATGCAGAAGAACAAAGCGTTTCTTGAAACTATACCTCGCTTGCGACGTAATGCGTTTGGTATCAGTTTGATGTTATGAAGCAACTCTATTGGAGGCAAACATGCCATAAATAAATCCGTGCAGAGTTGAAATTCGGCTGTCAAGGTTACAGACGCCCCTTCGAGATTGGCGTTTCCAATGAAAAACACTTTGAAACCAAATACGCTCGCTACTTCCATATGTTGGTCTTCACCTGTAAGAAAAGTCTTTGTTTAACTGCACTAAAATGTTCTTGTAAATATACTCCAACTTTGAATACCAATATATTTGTATTACATTCGAAATGAAGTTTATTCAAAGCCTGTGCCTTCAAATAAAGAAACACAACTTTGATTATACCATTCGGTCGGATTGTGTAGTTATGGCCCATGACGCTTATTTCTATTTTCAGTTCAGACGGCACAAGCGCTATTGAAGCATGTAGAACTTGTGACTTCGGTCCGAGAGGGACTGGAATATTACATGAGAGGCCAAGGCAGTCCTCGTGCACGTAGCAAATGTGACCAAACCCTTTGGCTATTGCTCCTTTAAACATGGGACAAACTGCAAATAAAAATATAAACAAATCAATTTACTTGTTACCAAATAAACACATACATGGCAACAGCAATATTAAAACGGTTTGCATAGGTTATAAGCTCAAGTTTAGTAATTTCATATATATACGTTTCTAAAGTACAAACATTTGCCGGGTAAATCTGCCATGGAGAGCGACAGTTGACCAGGATCACCAAATTTCAAAGGACCTAGTCCGCCACTGTTGTCAGCATTTCCGCTTTCCCCAAAGCCAAATCCTCCAGTAAAGTCAAATCCACCAAAATTGAACTTCAAATTATGCAGTCTGAGGAAGTTAATCGCCATATTTGGTGTTAAGGTAGCTGGCGAATCTGGTGGTTCGGCTTTCATTACACATGCTAGTTGTTGTATTATGCCTATGAATTTCTTTCCAATTTCTGATGTTGGGTTGAGTTTGTCTATTATCCAATCAACGATTTTGCCATTAACATCGACTATTTCTAAGATATTCGGGACTTTTGGACTGAAATAGTTAATAAATTCTCAAAAATATTAAATATAGTTCTTTAATTGACCATAGACTGAAGTAAAATGTATTATAGAAATGTATCAATTTCATTAATTTACTAAAGGAGAAAATGATTTTATGGACAGTTTAAATTTACTCACTTGCTGCCAAAGAGAGCTTGCTTGAACATCTCAGCAAACTGTTTGGCTTGTTCATTCAGACTCTCGTTGAGGCTGTCCCTAAACAATGTAGGATCGTACAGCGAGGGGTCGTCAGGCCTGTACTTGGTGTCCTCGTCACCAAGCATATTGTCGATATTTTCAGCGTCAGGTTTACGGCGTTGAATGGGTTCTTCCTTCTTGTCTGGATCTTCATCTTCATCCGATTCTCCAGATTCGAATGTCTGCCCTATGTACCTGTATGAACATGACATTATCGTGTACATTAATGAGTATATCATTTCGACCTCAAACTTTAATGATGTTTGATCTAGATGAAACGAACGATGGTCTGAAATGCAAAATGTAACCTATACATAAATTATTCCCCTTGGAATATAGCAAAATGTAGTTTTTTCAGCATGTCACATCTGGTCGTATGATGACGTTGTATTAAAACGACAATCAACGAATATTAATGATCTGGACATAACTACACTCGATATATGGGACATCCAATTTAGGTTATGAGGCATAACATGGAACGATTGTTATGCTTTGTCAACTTAAACTATATATAGCAATAATACTAATTTCAGCCGCAAAACACTTCTTTATATAAATATGGCATAATTGATGTTAACCTGAACTCATGATCGTTACATTTCTGGATCCATTTCGGAATCGGAACTAAGCGATCTAGGAACGGGGATGGATCTGTGTAGTCATAATCAGCATCAGCCAGAGTCTCGTTTTGAGCTTTTCGAACTGAAACGTGTATGGAATTATTTCCACTTGACTCTCTAGAAGACATCCATTGTTTTTTACTTGGTTTACTAGCTTCTCCGATGGTTATTTCAAGCAGTTTGTCAGTGTTGGGACTCTGCGGATTGCCACCGGATTCAGTTACTTCAATACTCAGCTTTCTTTCTTTGCAAACTCTGGGCGTGGTTGCTTCGCCGATTTTTTCACCTGCTTTTACAGTCTTGCCATTCCACTTTTCATCTGCGTCGATGTTTTCCACAACTATTTCAAAGGGCGCAAATTCCGGGTCGTTCGGTTTGACAACCACCTTTTTTTCATTTCTGTAAACCTCTAATCGACCGTTTACTGGCATAACAATCTGCAATTTATTTACAACATCATTCACATGTATAAACTAGAAAGCATTTGGAACGCACAAGTTCTTTTCCAACGTTTTGTGCAACAAAAGAGTTATGCAAAATATTGTGCAAATTTCGCCCATTTTACACTAATAAAGAATCTTTAAAGAAATTTCTGGTTGCAGTCGGTGGAGCGAATCAACACTAAAACCTACTAAAATTATATGTTCTATGGTCTATTTGAAAACCTCGAAGAACATGTTATACAAATCCGTTTATAACTTTTTTGTGTACAGTTGCTTACTAAATAATAACATACAATAAAACCTATGCCGGCAAAACCTAACCTCATTGGCACAGGTAGTAAGGCAAATCTATATAAGAAGGCAAGGATCATCAAGAAATATATCTGCATTTATAACTAATGACTAAAATATATATTGACTTTAAATTGTGTTGCAAAAATAGAGAAAAGCCTAATCAATCTTAAATGATTTTGGTGCAGATAAAACACACTACTGATATTCCTGAATAAGAAATGGGTCGCTATCGTGAAGAGGTTGATTTACCGATTGTCCCTCTCCCAGAATAATGTCCACACCAGTGGTTCCGTACGCTCCGTTAGCTGTCGAAGGCCACACACCTGAAGGGCATTCTCCAAAAGCATCTCGGCGCTTAGTAGGAAAGTTTCGGTCGAATTTAGGTCCAAACACCTTTTGTACTAGTGACCTGCGTGTGTCGATGCTTGAAAAAGATTATTTCTCTAGTGTATCTATACTGAATAAAAACTGATATTCCCGATTGTTTGTATTGCCTTAATAACTTGATAAATAAATAAAAATATTATTAGCACTTCAGTATAAAATTATTACATCCTTACATCCTTATAACCATATCGGCTTCAAATGAGAAATACAGTTCAAAAGCAATAATGATATTCAGTAAAACGCAATACAATTAAAACAATGTAAGACTGCAAAATCCTTCAATACTTACACTTCTTTGATTGTCTTATAACCCCATTTAATCCCTCGTATTCCATCCATGATTGATTTGAATAGTTCCACAAATGGTGTTACGAAATCAATAAGAGGTTGGAGTGGCGCAAACACGTGGTCCCATTTTCCTTGTAAGTTATTGAGAACATCGTGTACCGTGTCTTTCTGCAATGAGAATTTTAAAATGTTTGGATATAAACGACTTTCTTGAAACTACAAATTCAAGGAGAGGATGTTTCACCAAACCGAACACCAGAGCCACATTCGACATTTCGTCGAGGGTAAATAATATTTATACAACTTAATATCAACTGTTAATGTATCATATTGATTTAGGTTATAGAATATGTATTTAAATACGAAATATTAAACTTGCCACAGCTGAAATGCCGTCACTAATGGCCGACTTAGCCTCAGCCTTGATTGCATTCACGCCATCTTTTATCGATTTGGTGAGTTTCATAAACGCGTCCTTAAGGCGCCCTATAATTATTGGTATTTTCTTTGCTGTGTTGATCCACTCTACTACTCGCCCTAATAAATCCATTGGAAACACTGTTACAAAGTGTGAAACTAACAAAAACACTGACATTTAAATAAGACACTTACCAAGTTACCATGTACGGCAAACCAGTATTGATAAGAAAGCCTTAAGTACTTGCATTGAATAAGAGTTGTGCGATTCTTATGATTCTTGAAAAGCTGACTGAAAATGGGACTTAAAATGAAAGAGACACCTACAATTATCATTTCACAACTGACGATGAGTCTTTTATGTGAAAAAATTACAGTCAATGCTGTATCCGTAACGGATAGAACAATGCGACGATTCCAAACTATACTACTATGGGTTGGCGCTACGCATACCTTTAATGAACAGGCATGCCTCCACGACTTTGTTTTTGACGTCGATAGCCATAGTAACAGCCACTTTGATGCTAAACATTAGTACAGATATGATGAGTGACACATTACACAATTAACCAACTTGATTACGAAAATATTAATATCAATTGTTAAAGATATAGTTATAGGGCGTGTCTGTGTATATTGACGTCATCTAAATTAATCAAACCAAAGCTATAAAATAATTTCATGTTGTTGACAAATGTACATGTATTTCCCTCCAAGACCAGCTTAACCCGGCTAAGGTATATAGGACATGACAGCAACCATCGTTTTCACCGTCCACTCTCTTTGACATACAGTCGCATGTTGATGGATTAAACAAAACACATTCTAAAAATTATTGAACTTTGGCTGTGATAAAGCTGTATTTGTAAAATCCAGTTTAGATTTATTCTGACGTGCTAAATTGCAAAGCTGTGGCAACAGTAATTTAAGAAACGTCTTACAATCTACATTCTGAAAGGCAGAACAGTATTAGTACAACTAATGAATCCGAATCAAAATGCATCTTACTCTATAATTGCTCTGGACATGCCTGTCATTGCTTGCATTGGGTTCTTGAACAGTTTTCCAATACTCTCCACGATGGTGTTGAAAGCGTCCATGATCTTCTTCGCTGTGTATGGCAATGCCATGGTGACAACATCAACAACGTCCTACAATACGAAATCATACACCACTTTGGTTAACACAATATGTTTTAGGACAGTATATTGTTATAAACAACAGTAAACAACAACCTACAAACATTGGGCCAATCTGATTGATGTCCTCTTTCAATACACAGATAATGATAGACTAGCGGATCGATTTATTATTAAGTTAAATGCAAAAGCAGGTAACATATAAATAGTATTTAACACAAACGTAGCAAAATATATATCCAAATACTATGTCTTTCAAAAACCTTCGACAAAATGATAGATCTAGTAACGTATCATGGAGAGAAATAATAGAGACAGACAATGACTAGAACCTACATTGTAGAATTTCAAGGCATCTTGCTTGATCCCGTCTATGAAGTCACTAACTTCTTTGACAATGCTCTTTATTTCTTCGATAATCGTGTTGGCGCTAAGGCTGAAGAGTTCTTTCACAAAGTCACGCATTCGGATTGCGACTTCACCAAGTCGCGTTGGGAGATTTTTCACAATATCCACGATTTCGTTCACAACCTGTGTCAGCGTCTTACCATCTATTAAAGAATAAATGAGGCGCGTCGTGGTAAAACCGGACTTAATGCAATTGCGTAAAGTGTCGTCCTGTATCAGCCTGTGCAGTCCGCATAGGCTGATCCAGGACGGCACTTTCCGCCTACAGTGGATTTATGTTTAGAAGATACTTCATTGACACAGAAAAAACCATGAAAGCGGAAAGTGCCGTCTCGGATTAGCCTGTGCGGACTGCACAGGCTGATCCGGGACGACACTTTATGCACATGCATTAAGGCCGGTTTTCCCTCGACGCGCCTCATATCAGTTTGGTCAGCAATAACACCGTTCATTTTATGCAATGGATGTCAAAGTTTCTAATATGGGAATTGTTAATCCACTTTTGAAAGTTTACATGTTGTAACGCAAAACTAAAACAGACATCCGTTTAAACTTCAATAAATAATATTGGCATTATACTTATTTAAAAATGCTCACATTTGTAAATCATAACATTGTTCTTGCTATCACAGTACTGTATTGTACGTTTATCATGATTACACTACTTTTGCATGCCCCGGACGAAAGTGCATGAATAATTACAGTTCAAAACATTTGGTGTTCTAGTTTCCCGTAAAAGGAATGTAGTTCCCATACATGATGGCTGCACGGAGAAATCTTGTTATTGTGATAAGTCAAATCCTTCAATTTCAGGGTCATCTAGTAAACTTATACTAATGTGGTATCAAGATTGAATAAAGACATTGGTACAACAAATTAAGAAACATGGGTAATTGTATACAAAGCAACATGGTTTTACTGTGAAAATTTATTAATTAGTGTTCAGAAACTGACCAAGTGATTCTGAGTTTGTAAATTGTCGAATGTAATAATTATATATTTCAAACTTTAAAAACTGTACAACATTTTTCATAGACGGCGCTCAAAATGACTTGTACACTTTATGACAATTGATATTACTGTTATGCGTACAGTTATTCGTGATAAGCATGGAACTTGTGAAAATTACCACTGCGACTTTATGAATAGACTGACATTTGTCTTTAAGAGATGTAGGAAAACAGTGTACCTCTGAACATTGTCAGTATTTCCCTGAATGCTTTAACGCTATTAATGATTGGGTTGACAATGTTTTCCATGATCTTGTCAAAGGTTTGGACCAGATCAGACAGACTATTAATTCCAAAATCCTGAAAGACAAACATAACCACCATATATTTACATGCAACAAAGCACAATATTTTAATTTTCGATGTTTTATTCTTATGTGTTCATAGGATGTCACCAACCTTAAAATACAAAAATGTTATATTTTAAATTATAAAACCCATTAGAAACACAACAATACAGATATTAACAGTGGAAGTGTATGTTCGTGCAATAATCATAAACGCTTTGCTATTGTATTCATTGAACAGCCCTTCAATATGCTTGTACGTTATATATATTTTGAATAACAATTTGCCACCTTTTAACTTCATCAAACTGTCAATCTTTACAGTTTACCTTGAGGACATTCAGATCGTATTCGATGTGGCCCTTGAAGCAGACATAGGCCTTGACGATGTCGACCTGGAAGCCGATCATGCCCACGTGCGCCTCCGCATAGGCGCCGTCATACACATCCACCATGAAATGGCCACTCAGAAGGGCTAAATGAGATAAAAGATAAATGGTTGTTTAGGTGGTCATTTTTTTTAAATAAATTGCTTAACGTATGCCACGCCCAATATTTTTACAACTCAGACAAAATCTTCCATGCATAACAAAAGCCTGAAAGAGTTAACCAGTTAATTATAGATTATTAATATAGCTCACAATAATCAAAACTTATCTGACTGTGTGACACCCATAAATATAAATGTTTAAGTCGTCAGAAAAGAATAGATCTTCGTACCTAACTTCAGATCCAGGATGTTACGGATGATAAGCCCGAAGCTGGCCCCGATGTTGCTGGTGCCTATCGTCTTCTGCCAGTCAATGCCTGGAGGCTTGATTGTTACTTGGATTCCTTCTTCCAACGCCTGAAGTAGGCTTCTCCGAACGCGACTGACGATCGGGTACGTGTAATTCTTGCTGTAACGTAGAACAACGTATTCTGCATAAAGTGACATTTCTATTCAAAATCGTCATAGTATTACTAAGTAAACGACACAAATAAGCAAACATAATCCAAATTAGTTTGAGCGAGTATACTAATTATAGGTACTAACGATGTATATTTGTTTAATTCAAAATGTAAACAAAGTAGAAAAGGTCCAGTCGTAGCATTACGTTAATGTTTCATTTGCTTTATATAAATGTATTTGTACTACATGTTGTTTAACTATATAACGGTAAATACAAATCTATAATTTTGACCTAAAATATTAAAACCAGAATACTTTTATCTATATTTGCCGATTTCTTTATATTAATTTAAAACATTTTTTTTTTGCTTTTGAACATAATGTTCATGTAAATAATGATACCACAAAACAGTACTAGCGAGGCTCTATTGTGTCCAAGACAGGTTTAAAACAAACTATAGAAAAAAACATCTAACTATTTACATGTATAACCATTTAAGACCTTAACAAAATAGGTATATTCATATTGTCAGACTGCTAAATTGTTAAGTTATATACGATATAATATTTATTTATTTATCTGCCGCAGTTCTCTTGCAATACACGTATGCATACATTACATTCCCCGTGCATACCTGATCACCTCCGTCTCGTGTTCAAGGGTGAAGTTTCTGTCGTCAGCCTTCGGGTGCTTCTTGAAGACACCGTGAGCTGTTTTCCTGACTACCTCGTCATGGTCGTGAATGATACTCGTCAACAACGCATCTGCGCTCTGTACATAGTTATTTATATTGACTCAAAAAGAGATTCGCATTGTAGATAAGAGTACAAACTCTACATTTTGTGTTGTATATGCGCACTCATTGAACAATTTCAACACGTACATGTAATTTAATCAAAAATAGACACGTGTGTACAATGTGTACCTTATTGCAGGAGAAGTGTCTCAGGCCGTTGATAGCCGCTCGACGCCATGCTGTGACGCCAACATTTGGTTCCATGTAGGACAGGATGTGACGCAGTGAGCGCTGTTTCCCGGCGTTCCCCAGACTCTGGAGGAGAACCATCTTGGTTTCAATATGCTTCCGGGCCGGTGTATCGTGCTGTATGATAGAACGACGACGGCGAGGTTTGATGATGTCGCTGGACCTTGCTGTACGGGGTACAAGGGAAATTACAATATGAGATTTTCCTGACGAGATGATATTTTACATGGGAAATAAGCTTTCAGGCTTTGGTGGATCGTCCAAGAGTGTAACAAAAAGGCTATAGAAGATCATTATTAGGATTCATAATATATTTTGGTTCCTGCATCATTTACAGAGAGTAACATGTTATAACATAAGTTCAATATTGCTCTCTTGGTTACGTTATTGAACAATATAGAATATCCGCTATACAAGAGTCCCAAGAGGACCTATAATGCTCTACTGGTTGTGGCGAGTATAGTCAGAAGGGCAAAGCCCCTGATTTGCTCTAGCCACCATTCTGTGCAGAGGCACTATTTGTCAGAGGACCTTCCAAGGAACATGTCCTTGAAGAATCGTCGATAGTTTAAATATGATGTTGTTTAAAAAGGTTTAAGAGATATAGTTGATAAGCAGATAATGTTTAACCAAGTAATCAATGAAGCTTCACAATGTCGCCTAACACTCACTTTCGTTCTGGTGGTCGAGCCAGTTCTCTATGCGTTCCACAATCCTGTCTTCGTGGTGTTCTTGTCCTATGGATTCTCAAAATAAGACTCTTAAATAATAAAACAGACAAAAGCATTTGCTTACTTTCGTTGTGGTGATCGAGCCAATTCTCTATGCGCTCTACAATCCTGTCAGACTCCGTGGTGTTCTTGTCATGCAAGGACTTGGCCATGGCTCCCAGTGAAAGGCACGCCCGCTTCCGGGTCTTCGTCAGGGCCGGGGTTTCTTTCGGACAAAGAACGATTTGTTATTTATGATTTGTTTTCTTAAGACTTGATAATAACAGACATTATTTTATTATGAATTGCGTAAATAACATTATTGTTATTGTATACGCATGTTTCACAAATCTTACCTATAATGGCATGTATACTAATGTATTTTCAAACTTTTGCAAAAACAAAATGCACACAAGCTGCTCTGACAAAATGAAGTATAAAACAAGCCAATTTACCACCAGGTTCATGGCCGTCCTCGAAACACAATCTTTCCACTTGGCGAACAAGTTCCTACACAAGTAAACACATTTGATTATAGGTACAAGCAATGCTGAATAATAAATAATATGTTTGCACATGTTTGAAGTATTGATCAATATTAAGACAAGACGGCCATGATGGCCGAAAGGGCTATCCTGAGTCTTGGCAAAGTTTAAGACCTTACTGTTATGAAAGGCTTGAACAAAGGTTTGACATGTACGCCACAGTGTATTTTATTAATTTGTCTGGCCGATTAACTGTCTCTTCTGTTCCACTTGGCTTGTCCTTTCTTATTAAACACAAAAAAAACTCATGGTCATTAAAAAAAAGTAGGGACCTGAGTGTATGTTCCCTACCTTGGTTTCGCAGACAATTTCGGATGAACGTGTAAATGCTGAAGTTTTTAAATATAATGGTGACGGCTCGGCAAAGGTAATGTCATGCTTGCCATTCTGTTCTGAACAGTGGAGTGTATTGCCCTTTCTACATTCGAATTTACCTGAGATCTTATCGTCAAATTGTGCAAGTTTGGTCCAGATCGGGTAAACATTAAGTCTCCTACCCTGCATGAAGTCCTTTTTTGCTTTTATTTTTCCATTAAGGGGAAATAACTCTTCTGCTGAGACCTAACGGTCAAACAAAACCTGAAGAAGTTTGATCAACAATGAATTATATATCAAGGAAAAAGGCATGTTTGCTTTTTTTTCATTAACAAGAGGCCATAACTCGGCTGTTTGTGGTCTAATCTGGCACATTGTTGGCTTCTTCTGAGGTCTAATGGTCCCATGCAAACTGTGAAAGTTTAGTTAATATTGGAAGAAAAATAATGCCCCTTTGGAGGACAAAGTCATTTTGGCATTTTTTTTCAACAACATGAGACCACAACATGAGACCACAAAGACCAGGCCCATCTTTGGCTTCTATTGATATCAAATGGTGACACAAAAGTGTGGAAATTTGAGCAACATTGGATGACAAATGAAGCCTTTATACTGGAAAAAGTCAATATTGGCATTTTTCAAATAAAAAAGGGACAATAAATATAGGGTTCCTGGTCCGATTGGACCCATTATCGATACAAGCCGTGGTCATACATAAACTGTGCAAGTTAGGTCAAGTTAGGTCAATACTGAGTAAAAATGAAGTCTTTATCGAGACAACAATCAAATCGTTGATCAAATACGGATGACGGCCGACGGACGACGCAGGAGAGGTCACAAATACTAACAGCACTTCGTGCTCGTGCTCAAATGAGCTAAAAATGGTCAAATGCTTTTAATATAAAACCGTTAATGAGAGTACACGTATTTGTTTTTAAATGCATTTACATAAAATATCGTTTAAATCGTTAAAATTGTAAAAATACACCTTTATTTTAAATTATTATTGTCACTATTGTATATTAACCTACCAGCGCGGGGCTCTGTATTGCAATTGCGTGAAAAAAACACCTCCTCAGTTCCTCCTCGGTCACATTTGGGTGCAACATCACGTGCTCCAGCACGAGCAACTGGGCCTCAGCGCTGCCTTCACGTGCAATCAGGTCAATAAACAGATTCCTCTCGTCCACGCACACCGTGTCATTGACGTCACAGACGCGTGTTAATGCCTCCTCGCCTACAAATAGCAGACTGTTCTGAATGCAGCTTTATTAATTCAATAATGACGATTTGAAATAGAAATGATTGCACCAATCATACATACTCTTCAAACAAAATCCCATGTTGCAGTATATTTAAAATAATGCTGATCCACAAACGATTTCATTAATGTGTTCAATAGTAAATCTTATCACTTACCAATCTTCCAAGAATGTGAGCGTAAAATATAGTATGTTCAGTGTTACCAACTTTGTCTCAATAATCAAACTTCAACTATTGTGATTAAAATTAAATATATTCAATAGTTCTACTTATATCGAAATAATTAATTTCTAAATATTGTACATGTTTCCTAATTGTTTACCAAGTTTCAGAAAATCATCTTTTTCAAGGGAAGTAATCAATCCACGTAGTTGATGTACGCATTCGGTTCGATTACGGTCGTCTGAAACAACAAACACAAGTGGCAACTCTGTCTGCTGTTAACCAACATGATGTGGCAAAATTGGAGATGAATGTATTCGAATTATGGTCCTGCTGCAAATTATTTATGTTGACAAGTGAGTTTTTTGAAGTACTAGATAACTTAACATTTAAGAAGCCAGGTCTCGTTTTAGTTGTTTATACATTAATTATGTATAAAGTTACTTACATTTGTTGGTGTAGGAATGGACGCATTTTATATACTTCCGAATGTCTTCCTCGACTTGTGCCAAAGGTAGCTTTTTCTCTGGTTTCTGTAGTTAATGTGTATTAAAATAATATGATACATTAAAAGGTTCATTATTTGTTTGATATTGCAAACATACAAATGAAAATATTAACTCTATTAGCTATACTCATACACACTATTTGTGGATGACAATGTTATGACAATTTTGTACAGAAACTAAAGATGAGATGATCTATCTATGTATGTGAACATATGATTTTACAACAGAATAACCCGTACTAAAAACGCATTTTAGTATTTACTTTCCTGAAAAGTTATGTACTGTACAGCTAAAAACACCTTACGTGAGCTGAGTCGATATTTGTTCCCTACTGATCAGCATCAACAAACGATGAAAAACTGGGTAAAATTGTTTTCCCTTTTCTTTCGGTATTTTATAGGTTTTGTTTTATTTTGAAATAATTATGTTATATTTTCAAGCGGAATTTATAAAATGACATATGTGAATAATCTTTTTCATCTGTCTGTTTTTTGTTTTTGAACATTGAAGCGGCTTGCAATCCTGCAATACACTATGTCCCTCTTGACGACAAACAGCCGTTACATACCGGTTTGACGCTAATAGAGTCCTGGTGCATCTCGTGCAGCGCGTGATCTCGTGCAGGATCGCTGTGTTTGCTAGAATATAGAACATCTGCTTTATGAAAAGGTGTGCTGTGTTCTTGGCTACATTGTCGAAGGTTTTAACCTGTTTTATGTATTTGTATATATGCTCATATCTTTAATACACAAAGAAGACATGTGATATGAAACCTTGACACGCACACCTTGCAGCTTGATATCACAATCTATACTTGTAAATGCGATTTTCATTTTTAAAAATATATGATACTTAGTATGAAGTTTTGATATGATTAACATATCGTTTTCATTTGATAGGCCACAACACATAGTTACCATTTGATATGCCGCTACAAATTGCTACCTTGTGATGTGCCTCAACATAGTGCAACTATTTGATGTGCCTCTGCATAGTTCTACCATTTGATGTGTCTCTACATAGTGTTAACATTTGATGTGCCTCTACATAGTGCTACCATGTGATGTGCCTCTACATAGTGCTACCATGTGATGTGCCTCTAAATAGTGCTACCACTTGATGTGCCTCTACATAGTGTTACCATGTGATGTGACGCTTCGTACATATTACCATGTCATATGCCGCTACGTATATTTACCATGTGATATGCCGCTACATAATGTTACCATGTGATATTCCGCAACGCATTGTTACCAAGTGATATGCCGCAACGTTTTGTAACAATTAAATACGTCGCTACATACATAATGTTACCATGTGATACGCCGCAATTTCTTGATTTTAATGATTTTTTTAAGTCTTACCTCTTCAACGTTAGTTTAAGTTTGCTTCTTGACACAGACGAAACCTTCGGAAACTCTGAAAAAAGCGGATAATAAACAAATATACAGTAATGAAGAAAACACGAGAGAACAATGACCTGTTAATGCTGAATATCTGCTAAAAGTTGTAAAAGGAATCCACTGCTTGCACATTAATATCGTTTTGTTCTGACTGACTTAATTGATAATAATTGTGGAAAAGGTAAACAACAACACGTGAAATCAGTCAATTCAATTTATCTTTCAACGTTTCGGCTTACGCCTTCATCAGGATAAAATGACAATTCAACAACGGACGTGACGTCATGCAATAACGTTACGTTATTTGGCGGAAAAACGCATAGACATAAGTATACATGTTTAAACTAATAAAGAATTCACAACATACAAGACTGTTTAGTACTATACGGATATAAAATACAGATATTTCCGATAGCAATAAAATATATATAAAAAATCAAAAATAGGAAAAAACGCAACAGTACTAAACATATTATTTAATTTTACATGCACTTTAAGCCGTAAACAGTATTTTGGAATTAAGGCCATCTGAAGCATGTGTTTTTAACTTATGCATCCAGAATGTTTCCTTGCATAAGCGATTAACATCACTATTTACAACATCAATAGGCATACATGAAAAATCAGCCATACTATGGTTGCCTTCATTAAAGTGACTAGCAACAAGAGTAGAGAATGCAAGATCAGTACAATTGGATATATCAAATTTATGACTATTTATACGTCTTCAAACGGGTTGCATAGTTTGTCCTACATATTGAATATAACACCTTTTACATGATATTAAATAGATAACATTTTTAGACTGGCAGTTTGTCTTGTGCCGTAATGTAAATGTTTCTCCTGTTACGTTACTGGTGAATGTCGACCCAGTACATATGCGCATACAATGTGAACAACGTTTTCTGTTACACCTATTAGTGGAATAAGCGTTATTAGTGTTTATTTTGAAAATCTGAACTAACTAAATAGTCATGCACATTTTTTGGACGTCTGTAAGCCACGATTGGTTTGAATTTGTCATGTAAATATTTAACACCTTCAGTCTTTGATATGTTAAGGAGATCCCAACATCGATGGATAGTACCGCCTATATGACGGATTATATTCCACAGTAAAAGGCAATCTACTTTTTATCTCCGCAACAGAGGGCTTCAGAGCTTCATTCTGTGACGACTGTGATACTTTATTAAAGGCAACTTCTATCGCGGATTCCGGGAATTTTTTTTCTAAGAAGAAGTCACGTAGTTGGTCAAGAGAGGAGTTGAACTTCTCATCATTAGATATAATTCTCCTTTTCTTCTTATTTTTTTTTATCTTTTTTATTTTTGACTTAATTGATGAAACACTTTAAATAAAAACAAACTTGTCATTTGCGTTTACGGACAATGTTGCATCAAGTGCGCTTTAATACCTCCTGAATGTTCTTCTTCGATTTCCGCAGCACCTTCAACAGTGTGACTGAAATGTACAATCAGATGTCCAATGTCAGCTTTACTCAACTCACACGTATATATGTACATTTATTGCATCCAGCCATTGAGTAATTAAATGGTAATTAAAGTGAATAATATTCTCTTCTATTGCTGTTTAATTTGAATTGCGATGCTATGAGGTTAATTTTCATTTACACTTACATGTTTTGTAAATAATTCTGGGCCAAGTGTGAGGTTTGTGCGCACATAAACCGGTTTAAACCCCCAATGCTTAGTATTGACCGTTCCAAGGCGGTGACCCCAGTTTGATCAGTGTGTGTTTTGTGTTTGTTATGTGTTGTTGTGATGGCCTGTGTATTGTTTTTGGCAATAGGTCACTTGCCATAAATAAAGGACCTCCGGCTGCTTATAAGAGTTCTCTCCTGCTGTCGCAACTGGAGTTTCGCTGTGTTCATATTTTAATACGCTTTTAAATTACCAGCGGTACAATAACAACGTGGCATGACTGACATGGAAGCACTTACGAGCTGACAGTGTTCGGACTGTGCTGCAGGGTGATGTTGTCGAGGGCTTCAACCAGCTGAGGGGTCAGGCGCTCGTCGAAATGGGTCGTCTGAAATGTACACCATGAGCCAGTTGCTAAAACTACTCTTTAGTAGTCAGTAGCAGTTTCCACAGACGTCAAACATATGCAAATCAATTATGTATAGTGTGCAACGATCTACCCCAGTGTCCGAACGCTTAAAACTGTAGAAAACAGTAGACGTTCCACAGACGTCAAACATATGCAAATCAATCATGTAAAGTGTGCAACGTATACATCAGCTTCTTACCTATAGTAGACAGTGGGCGTTTGTACCAATGTTCAACATAGGCAATCGATATCAGACTTATTAATGTTTCTCCAATCATTGCTATGTGGAATACAGCGTGCTTAACTGTTAAACTACATCACACAATAGAGCAGTTTTGTCAGACAATGTCTGACTGTTATAGTTTTCGCGATGCCTGATGTAATAAGTTTATAGCCGTTTATATTTGGTTTATATTTGGTTCCAATTTTATGGACAACAAACATCTAAGACTACTGTGCATAAATTCCAAACATACCTTATAGTGCGTCCTGTGTACGTCCCTTAGACTGCGGTGTGACCTCACAATCCTCACCCCTTCATTCGTCCTGCTCGCGTCGTACGAGTGGTCCAGGTGACCTGACACATTGAGCACGTTTTTATTTTTATTCTTATTTAGTCACCCAAACTCGTGATTGATTACACTTCACATGAACTGGAAAACTGAAACAAGTTAATTGTGCATGTAAGTCATGTCAATCGACCAAACTCGGGTGTTAAGTACTTTATTTCAAGAACAATCTGGCCACTTAACTACGAACATTTTAAGGTTTAAACTTAACCTTAAACATAAGCAAGTAGAAATCAATATACATAATTATGTATGTTTGTTTTTTGGATTTTTCGCAGTATTTAACAGTATTTCAGTTAAATAAAGGCGGTCAGTTGAGCTATTCACACTTGTCCTGGGCAAGCTTAGCCGATTTAAGCGGTGTACCATTACTAAGTGCACATACTTATGCCAGTAACTGACACCTGTCTAATTGAATCCAGGTAAAGGGAGAACGGCCGTAAATATTATTTCATGACCAATTCCCACACAAAATATGTGGCCGGGCTGGGGTTCGAAGTCTAGAACCCCGGATTGAGAGTCCAGTGCTCTACCAACTAAGCTAGCCGGGCCTGGCACATAATTATGTAACACACGTTTCGATTGGCCAGTATTTCACGTTTTGTCCAAGTTTGAGATAGAGAACTTTCTTAGTTGCAGTGCCCATACTAACGATGGCAAGCATGTGCAGATTTCGAGTGAAGCAATTGCCTCTTTGATGTACATTAAGTACTATATGAAACATTATACTCACGTTTTGCTTGCTATTTGCTTTTGTTTATTTTTGAAAATGTTGTTTAACTGAAACGTATCTGCTGATGATACATTAACGTGCTACTTTATAATAAACGTTGCAAACACGTGACGGGTATCAAGCTTATCACATGTATTTCAGTAGTCTATTTCAGTAGTATATTTCAGTAGTACATTCAGCATATCAACACATGTTTTTCAGAAGTCTACTTCAGTTTTATATTTCAGCATATTCACACTTGTTTTTCAGTAGTCTACTTCAGTTTTATATTTTAGCATATTCACACTTGTTTTTCAGTAGTATATTTCAGACTGAGTACATTTTAGTAGTACTAATTCTTGTGATGTATTACCTGTGTGGTCTTCCTCCATTGAGTCGTATGTCCAAGTCTGGCCATCTTGCACCTAATAATAAAAATATTCTTTAACTGAATCAGTTTAATCAATGAAGCTTATGTAATTTTCTTTTTTTTTTGTTAAAATTAATACGGACATCGAAGAGACTTTTTTGGCTGAAATGACGTAGAAATTACGTTGCTTTTAATGTAGGTCAACCGATATCAAACCTATAAATCACGGGAAAGCATAAAATAAAATATAAAATATAAGACGCTGACCTGCACTCGAGAGGTCAAGGTCGATGCAAGGACTTTCTTCAGCGTGAGAAGTTCGTGGATTTCCTCCGGGTGAAAATGCACGAAATGCACGAGACCATCGGGGTTAATCGTGAAGTAAAACCTACGAAAAAACCAGGCATTTAACACTTAATCATCATCATCATCGTCATCCTCATCATCATATCATGATGATCATTATCACCATCATCATCAATAAAACCAGTAACAGAAACGTCTCATCATCATCATCAACATTTACTGATATAATAATTCTATTACCTCAACTATTATTATTATTATTAGTAGTAGTAGTAGTAGTAGTAGTAGTAGTAGTAGTAGTAGTAGTAGTAGTAGTAGTAGTAGTAGTAGTAGTAGTAGAAGTAGTAGTAGTAGTAATAGTCGTAGTAGTAGTAGCAGTAGTAGTAGTCGTCGTCGCAGTCGAAGTAGTAGTAGCAGTAGCAGTTGTAGTAGCAGTAGTAGTAGTAGTAGTAGTTGTTGTTGTTGTTGTTGTAGCAGCGGCATGTCGCAGTAGTTGTTTAGTAGCAGTAGTATAAGCAGTGGCAATAGAAGTAGTACTAGTAGCAGTAGCAGTAATAGTAGTAGCAGCAGTAGTAGTAACAGTGGCAGTAGGAGTAGCAGTAGTTGTAGTAACAGTAGTAGTTGCAGTGGCGGTAGAAGTAGCAGTAGTAGTAGTAATAGCAGTAGTAGTAGCAGTGGAAGTAGAAGTAGCAGTAGTAGTAGCAGTAGTAGTTGCAGTGGCAGTAGAAGTAGCAGCAGTATTAGTTGCAGTGGCAGAAGATGCAGCAGCAGTATTAGTTGCAGTGGCAGAAGATGCAGCATTAGTAGTAGCAGCAGTAGTAGTTGCAGTGGCAGTAGCAGTAGCAGTAGCAGTAGTAGTAGTAGTAGTAGTAGTAGTAGTAGTAGTAGTAGTAGTAGTAGCAGTTGCAGTAGTTGTAGTAGCAGTAGCAGTAGTTGCATTGGCAGCAGAAGTAGCAGTAGCAGTAGTAGTTGCAGTTGCAGTAGAAGAAGCAGTAGTAGTAGTAGCAATAGTATTTGCAGTGGCAGTAGAAGTAGCAGTAGTAGTAGCAGTGGCTAAGAGTAGCAGTAGCAGTAGTAGTAGCAGTGGCAGTAGAATGAGCAGCAGTAGTAGAATTAGCAGCGGTGGCAACCCAGCAGCAGCACCAACAGAAGCAGTAGAATTTAGTATTATAGCTGTAGCAGCAGTGGTTGTTTTAGTTGTCGTGGAGGCAGTTGTAGAGGCAGCAGTTGTAGAGGTAATACTAGAAGTTTGTGATTTAAGCCAACAAAGGGAGGGTACTGTACCTGCTACTGAGATCCCATTTCAAAGGGTTGTCTGCCACTAAAATACGAAAATAACTTTTTATGCCAATATATTCGAATTACTGGGATATTATTAAATTGAAGTATACGTGTTTAAATGATATTAACATATTACATGATTTAATATACTATCAGAAGAGATAAAGTCGGTGGGCGAAGACGTGTTTCTTATAGCCATCTGTTAATGTTTTTTTCTTGATAATTTTTATGCATGTGGGCCTTTGTTTTTTAATTTATTGGCGTGTATTCATTAATATGTAAAATTGTTCTTCTAATGAGGCAGATAATTATCTAATCATCTATAATGAAGAGCATTGTTTTACATTAACATTTCTTGGTAATATAAATGTGGTGCTCATAAGTACGAACATTTCCAAACAAAATAACATATTCCTCAATATTCACCATTGAAACAAAATGATCATATAAACTAGCAAGCGTTTTCAATAGTCAAACGTTCAAGTTGAAACTAACAGGGGTCGTATTCCAGAAACATTTAAGCTGAAATCTTATCCTTAGCCTTAAAATCATCATTTTTCTTAAGAATTTTATTCTATGTATACATGAAATTCTGCTAAGTGTTCACTAATTATAAACTTACTATTATCTATTTTGTACTTAACTGTAATTGGATTTATTAACTTCTGCGTAGTGTTAAAAATATAACATTACAAAAAGGAACTTAAGTGAAATTATTTAAAGATCAACTTAAAATATTTCTGGAATATGGTCCCACGTTTCGTATTCACGAGGCTCGGAAGGAAAATCTTAACTTAACTCGTACTTATGTGAAAATTTCAGATACATTTTTCAATGTGAGATCCAATGATTTCTGTTTACAAGAGGGTAAATAATGAAACATCTAAGCACTATTTATTGTAAAAAGAACTCTAAATGAAACAGTCATAGACTGGAACTCTAAATAAAACAGTCATAGACTGGAACTCTAAATGAAACAGTCATAGACTGGAACTCTAAATGAAACAGTCATAGACTGGAACTCTAAATGAAACAGTCATAGACTGGAACTCTAAATGAAACAGTCATAGACTGGAACTCTAAATGAAACAGTCATAGACTAGAACTCTAAATGAAACAGTCATAGACTGGAACTCTAAATCAAACAACCATAGACTAGAACTCTAAATGAAACAGTCATAGACTGGAACTCTAAATAAAACAACCATAGACTAGAACTCTGAATGAAACAGCCATAGATTAGAACTCTAAATCAAACAGCCATAGACTAAAACTCTAAATGAAACAGCCATAGACTAGAACTCTAAATCAAACAGCCATAGACTAGAACTCTAAATGAAGCAGCCATGGACTAGAACTCTAAATGAAACAGCCATAGACTAGAGCTCTGCATGAAACAACCATAGACTAGAACTCTGCATGAAACAGCCATAGACTAGAACTCTAAATGAAACAGCCATAGACTAAAACTCTTAATGAAACAGCCATAGACTAGAACTCGAAATGAAAAAGCCATAGACTAGAAATCTAAATGAAACAGCCATAGACTAGAGCTCTTAATGAAACAGCCATAGACTATAACTCTAAATAAAACAGCCATAGACTCTAACTCTCAATGAAGCAGCCATAGATTAGAACTCTAAATGAATTAGCCATATACTAGAACTCGAAATGAAACAGCCATAGACTAGAACTCTAAATGAAACAGCCATAGACTGGAACTCTAAATCAAACAGCCATAGACTAGAACTCTAAATCAAACAGCCATAGACTGGAACTCTAAATCAAACAGCCATAGACTAGAACTCGAACTGAAACAGCCATAGATTAGAACTCTAAATGAAACAGCCAAGGAATAAAACTCTAAATGACACAGCCATAGACTAGAACTCTAAATGAAACAGCCATAGACTAGAACTCTAAATGAAACAGCCATAGACTGGAACTCTAAATGAAACAGTCATAGACTGAGAGAGTTTTATGAATTTAAGGAATTACTGTAAGTTTTCCCTAAAGAGCTTTGTGAATGCGGGCCCTGGTTTTGTTGAACACGGTAATTGAATTGATGATATGAGACATAAAGACATACAATGGTATGTTCAAACATGTCCATACAAAACACGTTAGATACGTGCTGATTTTCAAATAGGACAAACGCTGCACCAACGATAACTAAGTTAATGAACAAACTGCTTTGATTTATTGATGTCCTTCGATAACTCTTGAAACAAACAAACTCATCAGTAATAGACGCTTTAAAGAGTGCCTCTGAACAACGTCCGCGATAAATGTGGATAACATCTATCTCATCAATATCTGTAAAGTGGCCCGGGTTCTTGTGGTACGAGGACATTCTTGTTTAACACTTCAATGGCATTCTATCAAAAAAAACAAATATTGCGTCGAGCACTTTAAACCTTTAACCCACGTAAATAGGTAGTTTAACGTGATTGGAAAACTTATCAATACCCAATCAGATTTTGAATAGGTACGGAATCGATAATATGTTCTTATGCATTGAGCCTATCAACAATAAATTGACATTTATTTACATAATAGAACGTTTCAGCAAAAATTAAGATTTTTTTCTTTTATCTTTATCTACACTGATAACTGACGCCAAAGTGATCTTCTTGTATGTATACAAACTACTAAACAAGCACGAAACAATAAATCGTTTTGGCGACATTTAGGTTGCCTTCTAAATTGGCAGCAAATCTTCAAGTCTTGCGAGTTAAAGTACCAGACTTCCGTTTATATAACAGTTTGAAAATCGGTTTAGGTATACACAATTACTGTTGCAAATCAAATTTCAGTTCAACAATATTTACAATCGCTTCAGGTATTCATAATTAATGCAACAATTAAATTTCATTTAAAAAATATTTAAAATCGGTTCAGGTATACATAAGTAATGTTGCGTATCAAATTTCAATTCAACAATATTTAAAATCGGTTCAGGAATACATAATTAATGTTGCAAATCAAATCAAATTTCATTGCATCTATGTTGAAAATCGATGTTCATAATTAATGTTGCAAATAAAATTTCATATATGTTGAAAATCGCTGCGCATAATTAATGTTGCAAATCGAATTTCATTTCATCAATATTTAAGCATACTTCTAGTTCCGCGCGCTTACTTTTTTTTTAAACCTCGGGTGTTCATGCTTCAATTTGACTCGACTTCAGTTGTTTTTTTTTTTAAATTATATACATCCGTGGATTAACAATACGATTTCGATTAATCAGACACTGAAAAACTGTGCCATATACAGCTATACCTTTAACAAAACGGAAGCATGAACCATTATTAGAATTTGCATTCGCTGAACGCAAAGGTTTGATCTAAGATAGAATCAAGTGTAGCGCGGCATAGGGCCTCAAACCCTCGGAGATACCGGGGAATTTGAAGGAGCTGAATATGACTGACGCTTCCTCCCTCCCCAACCCATACATCTTTATTTTTATCAAATATAAATAGCATTCTATTTCAGGATTAACATCCTTTATTTGCCATTGTGTGAGACAATTGAGCAGCGACTCACTGACGCGAGCACATGACCGCTCGCTTACAGGGCGAGTGTTCTCCCACCTGAGTTCAACAAACCGCCCAGTGATCTGTCCATTAAAGCTACATTTATCTGACATGTGCTTCTTTATTTCGATCAAAAAACATATATCATTGGTACTGTGCGTTTTAGCATGATATTCAATGCTTTTCTGTAGTCTTTAACAAACCATAAATAGAAGCGTTGGTGAGTTACTACGTCACATCCGGTTTCATATTAAATGGCGCATCGAGAGAAATGTGCAGAATTTTGGTTCGATTTCTTTGCTATACTCGCTATTGTAGACACCGTTTGTATAAACTGGTAAGAAAATTTGGTTTGATGTGGCTTCATTTATGTTTAAAATCAATATAAAACGTTTTTTATAAGCTCGACCGTTCACCTTTAAAGCCGCAGTCCATAGAATATAATTCAATGCATTTTAAATTTTAATTAGCTCAAATGGACGTTAACAACGTTTATTTCACTGAAAAACATTTCTTTTTTAAGAAATGCATGTAAATATGTCTATGTTCGAACACGCTTGGTACGAACGGAATATACACCATGTACACGCCGATTTACTCCAGAGGCATCGCAAACAGAAACTATAGGATAACAAGTTACCAAAACTTTATTAATTTTCCGAGTTCAATGCGTTTTTTTGTATTTTGATCGGTAAGATGTCAATTAGAACAGATTTCTGCAAATTTTCATTTTTTAAACATATTTATGAACTGCTGCTTTAAGTTCGAACCGTGAACTACATGCCCACTCCAATGGGAATTCGTCCTGGAATTCAGGGGTGGAATACCCTCCTTGTGGCCACTTTCAAAACCCAAATTGAAACGTTGGTAGAACAAATAGCGACCAGTGTTTTTACGAAGCTCACAAGTAAATTGGAATCCCTTGAAAAAGCAAATGACAATCTCAATAGGGAAAACACTGAACTTAAGTCAAAAGTCCAAGTACTGGAGAACAAACTAGACGACCAGGAGCAGTACTCGCGGAGGAATTTGGTGCGCATTTCAGGCGTTAAGGAACTAAATGATGAAAACACCGATGACATCGTGTTGAAAATATCGATAGCTGTCGGCTGTGACATCACCATAAATGACATTGACCGCTCTCATAGAGCAGGAAAACCTAACCCTCGAAAACCACGCAACATCATAGTCAAATTTGCTATGTACAGAGCGAGACAAAAACTATATAAATCTCGTTCGATTCTGAGAGAAAAAGGGTATCCGAATACATTCATCAATGAAGACCTCACACGCAAGAGAAGCTTCTTTCTCTACAATGCTCGTGAACTTGTGAAAAGAGGTCAGCTGCTTGGTGCATGGTCGTCTGATGGAAGCATTCTTGTAAAGGACCCTGACTCCAAGATCCACAAAATTATCAATGAGCATGACATGGATGCATGGAAGTGAACATTGATTTACGCGGTAACTCTACAGACATAGCATTCGTGTTTTTTTTTTTTTTTTTTTTTTTTTTTTTTTTTTTTTTAAAGGTTGTATAGTGTATATATTTACAGAATGCACTTGATGCTTTCACAGATTTTGACTACAGTTACGAGCTGTTGAAAAACGTGTTTATTATTATTTATTACAGAATTTTTGACAGTATCGTTGTTAAACTGGTTCATACCTGTCGTTGTCCTATTTTCTGTACACTTGTTTCAATAGTTTTCACCGCTCTCGGTGCACGTTTATTACGGTGAACTTATTTTAACTTGCATTTAAATCTTATGTTATTTTGTCACGGTGAGCGTTGCTTACACTGAGATTAGTTTAAATTGCTTGTAAATCTGATGTTATTTTGTCCCAATGAGCGTTGTTTACACTGCCTGTTAAGATGATAATTACTGCTTACACTGAGATTAGTTTAAATTGCTTGTAAATCTGATGTTATTTTGTCACAATGAGCGTTGTTTACACTGCCTGTTAAGATGATAATTACTGCTATCGTGTTAACCCGTCTCCGTTAAATACGTTGCGCCCTGTAACAGGATCAAATTCACTGATGTGTTATTTTCTCCAACACACACTAACTTGCCTAAAATATAGTGTATTGTTCATGGCATTAGCTAGTAGCAATGTACCGTTTGATCATTATTTTGATTATTTGGTAACGCTACTAGTGTGAATCTTACCCAAGGCAGTCAACAACGCCGCATACTTTTTGTCTTGTCATTGATATGGAGTATCATACCCATAAGTGAAAAATAATCTTAACGCCCTGAGCGCCTGTGTTTATAAAGAAAAAGAAAAAAGAAAAAAAAAAAAAAAAAAAAAAGGGATTTTTTAACATCTTTTTAAATTATAAATATAGATAAAATAGACTTGTAATTACCATACAATCTTGCCTGCTGTCCCTTGTACTCATCTGTTTTCGCCGTATTATATACTTAAAGTGTTGTGTTTTAATGTGCAATGCAATTATTAATACGACCTAAGCTCAGTTACTGTATATATATGTATATGATTTACTTAACTTTTGCATATTGACTCATCATTCAACGTTCTCCTTCTGAATGCCTATATAAGTGTCATTTATATACTGTTATTTATATATGCCTAATTACCTTGTATTGACTCAAAAAGTTCTGTTACTTAACTTCATTAAAAGAACAATCTTTAATAAGTCGAATTCTAAAAGGCTTTTAATAACTTTGCAAAATTTCCATATTGATTGAATAACATACAAAATAATAAATTAATTTCAAAAATCATAATAGAATAAACTAAACAAATTATAAATAAATTAGCATACATGTAAATAAATAAAATTAGTTAAAATAGTATTGAAATATACTAATATAATTTATTATTGTCCTTAGCTAGTTATTGTGAATTACCATACTGTGATTACAACCACACATTTCTTCTTTTTATTTTCTGAGATTTCAATACGTCTCACTATGCTGTCTGTATCATGATTGCTATTATTGTATTATGCATTTATGCACTTTTCTCAGTCCTGTCCAGCACATTTATAGAGAATATGCTTATCCTAATACTTACTCAATTATTTCCACAGCCAAAATGTATTTCTTTATTTGTAACTTTACTACCAAATGGGTAATGACGTTGCGCAATACCGAATGGCTGTTGGAATATTTAACGCTAGATTACGCATTTGCCGTCGCAAATATACAATATGCTTAAATATTGCTCATGAATTGATGTTTTTATTTGCTATATTTCTAAGACTATCTCAAATATCTTTACACAATCACATGGACGCTGCCCTAGTATGTGCCCTTAGCGTTGTATTTATCAACCTTGTACGTTTTATTTTACTTCTATCCGGTGATGTTGAACTCAATCCAGGTCCGCAAGATCTCGGAGCTTTGGGGCTACTTCATCTCAACATTAGATCAATTCGGCACAAATTGGACTTTATTAAGGACCATTTATTACAATTTGATATAATGTGCTTTACAGAGACACACCTTACTGATGTCGTTATGGACGACCAAATTCAAATTGATGATTTTAATCACTCAATGTTCCGTAAAGATTATACGTCCCATTCAAGCGGCCTACTAGTCTATGTAAATAAATCATTAGTATCAAGGCGAATGTTTGAACTAGAAAATCCGCAAGTACATTCAATATGGTTAGAGATCAAACTTAAAAATTTGGTCACTTTGATATGCTGCTTTTACCGCCCGCCAAACAGTGATGTTTTATTTTGGGATAATCTTGATATCATGATTGATAAAGCGCTAGATACTAACCCTAACATTATTATGTTAGGGGACATAAATGAAGATCAACTGAAAAACAACACACGTCTTTCTCAGACCTTATCCTTGTACAACCTGCGTAACGTCATCACTCAAGCTACACGGGTCACGGCCAATACGTCTACGTTAATTGATCCAATTATAATTTCAGACAATCTGACCTGTTTAGACTGTGAAGTAATTAATATCCCGCAATCCATAAGTGATCATCATGCAACGGCTATTCATTTTAAAACTCCCGTTATTAATTGTAAACCAAGTCAAAGACACGTTTGGTTGGACAAATATGCTGACTTTGAGCGCCTTAACAATCTTATTTCCGATACAAACTGGAATTTTATTCGAGAGACCAATGTTCACGAGGCTACCATGTTGTTTACAAAAAAACTCATGAAACTTTGTATTCCGCACAAACTAGTTACAGTTAGGCCTAATGACAAACCGTGGTATGATTCTCAGATAAGAACGTTATCTCCTAAACGGGACAGACTCAAACATATATCTATTAATAACCCAACCGCAAATAACTGGAACAAATACAAGCAAATTCGAAATAAAGTTAGCAATATGATTAAACAAGCTAAAGAACAATTCCATGCAAACCTTGAAACATCTCTTACCGATTTTAACTCATCAAATCCAAAAAAATTTTGGAAAACTTTAAAACAACTCATGAAAATGAGTTCTCACTTTGATACCATACCGCCACTACAATCGACTGATTCTGATGGCAATCTAATTATACATATGTCAAATACCCAGAAAGCAAACTGTTTAAACAATTATTTCGTCTCAATATCCTCATTAGATGACTTGACTGGAGTCCTACCCCCATTTATCAATCTTGCCAATGAAACCATGCAAAATGTATCAGTTACCGAATCAGAAATCATAGATATTATCAAATGTTTATTTACAAACAAAGCTGTAGGCGGAGACCTTGTTAGTCATCTAGTTTTAAAGAAAACTTGTCACTCTATTTCCAAGCCCTTATGTATTTTATTCAACAAATCATTAGATGAATGTACATTTCCAAACTCATGGAAGTCAGCTATAGTGATGCCATTATTTAAAAAGGGTGATCCTAACCTACCATCTAATTACCGGCCAATTTCGCTTTTGAGTTGTGTAGGCAAGCTTATGGAGAGAGTTGTTTACAAACATTTATACAATCATTTAGTTGGTAATAACTTGCTGTATTCTAACCAATCGGGTTTTCTTAAAGGTCATTCAACTGTTTCTCAATTAATTGATATATTTCATCAAATAGCAAAAGGTATTGATGAAAGGAAATTCACATGCATGGTATTCTGTGACATTTCTAAGGCATTTGACCGAGTATGGCACAAGGGTTTACTCTTCAAATTAAAACAAAATGGTTTTAACAGTAATTTACTTAAATGGATCGAAAGTTATTTAAGTAGTCGAAAACAGCAAGTTTTTGTCGGGGATTCTACTTCTCAGGCGCTAGAAATAAACGCTGGTGTTCCTCAAGGCTCTGTCCTTGGTCCTCTATTTTTTCTTGTTTATGTAAACGATATTGTACAAAACCTTCAAAGTATCTCTCGTCTATTTGCAGACGACACATCCCTTTCATATACTTGTTCAAATTCGACCGAACTTGAAATGGTACTCAACCATGATTTAAGTGTTATTAACACCTGGGCAAAAAGATGGCTTGTAGACTTTAATCCACAAAAAACCGAGGCAATTCTATTCACAACACAATCATCCATTCCCCTCCCACATCTTGTTTTTAATAATGTGCCTGTTCAATTTGTTGAAAATCACAAACATCTTGGTCTCACATTCAGCGCTAATGGTAAATGGCACGATCATGTCTCCAGTTTAGTCAAATCATCATCAAAAGTGCTTGGCATCATGCGCAAACTAAAATACATGATCTCTAGAAAGACGTTGAACCAAATTTATATTTCACATTTAAGACCACTATTAGAGTACGCATGTGTCGTTTGGGATGGTTGTGAAATGTACGAAAAAGAAAGTTTAGAAAAAATTCAGAACGAAGCGGCTAGAATAGTAACCGGGCTTACAAAATCTGTTTCCTTGACTAATTTGTATTCTGAAATTAGCTGGCATAGGTTATCAGAACGTCGAAAATATCTTAAACTAACTTATATGTACAAATTACATAATGGTCTATGTCCCAGTTACTTAATGAATTTATTACCAGAAACTGTTTTTCAACAATCTACTAGAAATCTTAGAAATGCAAACGATTATGTTATAGTATCAAGACGCACCGAACTCTATTCGCGATCTTTCATACCGTCGGCTATCGACCTATGGAACAATTTAAATAATGAAATTAAAACGTGTACTTCTCTCTTGCAATTCAAAACCGCTTTAAAACAATTAATGTTAAGAAATCGAGAAACACCAGCATATTACTTCGTTGGTGATAGAAAAACATCAATTATACACGCCAGACTAAGAAATAATTGTAGCAACTTAAAACTACACTTATATAACAACAAATTGGAACCTTCGCCTTTATGTATTTGTGGTGAAGTTGAATCGGTTTACCACTTCTTTTTTACTTGCTCACTATTTACTGCACAACGTACAACTTTTTTCGCTACGTTACAATCTATAGAACCATTAAACTGTGATACTATTCTTGTTGGTAATAGTAGTTTTGATCATGATGCAAACTGCAAAATTTTTCTAAATGTCCAACAATTTATTAAGACGACAAAGCGTTTTTCATAATCTTGCAGTAGTTAAAGCTTGACTTGTTATATGCTGGACAGGACTCGTTTTTTTTTTTTTTTTTTTTTTTGTATTTTTTGTTTGTTTTCCCCCCAATTTAGTTTGCCTTTCATGATTATTAATTTCTCGTACATTTTATTAGATTGCTTTTCTTTTTATTTCCTATTCATATATGTTTATTTTCATATTTGAGCGTACTTGTGACTCGTTCAAAATTACATACATCGCCCGAAACACGTAATTAAATCACACAGGGAAAGACCACATATAATGTTGTTAGAACTTTAGGTCCTACCCTTTTTTCATATGAATGTATCGATAAATAATTTATGTATGTATAAATGTCATTTGTACTTGTACTTCAATATGAAAATAAAATATGTTTAAATTAAAAGGGGTGGAATACACAATTACCACGCGTTAGAATTAACACTGATGACGTCACGGTCCTGCGTAGGGCGCCAAATGTAGCGGGTCTACACTAACCGTTGGACGGTATCAAACTACAGATGGTACATACACGAGTAAACGAGGCAAGCGACAATAAAGTTAAACTCGGCCGACATAATATAATATTTATTCTAATATGATACTCGCTAATTTTTCTATAGACGAAAAACAAAAATATCGCCATTAAACTACCCAATAACTACGCCAAAATAGTCCCGATTCTCAGCGGAGCATAGTAAAGTGTAGTTATCATTATAATTGCCAAAATATTTGTCAAATCATGTTAAAATCGATATAATTTCCGCATTATCGTTGTTTATCGGCAAATAAACAACATATCAGAACTCCAAGTCGAAAATTATTTCTTAAACTAAACATACGCACAGTAAAATAACTGGACTAGAAGTGTTCATGCTACTGTGAGCTTTAAAACATTGAATATTAAAGAATTTTAGTGGGCAGGGGGGCATTCCTCGCGTCCACTCCACTCTACGCCCGCCCGGGATCTATGTTATGCCACCGCTATTCATAGAAAGGGTATAGATTTTGAACGAATACATGTATTTTACTTCTAGGAAGTCTATTTGCGGAATGTGTATCTGTCTAAAGGCACGGTATTTGAGAATGATTAACGTATGCATCAGCATCTCGACAAGTAGAACATGGTAATACCTTAGATCAATATTCGTTCCCATACGAGGCGAAGTCAATGGTATTATTCTATTGTTTACTTAAGTACCTAGACGTCCGATTGAATACTTTCTGTGGTACTTGGGATAATTGTCAGATTACACTGTTTTATATTCTGTTGTTTTTTTTAACAGCTAGGTTTTTCTTCTCTTTTTTTTGGCACTCGACGCAATCACAAGATTTCAGACTAGTTTAGCACAAAAATGCAGACTGGTTTAAAGCTGTTTAGTGCATTGTAATCCAACGAATTGCTATCTGTAAAAAGTACAGATCTATTTAGGGTTTGATTTCAAGGTTATTTTGCCAACTGAAGGCCAGCCATGAGCTTTCATCCCCGCTTTTTTCGGCGTTTCTATCTAAGCCAACTTCTGACGTACATAACCAGCAAACCCTAATGAATCCTTCCAAGAAAAATAATTGGTTGAAATTAATAAACTGTTCATAGAAGAAAGAGTACAATATACCAAATATATATTCACACCATAACTGTGTTCATTGCATTTCATTGTTTATATATGATTTACTTGCGTTTATTAATGTTTAAGAAATCAAAGAAATACAAATACAAATAAGGATTATAACAACAAGATCCATTTACTGTATCGTCAAATGAGTCGAAGAAGCCGTTGGTGAAATCGACATATTAACATTTTAATGCTATTCAGTTGTTGTTTTTAACAATGATATACGAAATTGAAAAGACGTTCTCCAAATGCACATTTTTGTGCAAATGCCGAATATCGTTTAATAATTGTACTAATCCGATTAAAATAACTTATTAAAAAAAACCTTCAAGGTTGATATTTTGAATCAAATAATTTGGGTTTAATATCTAATAACTGCAAGTTTATGCATCTATCACTATGCTGCGGCCATACACGGGACTTTAGACTAAAAGCGATTCCCGACAGACGGGAATTTGACACGCCAAATGATTCCTGGTCCCGGGAAATAGACTGGTCGGAATTGGGATCCCAGTATTATTTGGCCCCCGTGCCATTTGATACACTATGCATCACCTCACACTGTGGGGAGTTAGACAAAAATGCTTAGCTCTAGGGTGGGGAATTAGACCCCAACAATTAAATTAGTCATATTCCCCTGGGTCAGCCCGCCGTTCCTCCTGCTGGGGCAAAATACTGATAGGTGCATTACCATAGCCGTGTTCCGAGTGCTGGACGAAGCTGTCGACCATCAACTGATGTAGGACACCGCCTTCTGAGGTCGCGTTCACAGAGCGAATCCGGAACTGAAAGAGTAGAGACAATCACACAGTGGAAATTCAGTATGGCTCCATCGAAACAAACATATTTCGCGATTCGTGTTGTTGGCTGATCGAGTAGGGGTAATTACTCCGCGCTACTCAAATATTCGCTGTACCCGCTTACGGAGTCCCGCCGCGTGATTTTGTAGCTACTGGGGCATCTGCTACATCTCTCGTAACTCCGCGCGGACACGTCGAGTTATTACTCGCATTGAGTATGCTTACTCCGCGACGGCGAGTACAATATGTGTTTCGCCCGAGCTTTGCTATAGCTTTACATGACAGGTTCAGTCTAATTTTAGTTTAAACCTATTTATTTAGCTCGACTGTCAAAGTCTCCAAAGCCAGACGTTTATTGAGACACTCTCGAGCCCGTTTCCTGGGTAAAACCAGTACTTGGTGTATTTTAAGACAGATCATTCGAATGGTTCCCGGGATCAAACTTACGACCTCTCAATGCGGACACCATATCCATTACACGACTGCGACTCTGTCAAACCGGACACCATATCTATTACAAGACTGCGACTCTGTCAAACCGCCTATAACAGTTGTGCACGTCCGTCAGGAAAAATACAAAACAAGAATCTGTGTTTGATAAACGCATATGCTCCCGGTGGTGCTGGATATCCCATTTCTTAGGTAAAGGTCAAAGTAAAATTAGGTGATATGGGTGGATTGGGAACGATCATAAGTAACAACTGTGTAAATATCCAAGTGTTGTAGTTAGCGGTGTTGGTGCTAGACGAAACGGTAAAATCTAGTTAACCAAGAAATGGCTATTTTGAATTATTATAAGACCAAATAAGGTCAAGGTCAAGGTCAAAGTGAGGTTGGGTGATATGGGTGGATTGGGGATGGTCATAAGCAACAACTCTGTAAGTACCCAAGTGTTGTAGAAAGCGGTGTTGGTGCTAGACGAAACGGTAAAATCTAGTTACCACGAAACAGCCCATTTGATTTAAGTGCAAATTAGGTCAAGGTCAAAGTGAGGTTGGGTGATATGAATGGATATGGAATGGTCATATTCAACAACTGTGTAAGTATCCAAGTGTTGTAGTAATCGGTGTTGGGGAGCTAGACGAAACTGTACAATCTATTTAACCTTGTCACGGACGGACGGAAGGACGGACGGACGGAAAGGACAATCACTATACGCATCAATGGGCTCAATGACAAGAATTTTGTCCAAAAACAACAACATGTATTTATCGCACATTAAAGTTGAGACCATGCACAAGCATAGAAATAAAGAATAAATGGTTTTTAAATTATCATAAATAGGGAAATTTAATTGTTTTTGATTCCTATGAATGGAACTATTTTCAAGCCAATTTGCGCATATGAAATCAGTTCGCAGATGTATATTAAATGGACAGAGTGCATTGTATTTTGCGTTGCGTTTAATGTGACTTAAACCACGTAAGTTGGGACTACTTTCTGAGCCAACTACAGAGGGGAATAGGAATGTAGCCGGTTTACAAGAGATTGGTGTATAAACTGATTGATTTTACGTATAAATTTATTATGCGCGCAACTTTAATTAATATTCGAATACATTTGCTTGATTTACCGCAGACAACTTACACGGCTGAAAATACGTAATCTGCTTCAAAGCACGACCTATGGGAGATGATGCCGGGAATCTAAAGCATGATTTTGCATATAAAATATGTTTCGAAAGCTTTCGCGTGTTTAAAATGCATACACAAGTAAACTAATTGTGTATTTTGTTTTTGCGATATGACGCATTGATTTGCTCATGTACATGTATATCGAAACATTGCCTTTGTATGAAAAATATTTGACACCTGGTACCCCACATCACAACTGCCGAACCATTTTCTTCCGGAATCACCCGAAAGTAGATGGCCATGCTGTATCCTGAACACGACGTGTATCGTGTACATTGTGTTGTATTGCTGTATGCTGACCACGACGTGTATCGTGTACATTGTGTTGTATTGTGACACCGAATTACTCGGAATGTGAATTGTCAGCAGTTTGTTTATATACACCACGTGCTTTTTGTCGAAATCGCGAATTCATTCTGTTTTAGGGTAGACAAATTTCAGGTGAGATGCATTTTCTTGCGTATCTTGTATTTCTATTTCGAATTTAAGAAGCAGAGAAGCATCTAAAATGAAGGAAAATTAGCGAACAACACCTGAAAATGTTGCCATTGTACTAAAAGATCAAATTGAGAGTTGATTTACTGGTTTCCAAACCAAACCTACCGACCAGTATCGACCATGTATTTCCCGTACCAGACACTGACCCATGGACTTCCCGTTCCACATCCACCAACCCATGGACTACCCGTTCCACATCCACCAACCCATGGACTACCCGTTCCACATCTACCTACCAATGTACTTCCGTACACCTACTACCGATCCACGGACTTCCCGTACAACATCTACCGTTCCCATGGACTTCACAAGTACCAACCGATGTACTTCCCATACCACAAGTACCAACCCATGTACTTCCCGTACAACAAGTACCAACCCATGTACTTCTCGTACCACAAGTACCAACCCATATATTTCCCGTTCCACATCTACCAACCAATGTACTTCCAGTACCACAAGTACCAACCCATGTACTTCCCGTACCACAAGAACCAAACCATGTACTTCTCGTACCACAAGTACCAACCCATGTACTTCCCGTTCTACATCTACCAACCCATGTACTTCCAGTACCATAAGTACCAACCCATGTACTTCCCGTACCATAAGAACCAAACCATGTACTACCAGTTCCACAAGTACCAACCCATGTACTTCTCGTACCACAACTACCGACCTATGGACTTTCCGTACTCTAACTACCAACCCATGTACTTCCCGTAACACAAGTACCAACCCATGTACTTCCCGTACCACAAGAACCTACCCATGTACTTCCCGTACCACAAGTACCATACCATGTACACCCCGTACCACAAGTACCAACCCATGTACTTCCCGTACCACAAGAACCAACCCATGTACTTCCCGTACCACAAGTACCAACCCATGTACTTCCCGTACCACAAGTACCAACCCATGTACTTCCTGTACCACAAGTACCAACCCATGTACTTCCCGTACCACAAGTGCCAACCCATGGACTTCCCGTACAACAAGTACCAACCCATGGACTTCCCGTACCACAAGTACCAACCCATGGACTTCCCGTACCACAAGTACCAACCCATGTACTTCCAGTACCACAAGTACCAACCGATGTACTTCCCGTACCACAAGAACCAACCCATGGACTTCCCGTACCACAAGTACCAACCCATGTACTTCCAGTACCACAAGTACCAACCCATGGACTTCCCGTACCACAACTACCGACCCATGGACTTTCCGTACCACAACTACCAACCCATGTACTTCCCGTACCACAGGTACCAACCCATGTACTTTCCGTACCACAGGTACCAACCCATGTACTTCCCGTACCACAAGTACCAACCCATGTACTTCCCGTACCACAAGTACCAACCCATGTACTTCCCGTACCACAGGTACCAACCCATGTACTTTCCGTACCACAAGTACCAACCCATGGACTTCCCGTACCACAAGTACCAACCCATGTACTTCCCGTACCACAAGTACCAACCCATGTACTTCCCGTACCACAAGTACCAACCCATGGACTTTCCGTACCACAACTACCATTCCATCGTCAAACCACCAAGTCATACAATGAAATGATGACACTATGCATCTCTATTTCAGTGACATATTTTCCACAGTTCTATTATTGTTGAAGATATAATTATCAAATGAAAATACTTTAGTCTATATTAACAGTTAATAAGACCATCAATCAAAGTTGTCTAATCCATAATTATATTATGTACAATCGTTCATACAATAAACCAGATGCATGGATTTTTTTAACTTCTAGCTTCAATAAATATAAAGTCGTAAACATGTTATGAAATTCTTCCATAATAAAAGCATAGACATCAAAGTGTTTTAGAGAATTGTTAATGAAAAATCAATCGTTCCGCATATCATAGCGTTACATTTAAAAGAACTTTGGAAACCCATATTTTGAAATAAAAAATATATCGTAGGTGATCAGACTTAAGAAGTATTTGTTGCAATATATGACTTCCGATCCACTTTTTTAAATTTTATACAAATTGAATTCCGTAACTGTTGTATCTGAGTTTATGATGCAAAAGAAGGAAAGGAGGGCAGAACGGAGAAAAAGGAAAACATGAAGAAGAAAAAGAAGACGAGAACGGGGAATTAGATGACAATATAAGAAGAAGGGAAAAATAATCAGAGAAGGAGAAAAAAAAGAAGCAGAAGAGAAAACGAAGAAAAGGATGCAGAAGACGAGGATGAAAAACATACAAAGATGATGATGATGATGATGATGATGATGATAATAATAATAATAATAATAATAATAATACGGATATGCTAATAGTAATTCAGAATATGATAACTGTGTAGAGATTTACCTTGATGATTGTAGTGACGTTATGCATCCCCAGGACGTCAGACTCTGACGAGTACGTGTAATGGTGGTCGTAGCCGTCTTCGAAGTACACCGCTGACGTCAGCAGTGACGCCAGTGACGTCACAATGGCCGTCAAAACTAGGCATCGCGTTAATTCTGTAAAGCCCATCTTTATTAGACTTTGCTCTGAAATACCATTTCACTTTTAAATTTAAGTCATAACATCTAATAAAAGATCACATAAAAATAATACTGAAGTCAATAATTAAATGTTCTAACACACTGCCCGGTGATCAAATTGTCCTCTGTACTCAAACGGGAACGTCTGGCCGCTCATAAGCTTTCAAACTACTATTAGCTTGTGGGTAGGTATTAACCTTTGACACGTCTGCAATCCGCCAATAGCAGTGCAACAATGTATACTATCTGAGTTCCGCGTCGGTTCAACACAATCTTCAGTAGAAATTTAAACGTAGTGCTTTTTCTTAACCAGGTAGGCTTTAACAACATTTAGGAACATTGTATGTTAATACTGACAAACTATTTGCTATAATTGTGTTTTGAGGATAGTAGGTCTATCTGATATAAATTTAACATCAACAAAATGAGATAATCTGTAATTAAATAAGAAAAGACATTATCGCGAAAACGATGATAGGGATACACGTGAAGCATACGCTGTTCTTCGTCGCGGCGCTGGTGGCATGTTGTGGAGCGTACGAGGACGCGACGTTAGTGACGCCATCAGAAGCACTGAACTTCGATGACGACATTCATCTGGAAGAGCGAGAAACCGGCGGGAGGCTGCGGCTGCAGAGTCGAGGGACGCTTGCAGACATCGTCGACCTAGACAGAATTGCAAGCGTCAAGGTAACCGTGATCATTATTTGTTGCATAAGTTATCTCCGTTGAGAAGGTTATGCTTTTCCGGCGTTGGCTTCGATTAATATTTATGCACCAACCAATATTGCCCCCCCCCGGGGGGGAGGGAATGTACGGGACATTAGACTGAAAGCGATTCCCGACTGGCGGGATTTAACACGCCGAATTATTCCGGGTCCCGGGGAAATAGACTTTGGTCGGATTTTAGATCCCGGTAAAATTGGCGTCTGGGCAATTTGAAAGCCCTGTAGCATCTCCCACTGAGGGGATTTAGATAAAAAAATGCTTGGCTCTAGGGTGGAGAATTAGACCCCCAAACCCCCAAACCCTAAATAATAGTCAAATTCCCTTGAGTCAGCCCGCCCCCCCCCCCCCCGGGATAAAATATTGATAGGTGCATTAGTTAGTTGGTTCGCAACTTTACGAAATAATATTATTTAAACAATTGCATGAAGCTTCACGAAAGGTCGGAAATTAGTCGATGGACAGATGATATGATTTTCGTTGTGATCCGGATCACTGTCTGGATCCAGGAATATCTTAAATGATTCTTTATAATTTGGGTATAAGGCAATATGCCAGATTATGCTGTATAGCTCTGTAGGGTCATATTTTTCACAAATCATAATTTTCACAAACCTGTGAAGAAAAGGATCTCATTTGTCACATTTATAATTGTGAAGAATGTGATTGGCCAAAAAGGGGGTATGCGTACGGATCACATATTTTATGGAAAATTGTATCGTGACAATCGATGAAATCATTATTTGGAGCATAATTATACAGTAATCATCATCATCATCATCATCGTCGTCGTTGTCATCATCATCATTATCATCATCATCATCATCATCACCATCATCGTCATCATCGTCACTATCGTTACCATCGTCATCATCATCATCATCATCATAATTATTTTCCTCATCACCATTATTATCATTATAATTAACGTCATCAGCAGTATGGTCATCACTATGAAAAACTAAGCCCTATTTAGGAGCTGCTTATGTATGCATGCGCTTAATCGTTAGTAAAAACGTTTGTACGGTCTAATTAGGAAATAGAAATGCATATGTATTCGCGTACGTACATACGAACGTACACCTTTTTATTGGGATATTAACCAATGCACGCATCCGAACGTACGTACGTAATATAATGATCTTATTAGAACCTCCGCACATGTTAGTACGTACGTTTGGACAGTATCGTAGCGTAGCGTACCGTACCTTCCGTATCGTACCGTACCGTACCGTATCGTTCCTTACCGTATCGTACCATACCTAACCGTACCGTACCTAACCGCACCGTACCTAACATTACCGTACCTAACCGTACCGCACCGTACCGTACCGTAACGTAACGTACCGTACCGTACATTTCGATACCATAGCATTACAAACCATACCGTACATGCCATGCCATGGGGCCATGCCATGCCATATCATACCATACCATACCATACCAAACCGTACCATACTTAACCGTCCCATACCGTGCCGTACCATATCGTACCATACCATGCATACCGTACCGTACCGTAATCACCCCGTTTGTTTTTCGGCCTCATACAGTGTGAAAGGATTATGACGTAAAAAAATGCATGTGTGAAGAATATGATTTGGGTGCATATCAAAAACTGGACTCGATCACGTATTTCACGGAAAGTGTGAAGAATGAGATTGCGATAAGTGAAGAATGAGATCCTATTTTTCACACCTGTTAAAAATGAGTCCCATTTTTCACATAAGTAAAAGATATGATTTGTGAAAAATGTGGTCCTACATAGCTCATTTGTGGTTTGGCGGCTGTTGATGTAATACATGTAACTGTTCGCGGTTATAATAGTCCGTGTCAAAGCTGCATTCATGTCATTGAATGGTGGGATAATTAAAGGCGCAATGCCATTGAAATTCATCATAACAATACGCAATATGTGTACACTAATCTGCAGATACAAACACACGTTTCATTATGATGATTGTGTCAAAATAATAAATAGGAATCATAGACACAATTATCGGACATGTACAGACAATCATATGCATGTAAATGAATATCTCGTAGCCAGGGACTTCATTTATATGAAATGCTAACACTGTAAGCTGACATCAATGCTAAACTTTCCTGTATGTGTTTTATTCAGAGTTGTTTTTCAATTCCACACCTTTTTAATACTGTAAGTGAGGATATTTGATTTTTTTTCCACCGTCCATCCGTTGCATAAAAACTCAAGTACGATAATAACAATTATGCCAAAACAACGAACTTAATCTTCGTTAATGCCCACTAACACTTCCCTGAAGTTTCATAATGACTGCGCAACAACTTCTCAAGATACGGTGCCGCCGCCGCCGACGCCGCCAAAGTAACCCCATATGTCGCCATTTCAGGCGACTTTAAAAGAACATTAAATTATTTATTAAAAAATAAAGGACCAAGTCTCAATGGTTAGTAATATACTCCACCATAATTACCGGTGAGAGGTACCTGACTTCATCGTCTGGGCTATGGAATTCAGTTGTAAGTATACACTATTCGAGATACAGGCTGTTGAAGAAAAAGAATAAAGTACTCGCAGCATAGAATAAGAATTATTTTTTGTTTTACATTCAACGATGAAAATGAGATGAAAAGTTTTCTAGAATCGAAACCTAGGATTTTGTTTTATAAAGTTTTATTCTTGCAACAAATATAATGATTGCATTTAAGTTGTATACATTTCACTGCGATAACGCCCCTATTTCAGTGGGAATATGTAGTTGTATACACTCGTATCGCAACACTTAACCCAAGATGCTTCCTCTTATAACATCGGGATTTTATTCTCACGATGAATTACGAGAAGATTTGAGTATATAGCTGATAAATTTCCACTGTATATAATAGGTATACTCGAGCCCAAGTCCCCGGCTTATACCCCAATCAAAATTAAGCCCCGATGGGTTTACGACTAGTTTCCGGTGAATTTTTGGCACAACCTTATGGGCACCTGCGATTGCCGGGTTACATTTGGGCATCGCCTGTGTGTCTGGTTTATTATAACGCGGAGTTAAAATCATTCCCGACATCGGCGACATTGTGCCATCGCCTACAGACTGACCGACGTCCTGCAATGTTCACCCCTCGGACATCTGGAACAATTGTCCGTACTTCGGGTCAAACTAGGTTCCAGTAAATGTGTCTATATATCAGTCGGGCACCAAAATTAAAAACTTGAAAGTCTAGACAAGTAATATTTGACCTTACTCATGTCGATCAGGTAGTTCACGACTAGTATACGTAACGTTCCTTACTTAAGACTTAAAATCACTTCCCGAAAATCATAAAATTCCGTTGGACCCTGGCACGGTTGGCATCCGGTACAAAACTAATATGAACGACAATTGTAATTGTAATTATTATATTAATGGAATCAAATCCAAGCACAACTTTTACAGCAACGTGATTTGTTTTTAAGATCCCTTTTTCCGGGAGCATTCCAATGCACCATTTAAGGGACTATGCCAAGGCCAAAACTGTGTGTTTCGGGCAACGGATTTCACGGAAACCAATCGTCGCTAAAAAAAAACACTAAAGGGCTACTAGGTTTTCGCTAGGTAGGGTCGGGTTGCCCGAAACACAGAATTATTTTTTTTGGTCCAACGAAAAAAGCCTCATTGGTGCATTATCATAGTCATTCAAACTCTGAAATTAAACGTTTAGTACAATATAAACGTCTTTCTGTTCATGCGATTTAACACAAGATAATTATTTCTTTTCAGAGGGTTCTGTGTAGGGACAACAAAATACTTGTTCGTCTGGACGATGACAAGCCGGATGTCACGTGGACAAAAGGGCAGATTCTGATTGGTGGACCGCAGTGGAACTGCTCCCACAACGTGTACAAGCCGGAATCCCGGACAATCTATGCCAAAATTGGGAATCTAGTCCGACCCAAAGAGAAAGTCATAGAAATACACACGACAGAGGCTGGGTAAGAAAGTGGGGACTGTGAATCGGTATTTGCGACACTTCTGAATCGTGTTACTATGGAAACGCGCTGATGACTGGATGGAATGCTGATTTATCAAGTTCCGTAGTAACGAGTAACTTAATTAGTCGTATTTATCAAGTCGTAATTAAGATATATCTTAGTAGTAGGATTACCATGTCGTATTTACTAATCACTATGTCGTAAGTTCGAGTTACTATGTCGTGTTTACGAACACTACGCCTTAAGTTCGGATTACTATCTCAGTCGACGAATCACTACTTCGTAAGTTCGAGTTGCTAAGCGATTTTTACGAATTACTTCGCCGTAAGTTCGAGTTACTAAGTGTTTTTACGAATCACTACGCCGTAAGTTCGAGTTACTAAGTTTTTTTTACGAATCATTACGCCGTAAGTTCGAGGTACTAAGTCGTGTAAACGAATCACTACGTCGTAAGTTCGAGTTACTATTTCGTGTTTACGAACACTACGTCGCAAGTTCGAGTTACTAAGTGGTTTGTACGAATCACTATGCCGTAAGTTCGAGTTATTAAGTGTTTTATACGAATCACTAAGCCATACGTTCGAATTACTATGTCGTGTTAACGAATCACTACGTCGTAAGTTCGAGTTACTAAGTCGTGTTTACGAATCACTACGTCGTAAGTTCAAGTTGCTAAGTGGTTTTTACGAATAACTACGCCGTAAGTTTGAGTTACTAAGTCGTGTTAACGGATCACTACGCCGTAAGTTCGAGTTTCTAAGTCGTGTTTACCATTCACTACGTCGTAAGTTCGATTTACTACGTGCTGTTTATGTTTCATTACGTCGTAAGTTCGAGTTACTAAGTGGTGTTTATGATTCACAAAGCCGTATGTTCGAGTTACTAAGTCGTTTTTACGAATCACTACGCCGTAAGTTCGAGTTACTAAGCCGTGTTTACGAATTAGTACGCCGTAAGTTCGAGTTACTAAGTGGTGTATACGATTCATGACGTCGTAAGTTCGAGTTACTAAGTGGTGTTTACGAATCACTACGTCGTAAGTTCGAGTTACTAAGTCGTGTTTATGAATCGCGATGTCGTATTTTCTAGTTACTGTGTCGAATTAACGAATCGCGACGTCGTATGTTCGAGTTACTGTGTCGAATATACGAATCGCGACATCGTAATTTCGAGTTACTAAGTCGTAAATACGCTATCCAAAACAAATGTCCAACATTAATATAATTTAGTTCTTATTAAGACATGATCAAGCAATTAATACTACTTATTATATAGTTAGGTACTATGTGTCATGAATTTTTAGACCGCTTGAAGTGTTCGACAACGCGGAGATCAAGGTACACTACCAGCAAGGGGAGCTAATCCCGTCCAGACACAAGCGATACCTGTCCAACCCACTGAGGACTGTCCTAAATCGTATCGACTACAATGCGTCCTTCACCCGGAATATTCCATTCAACAATATGGGGGAGGACCAGGTCAGTTCGTTACAAGTTTAAGGTGATTGGTAGATTGAGTTTGAACGCGAAAGACCAACTTCCATACGGCTTATAAAATTCGGATTTCATTGAAGAAACAATTTTCGATTTATCGTTGTTTACTGCCCAATAAACAACGATTTCGAGTTCTGATGCGGAGGAATTAAACCACGAGGGCGTTCTCCCGATTTGTTTAATAGCCAAGCATCAGAACGACAAAGAGTTATTTATTGGCCGATAAACAGCGATAATGCGAAAATTATTTCGATTCTAACATGATCTGACAAATATTTTTGCAATTGAAATGAGAACTACATATTACCGTGCTCCGCTCAGAATGCGTTTTTGCGTTGTCTATTGGGTAGTTTAACACCGATAATTGTGTTCTTTGTCTATAGAAAAATCAGCGAGTCTCATGTTAGAATGGATATTAAAGCGGCATAATTCATATTAGATCAAATAGCCATGAATAAAGTGCAGTATGCCATCATATGCAATCATTACATGGCTGCGTCATTAATACATTATACTATTTGCTCACTCTTTCATTGGATAGAATGAACTAAAACAAATGATATGGAACGTGTCGTTGGAAAACCGGGCTTAATGCATGTGCGTTAAGTGTCGTCCCGGATTAGCCTGTGCAGTCCGCACAGGCAAATCCGTGACGGCAATCTCCGCTTTTATGATATGTTCTGTTTCAAGTAAGTCTCTTCAAAACATAAATCCACTGTAGGCGGAATGCGGACTGCACAGGCTAATCCGGGACGACACTGTACGCACATGCATTAAGCCCGGTTTTCTCACTACACGCCTTATATCTACTTTCAGGCGCATAAAACCGTGAATCTGTATAAACGCACCGGAAAATATGAACCGGATGTTGACACCGACAGCAACGCCACCTATGACGGAAAGGACTTCCTGTTCCGGTGTCACAACTGCCATGGCTACAGTCAGATATCCTACTACATGTAAGGTGACATGCTTATACATCCGAGACAGAATATTTCTCACCTGTAAACTCTTAGAAGCTACCTGTTAAATCTTACTTGTTGTCTTTATGAATGCATTACTGAGTATGAATTGAGTTTTGGCACGCATTAAATTTTAATTAAATTGAGTAAATGTTGTTTCAGGATTCGGTATTTACGCAAATACGAGCCTTATCTGTTGCTCCGATTGAAGCTTCCTTTGTTTAAACTGACCCCTAACGGAACCTGACCAGGGCCTATTCTTAGATTTTCTGGGCTAAGTGTGATGTTCGGCATGCCTTTTAAACCGGTTTAAACCCCAATGCTTTGCATTGACCGTTCCAAGGCGGTGACCCCAGTTTTAATCATTTTTATGTATTGTATTGTGTTGTATGCATTTTCCTGTATTGTATAGGCAATTCGTTATTTGCCTCAAATAAAGGACCAGCGGATGGTAATAAAGGTTTTTCTCCTGATGATGTCTGTGGAGTTTCATTCTATATTTAAGAATAAATAACATACTTACATTCAAGAAAAATAATTCTGCGTTCGCAAATATGCTGGGAACCAACGTTGCTTATATCATTGCTAAATCGTTCTAAATAAAGAATTATGTAATTAAAGTTTGTGAATGCGAAGTAATACTCACGTTTAGAGCGCTCTTTAATACAATAGAACACTTTCAATAATATTCTTAATTTCATAGTCTTAAAGGGACCTGTTCACAGATTGACGAATTGACAATTTTTCAACTTTTTGTCACCGATTCCAAATATAAAAGAACAGTGTATACAAGGGAGCGAAATAACACTACGGACCTAGAATTATACTATAAAACCGTTTTAGTTCATGAGTAATCATCAATTGAAATTGATAAAATTATAAAGCGTTTGTAACGCTAAACGATGGAATAATTTGGAGTATTTCTGTTATTTTCGCTGAAGCTGTTGATATCACGTGGAACACTTACTTAAAGAAAATAATGCAGGATGATATATAGAAGTCAGAATGGCCGAGTGGTTAAAGCGATAGCCTTTTAATGTAGAGGTCCCGGGTCAGAACCCCGGTGGGACCTTTTTATTTCGTTTTTTTTTCTTAATACTTTTCTTGTTATTATACGTAGATTTTTAGTTCCGATGCTTAAATCTTAAGTCATTTAAAACATTTAATGGCATACTTCAAAAAATGCGAAAAATACGTGAACAAGTCCCTTTAAGTCTAAGAATAGTTTGGTGAATACGGGCCCAGATTTAGAAATTACGCACTTTATTTAAGTTGACATTTAACAAGGCCGACATTTTGTCATACTCTCTGAGTTGAAGGCCATTGCGTTTTCAGGGAGCTGGTCATATACAAGGTGGACAACAAACCCGTCATCAAGAAATACGTGATGGAGATGGACGTCAACACGAGAATCACGCACGAGTACACGTAGGTCACGAGCGGCTGATGGAATAATGAGTGTCGCAAATCAAATATAAAAGTCTCATTTCAGGAATTATAATGGTTGTTTCAATGATGGTGATGATAATGATGATTTGATGATGATGTGTTGATGATATGCTGCTGCTGATGACGCATTACTGGCGTTGATTGTGATGGTGATGACGATAATGATGGTGGTTGTGATGATGCTTTTGATGATGGTTATGGTAGTGATGATGTTGATGATGATAATGATGGTGGTTGTGATGATGCTTTTGATGATGGTCATGGCAGTGATGATTATGATTAGTGATTTACCCAGACCTAATCAGCGCGGCGCAGCGCCACGTCCCTTTATTGATCCGCCACCCTGCCCTTTTTAAAGGCAATTAGCGCCTCGTGCCCTCTTGTCTGCTTTTAACAGCCTCGTTTTCATTTGCAATTTCTAACATGTTTGTGCTTCGTTAATTTTTATGATAAACGTGATTTCAAAGGGCAGAATGCATAAAAATGTAGACTCAATGTCATCTTTATTTATAAACTATGAAAAATACATGTGTATACATGTTTCTGCCAGTAATAACCAAAAATCCACCAAAGAAACGAACTGCAGAACTAGCTATAATTTCGGAATAACATATTCGGATAAATCATTTCAATCCGAATTTCAATGTTTGTGTTCTTAATGTTCTGTCTTGACGTTTGCTTTTCATCATTAATCAACATAGTAGTAGCAAGGTCATCATCAACAGCATAATTCATATAAACCATAATGATGAAAATAAAAATATTTTCTACAATAAAAATATGAAAAATAAAAATTATACCAGAGTAATAGGATTTTTCCATTAATAAACTTGATTTTAACTTGCCCATGAACCGTTTTAGTTTAAAAGATGTCTTGTTTGATTGCCCATTGGATAAAAATAAATAATTTTTCTGATCTTTACCAATAATATAACTTAATAATAAGAACTTATAATATTGGAAAATTAAAATTTGTTAATAAATTCACTTAATAATCATCAAATATATAAAAGAAATCAGTCAGTAATACTTTAAGAAAAAACTATTTAAATATAATGTGCCCTTTTTAACAGTTTCGCCGCGCACATAATGCCCCTTTTCCAAATCAAGCGCCATGCCCCTCTGCCCTTCTAACTTAAACACTAATGATGGTGGTGATGATGGTTGTGAAAGTGATGATGTTGATGATGATGATAATGATAATTGAAGTGGTGATGATGATAACTTTTATGATGATGACGATGATGACGACGACGACGAAGATGCTGATGAATAATGAGGATGACGACAACGACATAGACGTGGGTGATTATGATATTACTGCTTTGAGTTGCACTACAGTATATATACGATATAATATACTATGTTTCTTTTTGCAGCATAACAACAGACCAGGAAATTTCACTGACTAAGACCGGTGTACTGTTGGTGAACCATTCCACTCCGATATTCGAAGTGCCGCTGGCGACGTTCAAAACGTTCGCGCCGATTATGCTGACGGTGAACGCGTCAACGCAGGCCAATATCGCGCTGAAGTCGGTCACAAAACACGCCACAAACTACGCCGGGAATGTCGAGTTGCGCGGAAGAACAATTATTTGTGAGTATTTAAAAGTTAATCACAAGGAAACCGTGTAACTAATGAGAAATTTGTCAAAAACGTCACACGGTTTGTTCGTAAATTGTTTTAGAGTTAATATCGTGACTAAGTTGTATGTTTATATACTGAAAACCCTAACGGCATCTTCCGCGTTGTCGTGTTCTTAAGGAAGTTGTTTATAACAGTTTTTTAACGCATTTGAGTCATGAAAGAAAATCGTATGTTTTAAACAAGATGGGGAAAGGGAGAACAGTGATAGGGAGTGTAATGTGAACCCATATTCCTAATTACTCATTTTAACGAATGAAAAATTAATGAGTGAGTGAGTGAGTGAAGAATGAGTGAGTTAGTGCGTAAGTGAATGAGTATGGAATAAGTGAGAAGTGATTGAATGAGTGGTGATTGAGTGAGTGAGTAAGTGAATGGGGGAGTGAGTGAGTAAGTGAGTGAATGAGTGCGTGAGTGAGTGAGTTAATTAGTGAATTAGTAAGGGAGCGAAAGCGTGCGTAAGTGAATGAGCGAGTGAGTGAGTGAGTGAATAAATAAGTAAGTAAATTAGTAAGTGAATGAGTGAATGTAATGAATGCAATAAAAATTCGTGTTATTTTGCATTAATATTTATCTAACTTCCACACTTGTAAAAATGTTTCAACATTTATTTCCACCCACTGTGTTCATATACTTGTACGTGTATATCAATCACTTTAAGTAGACGAAAAGGTGAAGGTACTCACATTTAATCAACTCGCGGAATGGTGAAATAATGCACAAGTTTAAAACTGACTGATTCATAAATTCGATCCATATATTAAGCGTTTCCAAGTATAGTTAGTCATTTGAAAATTACACCAAATATTTCTACGGTCAATAAATACAACATAAGAACAACAAACAAACTCTTTATCTTATGTTAAATGAAGGAAATTTGAATAAAGAACACATCTCATGATAGTGATTATGATGATGACGACGACGACGATGGTGGTAATGATTATGATGAACATTGTAATGGTGATGATGTTAACGATGGTTATGATGATGTTGATGATGAGCGTATAATGATGATGATGGTGATAATGATGATGATGATGATGGTAATAATGATGATGGTTATGATGATGATGGTAATGATGATAATGATGATGATGATGGTTATGATGATGATGATGATGGTAATGATGATAATGATGATGATGGTGGTGGCAATGATGATGATGATCATGATGATGACGAGCGTATGATGATGATGATTATGGTAATCATGATGATGATGAGCGTATGATGATGATGATGAAGGTAATGATGATAAGCGTATGATGATGATGGTAATTATGATCACATTGAAGAAGAAGAAAAAGATGAAGAAGATGATGATGATGATGTGGAGAATTATTACAGCAACAGCAATCATAACAATGATGATGACAATAATATTTTTCAACGAATTACTCTTTACTATAAAAAACTATAACTATACCATAACTATAAGGCAAAGATATCATTCGCGTTTTCAGCACAAAGTTTCGTAGAGGGCAAGCCTACCAAGAACGAGGTGACGGTGTACAACTGGACAGCGACCACGACTGACCAGAGAGTGGACACTAACCGGACATTCAACGCAACGTTCGCGTTCTTCCAGAACATGACTATAACTCCGTACATCTCCTGGGCGCAGAAAGACATCGACATGAAACTCGGGCCACCGGTACAGATAAGGTATGTTCCAGAACATGACCATAACACCGTACATCTCCTGGGCGCAGAAGGACATCGACATGAAACTTGGGTTCCCGGTACAGATAAGGTATGTTCCAGAACATGACCATAACACCGTACATCTCCTGGGCGAGAAGGACATAGACATGAAACTTGGGCTCCCGGTACAGATAAGGTATGTTCCAGAACATGACCATAACACCGTACATCTCCTGGGCGCAGAAGGACATCGACATGAAACTCGGGCCACCGGTACAGATAAGGTATGTTCCAGAACATGACCATAACACCGTACATCTCCTGGGCGCAGAAGGACATCGACATGAAACTTGGGCTCCCGGTACAGATAAGGTAGATTGGTATTATACCATTGGTCCGCATCTTTCAACACGCCATTTGGTAGAATTTAAAGTCCCTTAATAACAGGTACTTTTAATGGTTTATTAGTATGTGTATGGATTTAAAAGATTCATTGATCCAGACGGTGATCCGGATCACCATCAAAATATACTAGAAATAATTTGTTTATTGGTGCATTTCCAACTTTACCATAAATCGTCAAATGAATCCGTTCATGACATTTTGCGTCAAGTTGCTAACAAGCAGACTAACAGAAACTGACCCCAAAAAATAAATAAAAAATAAATAAAACTCGTTAAGTACATGCCAAATTGTCACGTTTAAATACGAAATGTACAATCATAAATAAACATGCGGTTATTTTGTTTGATTGTTTGTGTATTTGGATTATCCGCCGTTTTTAACAGTATTTCAGTCATATCACGCCGGTCAGTTAACCTACTCACACTTTTCCTGGGCAAGCTTAGCCGATCTAAGCGGTTTACCAGTACTAAGTGCACATACCTACGTCAGTAACTGCCCTACTGGAATCAGAGGTCGGGGGAGAATGGCCGTAGATATGATTTCATGATGATGTGGCCGGCCTGGGGTTCGAACTCACGATCACCGGATTGGCAGTCCAGCTACCAACTGAGCTAGCCGGGAACGGCGTGCGGTTATTAAAATCGTTATACTTTGCAAAATTGACGTTAATCCCAATTGATTCATAAGACAAACTTATACAACAGCTGATTTCAGACAAATCTATTCAAAAGTTAAAAAGTATCAACATTTAAACTTAGCGTTAGTTTCTTTTTTTTGTTCAGTATATAAACAAACAAACAAAACCTTACTTACAGTTTCCAATCGGTGGGTCGTGTGTATATAAACTGTCTTAGTCCTGACTAGATAGGTAACTAACCACAGTCCTTGGTCAGTTGGATGCCTTGGCCATGTAACGTTGAGCCGTGCTGGTCTAGCAGTTTCCAATCGGTGGGTCGAGTGTATATAAACCGTCTTAGTCCTGACTAGATAGGTAACTGACCACAGTCCTTGGTCAGTTGGATGCCTTGGACATTTAACGTTCAGCCGTGCTGCTCTAGCAGTTTCCAATATGTGGGTCGGTTGTATGTAAACTGTCTTAGTCCTGACTAGATAGGTAACTAACCACAGTCCTTGGTCAGTTGGATGCCTTGGTCATTTAACGTTCAGCCGTGCTGCTCTAGCAGTTTCCAATATGTGGGTCGAGTGTATATAAACTGTCTTAGTCCTGACTAGATAGGTAACTAACCACAGTCCTTGGTCAGTTGGATGCCTTGGTCATTTAACGTTCAGCCGTGCTGCTCTAGCAGTTTCCAATATGTGGGTCGGTTGTATGTAAACTGTCTTATCCTGACTAGATAGGTAACTAACCACAGTCCTTGGTCAGTTGGATGCCTTGGCCATTTAACGTTGAGCCGTGCTGCTCTAGCAGTTTCCAATATGTGGGTCGGTTGTATGTAAACCGTCTTAGTCCTGACTAGATAGGTAACTAACCACAATCTTGTGTCAGTTGGATGCCTTGGCCACTTAACGTTCAGCCGTGCTGCTCTAGCAGTTTCCAATATGTGGGTCGGTTGTATGTAAACCGTCTTAGTCCTGACTAGATAGGTAACTAACCACAGTCTTGTGTCAGTTGGATGCCTTGGTCATTTAACGTTCAGCCGTGCTGCTCTAGCAGTTTCCAATATGTGGGTCGGTTGATGTAAACCGTCTTAGTCCTGACTAGATAGGTAACTAACCACAGTCTTGTGTCAGTTGGATGTCTTAGCCATGTAACGTTGGGCCGTACTGGTCTAGCAGTTTCCAATCGGTGGGTCGAGTGTATATAAACTGTCTTAGTCCGGACTAGATAGGTAACTAACCACAGTCCTTGGTCAGTTGGATGCCTTGGTCATTTAACGTTCAGCCGTGCTGCTCTAGCAGTTTCCAATATGTGGGTCGGTTGATGTAAACCGTCTTAGTCCTGACTAGATAGGTAACTAACCACAGTCTTGTGTCAGTTGGATGTCTTAGCCATGTAACGTTGAGCCGTGCTGCTCTAGCAGTTTCCCCACGGTTCGGTTGCCGGATCCTAACTAGTCTACTGGTTGGGCTGTTCAAGTAGTCAAATCTGTAAGTGCAAATAGAAATAACTACCCAATCCAATAATGAAAAAAACACATAAATACTATGTGTGTGTTTTGACGACAGTGTATCATATACGAATAAGATATATTAAATTCTTAAAAATACGCGTAGTATAGTTTCATTTCATAAATTACATGTGTACATGGACTGGTACATTAAAAAGTATGAATTTACAATGTTTTGTTGAACGTTGTGGCAAATAACTGCATGTACATTTTGCATATATATTTAAAACAAAAACATCCACAATAAGAGTTCATACCAAATAAGAAATGTCTAGTTGTTAAAGAATTAGTTAAAGCAAAGAAAATAATAAGATAATAAACTGACAGACCGTTTATTCAAATCCAATGCGCCATAAAATACCCAATTAATGTTTTAATTAGAAACACCAGTTTGTCACTTTCCACTGTTTCATTCCTTTATTATAAATTCTGGTCGTGGTTAAGTATGTACATGTAAGTCAGATATCGATTGTTTATGTCAGCCTTCTGTATGCAAGCGATCTGTCCGCGAGCTGCACGAAATTCCTCGAGCGCTCAAGTATTCCCGTGCAAAACGTGCAGTAATATATAAATAGCATCGCACGCACAGATTTTTAGACGGATGACCAGCAAAGTTTTGGTCTTTCTCTCTATATATATGTACGCAAGGCTGTACGCTTAGTTACAAACGAAACGTTGTTCTAAAATAACTATTAAAAAAAAAGACATTTGTTCGATCATGTTTGTATTTAATAAAGAAAATGTTTTCGCATGATTTTCTATTCTAACAAGACCTGACTACATTTTCTGAAATTTCAATGCGAACATTTTTTTTTTTACATTTTCGGAACTATTTTTTCGGGTTGTTTATTAGCAGTTTAACAATGGAGAATTTTGTTTTTTGTCTATAGAATGCTCTGCGCGTGTCATGTTATTAGTGTGTATAATCTATAAAACAATTGTTCAATGAGTAATGTAAATGGCGAACTAAGCACGAACCAAGACACAATTAGTTACAGGAAATCAATAAATAATTAAATCGTTAAAATCTGATAATCGAGTTCAAAAATGTTAAGTCTTAATTCTTCGAATTATACATAAATTTGTATCCTGCAAAAATTGGTCCGTGCCTTCGCATTGTAAACTCGCAATAAAATGCTGTTCCATTGTTAACCTTTGTCTAAGAAAAATTTCCGTTTTTAGATTGTGGTATATCGTTGGGCGGGCGGGCTGGCGGGGTGGCGGCGTCAACTTTTCGTTTCCGCTCTCTAACTCGAGAACGGATTGAGATATTTTAATGAAACTTCATACATAGATACCTTATATACAGACCTCGCTTGGGATTGCATATAGGATGGGTGGAGTCAAGGTCAAAGTCCCCGTTGCTAAAAATAGAAAAACGGTTTCCTCTCAATAACTTGAGAACGCATCAAGATATTTTAATGAAACTTCATACATAGATACCTTATATTGAGACCACACTTGGGATTGCATATGGAGTGGGTGGGATCAATGTCAAGGTCGCCGTTACTAAAAATAGAAAAACGGCTTCCGCTCAATAACTTGAGAAGGCATCGACATATTTTTAATGAAGCTTCGTATATAGATACCATATATCGAGAACTCGCTTGGGATTGCATATGGGGTGGGTGGGGTCAAGGTCAAGGTCACCGTTACTAAAAATAGAAAAACGGTTTCCGCTGAATAACTTTAGAATCCATAAAGATATTTCAATAAAACTTCATACATAGATACCATATATGGAGACCTTGCTTGGGATTGCATATGAAATGGATTGGGTCAAGGTCAAGGTCACCGTTACTGAAAATAGATTTGGTTTCCGCTCAATAAGTTTAGAATGCATCAAGATATTTGAATGAAACTTCATACATAGATACCTTGTATCTAGACCTCGCTTGGGATTGCATATGGGGTTGGTGAGATCAAGGTCAATGTCAATGTTACTAAAAAATACAAAAATGGTTTCTGTTCAATAGCTTGAGAACGCATTTCGATATTTTAATGAAATTTCATACATAGATGCCTTATAACGGGACCTCGCTTAGGAATGCATATGGCACCCAGAACTTTCTTTCATTATTGTGCTGACTTTTATGGATTTCGTTTGAAACATTTGGTTTTCGTAGAATTTCCACGTTTCTTGTTTTACATCCGAAATACCTTTTCAATATTATGTACATGATTCAACTTTTACATAATTAAATTATAAATTGTAAACATCAACTTATCAGGAGTAGAACTTTCCGTAAACTAGTTTCTTTTATTGCATTTGGAATTGCTTTGATGATGTATTTTACAAGCCGCTAATAAAATATCTGTTCTGTTCGGCTCTGTTCTATAATGTTGTAAATTAAATAAACGAACGTTCAACCTCTGCCAAATTCATGGGTTCTAGGTATTGTCACAGGTCTTCTTGAACTGACAATAGCCATACGAACTGAGGGCAAAAGTTTGCATTCGAAACACTTTCACCCCAAAACATGAAGAGCAAATAAAGATATTCTACCAGTATTTTTTTCACAATACACGTTTAAATTGAGATGCAAGTCAAACTCCGGAAAATAAATCAATGCAAGCACTTATATATGAGGCAGCGTTAATTTTGAAACCAAATGCAATTTTGTTGTTGTTGTTTTCAGCACACGGCCTACGATCAACGCTGTGTCCACGGGTGACACGATCAAACGTTGCAACCGCGTTTACGTCTACGTCGACAGTAACGTCACTGTAGCGGAAACAGATTTCTCCGTGGACGCTTTTGGAATTCATATTTGGTACGCTATGAAATATTCTGAAATTCTGACAAAATTGTTTTACTACATCATCGGGACAACCACGTGTAAATATATTTTTAAGTGCCATTTCCCAACAAACGTCAAACCTAATAAAAAAATTTATATAACAGTTAGGAAATACCGTTTAATTACTACAATATATTAAATGAGTTTTGATACAGTAATTTTTTTACTCATTTCATTTAATTGTTAAGCACATTGTACACAAACTTCAAACAGTATGGTCGCCTTTTTCATGTTTGTTTATTGCTGGTTCGAACCTTTTTTTCTTACTTAATATGCACAACCGTAGCACTTTGAAATCCTAAATTCACCGTCATAATAAACTCGATGTGCTAATTATATACCTTTAAGTAAAAAAAAATTATATTAGGTCGGGTACATCCCGTTAAATGTTGTTTGTTGTTAAAGGGACTTGTTTACAGATTTTCGTATTTTTGGAAAATGTCATAAAATGTTTTAATTGCAAAAACTAAAGCATTTGGAATAATCTAAAACAAATATTATAAAAAGAAAAACGGTACTTTTTTCCAAAATACCGATTAAAAGCGTAACAGACGCTTTTTAATTTTATCCATTTCGATCAATTATTGTCCATAAACAAAACGATATTTCCAATATATCTCTTAGTCACGAGTTTAATTTCGCTTATTTGGATATACTGCCTAAATATGTTAATCCGGACAGTACCTAAATCCGGACACCTGAAAAATATGTGTTTGTATGATCAAGACCAATAATTCTAATGTATTGATTGATGCACACGCCTGTCTCAGCACCATATGTCAAGTTTCAACAGAATCGATTGAGTATTATTTCACTTACTTACTATTGTTTTTTTCTTCCTTAAAAATGTAAACATTTGCACGTGGGGGAATGACATCAAAACAATACCTCCGATAAATAAAGCTTTAGAGTGAAAATTATGAAAGTAAACACCAGAAAAAGGTAAACATAGGAAGAAAAACAAGAAATCTGACAAAGTGTAGTTTAATGTTATTTCTATTTATTTTATTTTAAGTAAAGTATATTTTAAAAAGTGTCCGGATTTAAGTACTCGCCATCCGTTTTTCGAAACATGTTACATGTCTTTTTTAAACACTTCATTCAGTTACTTTTAAATAGCAATTTTCACTAATATTTTAACCAAATCTTAGGATTAAACCCTACTTATTATGTTTAACTATTTATTTTTGTTTGATGCAAACATCGAGAAAAATCGTCCAAAAACTAGCAAAAGTGTCAGGATTTACGTACTTCGCCAGTAATGTATAATTTCTTTTTGAGATCTGTGACAACATTTTTTTAAATTGTCAGTTTGCCAATATGTGAACAGGGCCCTTTAAAGTTGCTTTGATTTGTTTCAAGGAACGTCAAGGTGATGGACAGCCTTTCACGCAAGATCAACATTTTGGAGGCGGAGCTTTCACACACGTGTCACGCGGACTGTCACGCGGATAACTTCGATAAAAACGCTGACGTCACCATGGAGACGGCGTGCGGGTATCCGAGCAAGAAACTGACACGGAACGACCTCGAGTTCGCAAGGTAATTTGTATGTTTACACATCAGCTGTGATTGCAGTTTTCAAGGCTTGCTTGGAAATAGTTCCGGCAGCCTTTGCACTGCAACCATTGATGAAACGGCTCCCCGTATGGCCACAGCACTCGAGCATTCCCGATTTCAAAATTAACTGTTTATCATGTACTCGTAAAATCTCGTTAAAAGATTGGCATAAATTCGGACAAAAAACATCCCTTCTCAAGTTTTTTTCTCGTCTGAAAAACACAGGGACAAGTCTAATGCTGCTTCGGAGCGGAAAGACATGGAAATAAACTTCGAACAAACTCAACTGCTTCGAAAATTCCAAATGAAAGAAACGAAGACTTAAATTGTGCCAGGTTTCATTCCCCTGATTTTTTATTTATTTAACACTCCATCTTCTTTTTTGAAGCCTGTATCAACTCTGGGGTGATTACGTGCTCTTTTCCGCCGAGGAACGCAACGCCACGTGGTGCGGCAAACCCGGTCGCGCATGCGTAGATTGCAGGGATCACGTGGTTGCAGATGACGTCACTAACGCATGCGCGGATCGCATTGTTTCTACGGAACTGGCAGCCTCTGTGTCAAGACTTGCGAAATTTATAGAAGCAGAATGGCCAGAAAGTGAGTTTTATTTATTCAAAATCGAAAATAGCTTCTTACATAATTATCCGAAACGCATATTGTATGTAGACAAAAGTTCCTAAAAATGGCGACTGAATCCCAACGTCACAATGGTAGATCTAAGCAGAAAAGCGCAGTGATGTACGACTAACATTAAAATTTTGTGAACTTTAGTTGTCTATAAAAAAAAAAATTGTTAGCATGGAAGAAAAAAATTAATTGACTCTGAATGAGAAAAATAAATGACAACTATGAACGCCACTGCAGCTATTTCCGCTAGTATGAGGACAACATTAGGTCACATACTGTACATTAATAAACGGCTAAACATGTTCTGCTATAGGTCATAGAAAATAATACTTTATTACTTGTATGTACATTACTGTATAATGGTTGTACTTTCAATATGAGTATTTATGCACAGTCGCACGATCTTCTCAATTCCACTGAAACAAACTGAAAATTTACGAAAAGGAGAAGCTTACTGACATTATTAATAAAGACTGACTCCTGAATAAAATGTAGTTCATATACGTTATCATATCCAGTTTGTTTTCCCAGGAAAGCTATTTATTCTCGAAGCGTTTGACGAAGACACGTCCGAATTTCCCAACGGCCGCCATGGCAACGAATCCGTGTTCTACGAGGGACGCGGGGCAGAAATTTCCATCACACAAGCCAAAGCTTTTTCGCCCGCTGTCTTGGAAACCGATGACTACATCCAACGGCGTCTCAGCGAGCTTGCCGTGTGCGCCAATTTTGCGTACGTTACGAAAAACGACACGAAGGTTAGCGCATGCGTAGCGAGGAAGCCGAAAAGTGATCGCCGCAAGAGGTCGCTGCTTTCGCGCACGCGCAGATCGGGTCACGTGGAGCACACAATGGTGAAAGAGCTTCTGGAAAAACTAGGTAATCGTTGTGATAATGTGATAATGTGTCCGCAATCAATCATACATATCGTTTTATTTACGAGGAATCTATCTACTTGCAGTTTTTTTATGGTCTTTAGCTAAAAGCATTAAATCAGTTGCTTAAAAAGACTGAGATCTCAACGTCCATTGGTACAGACACCAAAGCCAACTTACGCAGCCTATTGAGTATTTAAATAGACAACGCAGTTTGCATTCACAACACTCATATACGAGTACAGGTATAACTAGTGTTAAGTATTTCCGCACCTAGGTGATGCGGTATCGAAATCGCCGTATGTTAACCTAACCTCGGTGTCACCACTTCTGGTTGGCGGTGCGTACCCGCAGGGATCGACAATGGACGTCGCCTGTGGGGCATTCACCGGAAGTGTTTCTCAGGATGATACGGAAAGATTTAGAAGGTAATCGCCAAATATGCATGCAAGCTAAGTTTTATAAGTAATGTATTTAAGCAAATAACAGCGTAATACATGTACGTGACAATTTCCAAAACCTCAGTTTTTATAGAGCACTCACGAGTTCCGACTATGCGGCCTACAGTTCTTTTCGAGCACTTTCTGTCTAAAGAAAAAAAAGGCAAAACAGGATCTAACATACAACCATCGTTTTGATAGATACTAAGGGACGTTGACAATACAAGTGTAAATCGTTTATAATTGTCTTGGAGTTATAGTCATTGGTTTAAGTTTTGCGCTGAACCAAAATTTAAGGTACATTTGAATAGTATGGAAATACGACATCATAATTCTAATGAAATTTAAATAATCATAATTGGGGAGGTATTAATCAACATATCGATTACTGTGTCCGTGATTTACTTTGTAAAACATGTGTAGTATCAGACTTATAGAGTACATATTAAACAATGTACCGTGTTAGTTATCTAATTTGTAATACATTAAATGTATTAATAATGAATAATATGGTCTGACGGTAATAATTGTAAAGTTTTTGCACTACTCACGACTTATAGGGACCTATTGGTAATTTAATGTATTTGTAATGCGAAAATTATTTCTTTTCTAAATTTAACTTCAACCAATCAATACTGAAATTACACTGCGATCTACAGATTACAGTTTCGGACAATATTATGTTGTTTATTGCGCGCCTACCGGTAACTTTCGTTATTTCCTTTAGAAAAATCTGCGCGTGTCATGTTAGACTACTTAATAAATGACTTAAACCTACAAATTCTACACTTACAGACTAATTGAGTACCCATTAACCGACGTGGACTTCGACCCCGAGGGCGACACCAGTGCCTGGTGCGGCGTGGAAACGAGGCGTTGCCATGGTGACTGCAGCCTCCACTCGGGCGACATCGACGACCACTGGAACTGGTGTGGTACCCGCACGATGCACATGCGTTTGGCGGCCAGGCTCCAGCGGCTAACGAAGATCCTTCCGCAATCTGAAAGAGGTCAGATAGAGTCTAATAGAAACATGTGAAATGGCTGGTATGCATACATCTTAGTAATAACTCAAACAAAATCATATCATTCTCCAAGTATGTTTTATTTTATTGTGTGTGTATTTCGAAGTTTATGAGGTCCTTCCGCGCCTGAGGCTGCATTAACTTACTAGAGACTCACGATAGTTGAGGCGAATTTTGAATCATGCAATGTCCATCCTTTTTTTTTTACTGCAAGGTGTTTTAATTTAGGTGTAGTCTTGTGCTGTGTGTGTGGGCGGGGGCGGTAGTACCCGGCGGAAACCCCACCTGTCCGGTATGGTGACCACCAACAAAACTCACATGCGTTTTATTTCATTTGATTGATTTTATTTTTTTATTTTCATTTTTGATTTAACGTCGTCGTTGTGATGCGTAGCTTTTTAATCCCTCGGGCTAGCGCCCTCGCGGTGTAATTCCTATGCCTCTGAACTCCAAATCGTTGTTTATTGACCGATAAACAACGATAATCCGAAAATTATTTCGATTCTAACATGATCTGACAAATATAGTTTGCAATTGTAATGAGAACTACATTTTACTATGCTGCGCTCAGATTCGAGACTACTTTTTTCGTTGTTCATTAGGTAGTTAAACAATTAAAGATTTACTCTTTCTCTATAGAAAAATCAGCGAGTATCATGTAAGAATGGTTAATTCTGGTTCAGAATCGCCATGTGTTAATAATTCTAACATGTCCCCATTCTGAGCGGCGCGTTGTGAAATGGTTTTTTTTTATTACAATTGCAAAAATATTTGTCAACTCATTTTAGAATCGAAAAATTATTATTTTTGCATTATCGTTGTTTAACAGCCAATAAACAATGATGTGGAGTTCTGATGCGTAGGAATGAAACCACGAGGGCTAACAACGATAATTAAAAAATTATTTCTCAATTTGACAATCCGTACGAGATACATACTGATTTTTATACAGAAAAAAAATGAAATTGAACATTTCACTTAAGTACAGTTTTGGATATCCTAATGATCTTTAAGGACATGTGCCACTGATGAATTCACGAATCTATATTCACAATAATTATGACCATTGATGAATTTGGTTTCTTATTCCTGAAAGAATGGTTGTTGGTTTTTTAAATATTTGTTTGTTTTGTGTGGTATTTCAGTCGTCGTCCAGAAAGCGTTGACGATGAATATCACAGACGTAAAAGACAAGCAGTTCTTGGAAGGGAGGTAATTTGGTTTACTTGAAGTTTTAAGATGTTTGGGTGGAGTACCTTTCTATTAGACATAAAGATGATTTGTTATTGATGATGAGTTTGCTTGGCAGATATAACCGTAAAATGCTTGATATGTATACAAGGGGAACTATGTGTGAAACAGTCGTATTACTTTAGCACTGTTTCAGCTAAATATTGTGTTTTACAAGTGTCAAATGATTTTTTTAGCTCTACGAGTTTACAACGACACCGGAAAGCATTCGCAAAGTTATTCAGCTTACCATTGCAAAAAAAATCTAAACATTTTTAAACCGGGTGGCGGATTCATCCTTTGTACCGCATTGACGCAGTTTGCATGTCCATTGGTTTCAGAGCAGCTCGAATCACACTAACAGCGGGCGGAAGTCTTTCAGCGGCAGTGTTCACTCAGTACGTCACCTTGGCTGGATTCGATTACGTCACGCGCGTTTCAGATAACGTCATAGACGTGTGCGTCAAGGTACAGGACGGCATCCAGACCAATCTGGCCCAGTTTCCGACTGCAAATTTGATTTCCGTACCTCTCCCACTTGGCGAGGAGGACGAATACGATTATCCCGGAAGTTTGAGGAACGAATCCAGAAAACCGCTGCTTTTCGACGTATCGACCTCAAGCGACGACGTGTCGGAACACTTCAAACTACATTCGTTCGTCAGTCCGGGGAAGAGATACATTCGCCTCGACACCATGTTGGTGTATCTTCTGGATCTCAGTTACGATGACTTTCATGGCGGTTTATACGTCATTTCCGGATCCGGTTATAGGCCGAGGTCGGTCAATCTTGATAACATCGCTACCCGTCACGACAAGGAGAAGATGCGGTAAGACTCATTAAATAATTGATAGGATTGTACCAAGCCACAGCGTAATTAAGCCAAAGAATCCTTAATTTAGAAAACTGTTTTTCATGTGTTGATGACGTTACAACAGCGCGCGCAAGCACGCATCTGATATTCGGAGAATATTTCTAAATACTAACTACTATAACAACGAGGGGTTTCAATATCTGGTAAACATTGTTGCCATATTTCGTTCAAGTTACTGGCATATAGACATTTGATATTGCAATCGATAGCCAACTTTATAAGCATTAAGTGTTAATACAAAATGACGTGAAGTGTTATTGGCAACATAACAAGTCATCTTGCCAATGCAGCCAAATACCTGGATCACATGAAAGCTTACGGTTGCAGATTCGAGATGGGACAGGCCGTAGAATTGAAGCCTAATGGAGTTGCCAGCGAGGACAACCTGTTCAGACTGGCCATAGCCCTTATCCGAATCGCCAAGAGCGTCCGTACGCAGCAGATCGGCGTCGGCATCGGCTGCAAGGCCGACAGGCTCTACTTTGATGTCCGACCGATTACCGACGAGGATGATTTGGTGGTGGAGGTATGGGATAGCGGCAACACTCCACTCTACAATCGGTTAAAGCTCATACAGGACATGATTTCTCAGGGTATGTGCGATTTTTTCGATTAGGCATTCTAATTCGATTTAAGTATCCGTATACCTGACCGGTCTTCCGATTGAGATATCTGATTAGTTCACATTTAAACATCAGGATATCTGACTGGTAGTTGGATTTCTGGATGTCCGAATAGTCGGAAGCATCATATATTTATAACTTTTAACTGATGCAAAAATGCATATGTAGGCCATAAGCGACATGACGTATAATTAAAAGCAAAGACGATAAACACTTCAAACGTAACGTCAGTATTCGATTATAAAAGTTTCTTTTGACTGTACTATACATCTTGCGGAAAATGTTGCCAATTAAGGAGAGAAATACAAAATTTGGCAACTGATTGTTAACTTGTATGCCAGGTGGGTCTGTGGTCACTGCCAGACCAGACCCGGTCATCTGTAACGCCCCGGCCCTTGGACGCGACTATTTCTATTTCAACTTTGACCTCGATCAGGAAGGGTATGTTAACGTGTATTTAAACAATTTGAAGATATTTTAGTGAATTTATATACTTTTTTGTAAACAATTCGCATTGTCTCTTTTGTGAAGAGGTTAAATGAGGTTGCCTTTTTCGTACACACAATCACACACATGTTTATTTATTTACACACACGACGACAATATCGTTAAATTATATAATATTTGTTAGCTGTGAACCACTCAAGCGCAGAGCTTCAGTTGATATAATTCATGATATTATTGCCTATAGGGTACCTATTCGTTTGTTAGAGCGCTGTAGGACCATATTTTTCACAAATCATATTTTTTCACACGCGTGAAAAATAGGATCTCATTTTTGACACGTGTGAAAAATAGGATCTCATTCTTCACACATCGCAATCTCATTCTTCACATTTTCTGTGAAATTTGTGATCGAGTCCAGTTTTTGATAAGCACTCAAATAATATTCTTCACACAAATTCTTTCAAATTTTCAAAAAAGTGAATTTGTTACAACATAATCCTATTTTTCACACTTTATGTGCCCGAAAAATAAGGGTATGATTTAAGGTACGGTACGGTATGCATGGTATGATACGATATGGTGCGGCATGGCATGGCATGGATGGTATGGTTTGTAATGGTTACGCATGCGCAAATAAATTCCTTCTTTGTTACCTATAAAATATTCAATGTTTGATCACAATTTTCACCATGACCAAGCGACTTCCCAATATATCACCATACATTGTTGGAAAGATAAGGCCATAACCTTTTGAAAAAACAGCATGTCAAAAATTTCTATACGTTGTAACTCAAAATATTTACCTTAGAATAAACACACCGGTTTTGACAGGCATGGGGGCTGCCATTTTGCGCATGAATACATGGGCATAAGTTATGAAGCTGAGAACCACTAGACACAAAAGTAGTGCACAAAACACCCTTTTCTCTTATTGCTTACATATATACCTTTAAAATGATACCAAAACATATCATTTAAACTGTATTTTACAAATTATATGCATCCTGCGCTCAGCCACATGTGCTTATTATCTAACTGACAGCATGTAACCCTGGGGATTAGATTTCCGTTTTGGTGTAATTTGACCTAATGCTATGGTATGGAAAGGTACGGTACGGTTAGGTACGGTACGGTTAGGTACGGTGCGGTACGGTTAGGTACGGTGCGGTACGGTTAGGTACGGTACGGTTAGATACGGTTAGGTACGGCACGGTACGATACTGTACTGTCCAAACGTACGTACCAACATGTGCGGAGGTTCTAATAAAGTCAATATATTATCGTCCGTGTATACGAATATTCTAAATCGGGCGGAGATATGCATGGTTATTTTGGTTTTAATAATCCAAAATAAGACGTTTTTTGTACGTACGTTCTGATGCGTGCAGTTGTAAATATCCCAATAAATTGGTGTACATTCGTATGGACGTACGCGAGTATGCACTTCTATATCATAATTAGACCGTACAAACGTATTGACTAACGATTAAGCACATGCATACATTAGTATATACCTCCTAAATGTTGCTTAATTTCTCATAGTGATGACAATACTGATGATGACGTTAACTATAATGATAATAAAGGTGATGACGAGAATAATTGATGACGATGATGACGATGATGATGATGATGGTGATGATGATAATAATGATGAGTACTGTATAATTATACTCCAAATAATAATTTCATCGATTGTCGCGATACAATTTCACCATACAATATGTGAAAAATATGAACCGTACGCATACCCCGTTTTTGGCCAATCACATTCTTCACACTTATAAATGTGACAAATGAGATCCTATTTTTCACAGGCGTGTGAAAAATATGATTTGTGAAAAATATGATCCTACAGAGCGCATATAGTTTCGGTAGTCTTCCACGGTTATTGTTCGCAGTGTTGTTGTTTTTTCCACCTGGGGGGGGGGAGTGGCGGGGCCCTTTAGATGGGGAATTTTATGGCAAAAAGGGGATTTTTTTAGCAAAGCATTCTTACATGTTTATATTCTACATTGTATTAAAACAGTAATAATATTTTTTTGGTACAAATGATAACTTAGATTAAATTCATTTGATGAAAAATTGCTGGAATTGTGTCCGATTTTGGTCAATATTTTTTCAAAATAAAGCTTACTTTTTGAGGAGAATTTTAAGGTTAACATACGGGAAAAATATATACATTTTAAGCAGGGCAATGGGGCCGCATTTCGCCCACAAATTGGCCCTAAACAAACACTAGTTCGAATTAGAAACTCATTCGGTACAGTAACAAATTATAAGTGTTCATCAAGAGAAATAAATCTAAGATGAAACGTTTAATAACCCCAAACGTCTATCATTATATCCCCAGACACTGCTGGAAAACAGACAATACTTTCTGCGTGGAGACACACGAGTCGCGTTACAACGTTAGCGTCATTCTCCAACGGCGTCTAACGTCAGCCGCCGGCACCGGCAAACTTCCGCGAGCTGACATCATGCCGGAGATCGAGGCGTGCGTCGTTGATACTTGCGGTGGCTGCCCAAGCGCTGGTAAGAAATCTGCTTGTGTGAGCATGCGTTTGCGAATAAACGCGCGTGAGAATGGGTCTAAATTCGTGAACCTACATTATCAATTTATATAGGGCATAATGGTCCGCGGAGACGGAATTCTAATTGCTAATTACGAGAACTTTCGTGTACACGTGTAGATTTTTGTGCACTCGAGACATTCATGTTGCCCTATTTAAAAACGAGTAAAAAGCAACAAGGGTGCCACGCGAGTTTGTTTGGCCGAATATACGTACATAGAAACGCAGACTTACGTACGATATCATACGGTGTATTGTATCTTTATGCGTTGTATGACCTCGGTGTTGACGTCACATCCGTGATATTTGTTTTGAATGGCGCTTAAAATGGCTGCGCCCATAAAGCAGTAATACTGTCTTTTTAATTATACTGATGAAGGGCTTTGCCAGAAATATTTATTAAATGTGTAAATATGAACGCTTACTCACGACTTCCCAACGGATGACATAAAGACAAATGTGCATTTTATCTTTGATACGATGCTTTTCGCTTAAAACGAACGGTTTTGCATTTGTTGTTGTTGTTGTTGGTGGTGGTTTTAATTTTTTATATAACTTTCAGTAGAAGAAAACATAGCATGTATAATGTTCGTGTATGTTTCGTTTTACAGGAAGCGTGTGGAAGGAGAAGGTGATCAAGTGCACAAAGATGATCCTCAAGTACCTGGCTCGGGCTAGCGTCCCGTTCCAGCCGCTATTGGACAAAGTGTCCATCTTCAACACGGACAATCACCAGTCCAGTGTCCACTCGCTGGCCTGCCACGACGGCAGGGTCTGCGTGGAGAACACACAGATCTATGCGCTGCTGTGTAAGTTTGATTCCATTTTTGTCACCGTTCTATAGAAATATTCTTCAAAATCTTGTTGGCGGAGGGAGAAGTGTGGTGGGGGATTTTTAATAATTTTGCGTCAGCGCCAATAATAGCAGTTTTAAATTAACGTGTTAAAAATAACAATCGGATCTTGACAACGTACGAGAGGTGTTGAATTATTATCTCACTCTTTACACAATTGTTGCACCTCTGATCATCTAGAGACAGTCGACTCTGCAACTGTTGTAAATCTAAAGGTTTCCCCAAATCCGGAGTGGCATAGCTTAATGTCCTGACTTGAACCAAATTTAAAGAGTCAGAGACCTTCCATTTGGGAATAAGAGTGCAACTCAAACCCAGCCTGGAATCAATAAGCCAACTTAACAATAGTCGAAACGTTTACAAACCAAACGCTTCAGATGACGAACTTCCTTGTAAGTCTTGGGAATGGGAATACGTACATTGGTGCATCAACGTATATTTGATGTTTTCTTTATTACTGATAAAATGACTCAATGAACTATTTCAATGTTTCCCAGTGCCGCTCACGACCGCCACTTACAAGCACGACAACGTAGACGAGTTGATCTTCGGAGGGGCAGACAATCCCAGTCCCCTGCTGGAAATAGTGGAACAGGAGCTGGCCTGGAGAGCTGTGGGAAACGTGGACGTCTACCTAGAGTCCGCCAAGGACGTTAGCTCCCTTAGAAATACAATTCAGGTAAGTGAAGAGTTGTCTTCCTTTTGTCGTGCTACATGGAGTTAACTCCCTTAGAAATACCATTCAGGTAAGTGAAGAGTTTTCTTCCTTTTGTCGTGCTACACGGAGTAAGCCAATGACATTAACTCGCTTGGAAATACCATTCAAGTATGTCTAGAATTAACGTCCTTTTGTAGTGTAGTGTAGTGACAATTGAGTTTCTCAAGAACGTTCACACCCTTAGAAAAACCGGTCAGGTAAGTCTAGAGTTGTCGTCCTTTTAGTGCTGCTTAGAGTCCGCCAAAGTCGTCAACTCGGTTTGAAATACCATTCTGGTAAAGTGAAGAGTTTTCGTCCTTTTGTAATGCTACTTAAAGTCCATCGAGTGGGTTAACTCCTTTAGAAATACCATTCAGGTAATGTGTAGAGTTGTCTTTCTTGTTCAGAGCTTAACGGAGTCAGCCAAGGACATTAACATGCTTAGGAAATACCATTCAGGTAATGTGTAGAGATGTCGTCCTTAAGAAGTGCTTTTTGGGCTCGGCCAAGGGTGTTTACTCGCTTAGAAATGCCATTCAGGTACACGTAATTGTAGATTTGTCGTCTTATGTGTGGTGCTACTTAAAGACAGCTAAGGACGTTAACTCGGTTAGAAATTCCATTCAAATAAATGTAGAGTTGTCTTTCTTTTGTTGTGCTTCTTTGAGTCACCATCTGACCCAGTACCAGATTTAATTCATCACCATCTATTCCTCTCACTAAGAAATATCACTCATGGTTTACTTGTAATGCTGGTACTCAACATGTTGAATAGACAAGTCCAAGTTGAAAAGTTATGTACATTTGTAGCTTTGTGTTTTTTTTAAGGGTTAACAGCTTTTATGTCGTTCACAGCGATTGTAAAACAAATCACTGTGCATTTTAGTATGTCTGGCCTATCAGCGTCTGCATTAAGTAGTCGAGGCTCAATGTTTACTTCGTGGCACTTCTTTCAGATTCTTTTGATGTACAACAAAAACGTGTCGCTGGTTACTTTCCACATCGATTCGGAAACAGACGAAGATGACGTCATCATTACGTTGCAAAGGAAGGTGGAGCAATGGGTGTCGGGTGTGTGTCCTTCGTGGAGCCGACTCGTGACCACGCCCTACACTATGACCAAGATCCCAATGGACCGGAAGAAGCGGAGCATAGAACGCAGCAAAGACAGGAACGAAATGAATATGCAAATGAGGAACTGGGAGGTGGACTGGATGCTGAAGTCTTAGATTCAAGGACATTACTTTCTCGGAAAATATCCTTCCTGCAAAAATGCTAAGGTGGACATTAGCCCCTTCCAAGCAGAACATTAGCCCCTTCCAGAATTTGCCAGGAGAACAACAGCCCCTTCGCTATTATATACAGAATAAACACAATGTAATGTGAATATGTCAGTATATTGAACTTTAGTAAGAGTTACAATTGCATGAAATAAACTAAACAAAAAACACAACAGTTTATTAGCTATTAACACGAACAATCAAAATAATTTTATTGCACCTTTATTTTTTTAAAAGGACATAATTGAATTGTTTAGTCTGGAATATCATCCTAATTGAAAGGGGATAATGTCCGGGTTTAAACATTGATAATGGGCTTTTGTCCGCCCTGGAAAAATCTGGAAGGGGCTAATGTCCGCCTATGCATTTTATGAGGAATGGGCTAATGTCCAAGGGGCAAATGTCTGTTTACCGAAGTCTTAATCAAACTTTCAATGTCTACGTTTAGTCAAACGTTTACTTCGTTACTTTAATGTATGAATGCTGATAACAAAATAATATCTTCAATACTGTATTTTAAAACAGAAGTGTATGAAAACAATTAAATTTTCGCTAAATTGTTATACGGTAAATATGACTGTAGTGGATGTAACGATATAGTATGTTTTTGTCAATGTGTTTATTGCAATAAAAAAGCAGATAATATGCATTTGTATATTCCTTAATTTGCTAATCATAATCTTTCAGATATCACGTACATTTGTTCATTGTGATGGTGCGTTTAGCAGTTTGTATTTGGCACCTTGTTTCCATTTTGTATCTTTCATACAGAACATGTGATTAAAAGCCTATTTATGGAAAGACAATTTAATGCAGATGATTCATTGCTAACCAAATATAATCAAACAATGAGGCATGTTACGTTTATTATATACTTGGTTTAGCATTCTGTCGTTGATACTGGTAGTTAGTGGTTTTCTGGTTTTCATTTGTGATTTGATTGCATTGTTTTCTTATCTTATTAAACCACTTAAAAGTCAAGTATGTGTTCACCCGTTTCTGTTTTAGTTTAAGTGGCTATGTTTAAATCAGTGCATGTCACATTTACACGAAGTCATCTGGAAAAACTTAGGGCAACAATGTAACATATCCAGTGAGGAGGACAGAGTATAGCTCTGACACAATATAATAAATAACAAATAAAATAAACACAATAAAACTATTTGAAATTACATTTTTGTCACATGTACACTAAGTCATCTGGTAAAACTTAGCGCAACAATGTAACATACCCAGTGAGGACGACCGAGTATAGCTCTGACACAATATAATGGATAAAAATAAAATAAGCATAATAAAACTATTTCAAATTACATTTTTTGTAACTATTAACAACTTCAAACACATTTAATAGTAGCAATAACAAAGCTCCTCTTCATTTAGAAGAATAAAGCATACTGCGAAAACCACAGGGGCATGTCCTTTGACATTTTGGGGAGACCCTGCCCAGACCTTATAATAGCTGTAATTATAGATCTATAATTACAGGTATTATAAGGTCATGGTCACCCTAAAAGGTCAAAAGACATGCCCCTGTGGCTAAAACTGTTTATACCATGAAAACTGGTGAGTGAACTAAACTATAGGAAAACAATTCGAGTGCATAATTTATGCTAAAATAGCATATAAGCGTTAGGTTAATGTATCCGACCTATACATTATCTACTCGCTTTTATATGCCTTTCAACGTTTCGAACACTACTGAACTTAATGTAAATGTACGAAGATTTACGTATTTTAGCAACGAATTTAATTAATACATTGGCTCGATTTCAACGGTTCACTTAAAAGATAATTTATAAATGCAATTTATTGAATTTACTGTAATACTATTAAACGCTCTTAAATTACCGATAATTCTACCTTACAGTATTATCAATAATAAAACAGCTCACTTAACAAGGCTCCTTTCTGTATTTTCTGGTTTGTCCATAACGGCAAACTTGCAACAAAGGAAAGTAATATATTCATCAGATATTATATAAAAGGGGAGTAACCGATTAAACTACATATCAAATGATCTGTTCGTCACATGGTCATTTCGCACAATTAAGTTACATCCAATTTCAATAAAATAACTTCATTTTTAAGCCTCTTAAAAGCGATGGTGTTCACATCTATCAATAATACAAATTAATTGATAGCTCTCACGATTTAGTTGTTAATACTTTGCTCGGAAGTATTGTTCCTATGTTATTATGCCTGTTATGCATGCGGGTTTTGTGCGAAACGTATACAAATGTATTCGTGTACCTGATCGTGATTTGAGCTACCCCAAACCAATTTTTTTAGGAATAATTCCTCAATGTAAAATGCAAATGTGCATCTTCTGATAGTTCAGTGATACATGTAGTAACATCTGTCAATATCTTTTCACAATTCACAGTTCATGTCCGCTTATAAAACCAAACCAATGTTTATTTGATACTGCTAGGTGCCAGTGAGTGGAAGCTACAGATCATTCATTACTAACTGAGCCGTATTGATACATTTTGGTTAGACCGGTATTAATTTGACAGGTCTTACTCATATGTAAACTAACAACAAGAATTAGATTTATGCACAGGTTTATTAAGCGCAAGACGGAGCTTTTTCCACACATGGCATACACTGACACTCATTGCTGCATAATATATTGATCATTGTTTTTGTTGACTCTAAAATAAATTAATAAAAACACACTTCGACTGATGTGATCAAAGTGAATAAAGTACATGCGCATTAAGGAATAACAGAACAAACATAAAAGGAATCCTATTTTAAATCATAATATGAACATAAAACAATCATAAACATATTAAATAACTAATAAACAAACAACTTTTATTGCATTAAATGAAATTAAAGGAAACGTGATGATACATTTGAAACATAGGTGACATGCAGAAAACAGTCTGATCCTGATACGCAAACTCTGAATTATTTAATTACAGCAAACAATTTAGTTGGTCAAAAACTTTAACCCCCAAAAGACCGGTCAATGATATATTTTATGATATTTTAAAGACATGCACAAAGTATTACATGTAAACTTACCACTGTTGTAAACTCAGTTGTATTAATTAAGAGTATACATAAAACATATGTATAAAGAAAAGGGTGTTATAGTATTGCCCCTTTCGTGGCTATATTGCAAATCTAGACACCCGTCGATTTTAAGGTGATTGTACGATTAATATTATATTGTGGATGAAAATAGTCGAATGCTTCGACATCGAATTAATATTGCAAAATCAACAACAGTAATAATTGATGTCTTCAATATAATCAACAACAGTTCACAATCCAGACGCTGGCATGATCTTCCATTAAAGCCAGATGTACTCATTCATGGAATACCGATTTTATTTTGGCTTTTAAAGTTGTATTACATCATCAATTTATATGTATATGCATACCATGGTAACTAAACTGCTTCAATATATAATCTACTAATCATGATAAGAAGTATTTACATCTTAACGGCTTAAACCAGACTTAACGCGAAGCAATAGGACGTCTACTTGCTGAAGGTTTTCTATACATGTTAATGCCTTGCATTATATATATACATTTAATGTGACAAAGCTTTAATAACGCACATACAAATTTAAAAAAAAAACAACGTCATTTCCTTACTCGTAAATGTTGAACATTCCAGAAAATATTTATTGACTTTTCATATGTTTTGTTGCATTCTACTGGTAAACAGAGCGCAGTATGCACATTAGACAAACATATGGAGTGTGGTTGTTGAAATGTTACTACATTAAACACTTTAAGATTTAAAGATTTTAAATCGCGACTGATGTCGCAGATGGCTCTGATCGTTCAACTGGGAATGCTGGGTCTCTACTAGCCCTGTGCCGGCACCTTTGGTAAGAGGTTTCTGTACTTCGTCGATTGCATGTGTTGTCTCTGCATCCGCTAAAATGAGTTGTTTAAATACACATTAAAAACTATTTATTTTGTAACAATAAACCGGTGATTTGGTCAAATTTTCTTTAAGTACGTTGATAATACATTACCTTCTGACGTTGTAACGCTAGAGTCGTACTGCCGTCGAAGTGCCTTGCCCGCCGCGTGCGCGTGCGAGTGGTTTCGACCTTGGTATGCTGGGTTATCGATCCAAGGGTCCTCATATGTTGGGTTGTCGCACCAAGGATCTTCGAAGGTTGGGTTGTCGCACCAAAGATCTTCGTAAGTTGGGTTGTCGCACCAAGGTTCCTTATATGTTGGGTTGTCGCACCAAGGATCTTCGTAGGTTGGGTGCCGCACATGGGTCTTGTAAGGTTGGGTTTTCAATCCAAGGGTCTTGGTAAGTTAGGTTACATAACCAATCTTGCTGGTCCTCTTTTTCTTGCTCCTTAAGATTCTCTTTGGCTTGAATATGATCTCTGATTGCAACAAGCTGCATATAACTTTTTAAATATAACAATTTTCTAACTGATAATACTTAACTAAAAAGACATCGTACGTATCACCTGAATCTCAAATTAAGCAGGCATTAGTAAAACTATGAAATGAATGAATGTACTTATTGATTTTTAACATTAGACAATGCATCGTTAGTTTTTGAATGTTAGAAACTTGATATAAAATCTACATAGCATGTATTAATTAATGTCTATAGTTTATTTACATGTATAACATTTACACCATTTCAAAAAAAAAGAATTGTACGATTGGATACTTAACAAGTCCCACACGTCTTATAATGTATTTACGAAGTTTCCATTTTCCATACACCAATTCTAAACAAAACCTGACACAATGTATTGCTGTATCATTGAGGCATACTGGGCACAAGTCTGATTCGAAATAAATGTATTTACGACGAAACTAAATTCCACAAATATACACTAGCAAATAACAACAGGTTTTGTATGGTTATAAATATATGTACAAGCATTGCACAATAAAAACAACTGTGATTTACACACAAAAAACAGGACCCTTACATGACCCTAGAAACTGCGATGTTCCAACTGTTAACTAGCCTCCTGCGCGTCTTGACGAGGGTTATCAGCGCAACTAAACAACAACCAAAGACAGAAGTTTGGGGATGTTGATGTTGCACTGGTAGTCGTTGACCAGGTCCTCACAGTCGTACATGCTGGAACACGGGCTGGACTGACACTCGTCGATTTCTATTTGACACCAGTCTCCAATATAACCTGTTTGATAATTAAACGTCACACTGTGAAATATTTTGCATTATTCTTAATTTGGAAAACATCATTTAGCAGAAGTTACTATGCTAATCATTCGCACTGTCCACGACTAAGGATTAATGTTAAAACAATACAAAAATTCTCACCTGGCTCACAGATGCATTCAAATCCGCTAAACGACAGCGATCTCGCCGAATCTTCACACGCTTCATATCCCAGTTTTGTATGGTGACATCGTCCATGAATGCACGGATTCTCCATCACATATACTTCAATAGTAACACCAGGCGAATAGCTGTCATCGGCGTTCTTGGCAATGAAATCCAGGGTCATGTTACCCTGTAGTTCAGAGGAGAACTCAATTGCACATCAAACGCTTCTATGGTTCTATAACGTTTTATCGTGTAATTGTCCAGTGTATACGAGGACAACTTTAAATTATTCAAAAAGAATGAAGCGTTTCCAAGCGTGTTAAAACGAGGGTTTGGAGTAAACACTTCTTCAAGGTCAAGGTCAGCAAGAACAATGCGACCGGCATACAGCGTGTTCGACCTGTTGGCCTTAAGTAACACCGTATGGCGCAAAAATGGACGATTTTCTGCCAAAAACCTCTCGTTTGCATCAATAAAAAATCTTTCTGTCTTGTCCGGGGTTCCATGAATAATTAGTTTCACCCTTTGTGTGTCGACCATCGGTTCCTCAAAATCTGGTAATTCTGCTTCAATAATTTCAATTGTAATATAATCTTCACCGTAGAAATCATCGTTAGGTTTACAGGACAGGTAGGGTCCTGTCACAGAAATGTTACACTGGAGGTTTTCTGGTTCGTGAACAGTTCTGTAAAGCAACACGTCGTTCTCCCAGTCCGCTGTTTCTACATTTACGTCGGCGGCAATGTCTTCGGAAAAGTCCAAGTACTGGGAAATAACCTTTGGTGGGGTATTTATGAAGCACTTTGAAATCCTGACTAAACTGAACTGCATAGGTGATGACATTTCCAAGTTTGCTTCTCTCTTTCGGTGTTTGTTTCCATTTATATAATAAGGACATACCTAAAATAAATTAATATCATCTGCATAACGTTTCCTTCCTACAAAATAACTTTTAACACTGACACATAACGAATATGTCACAAAATTCTGAAAATTTGACATCTAACACAATTACTGCGCCGTGCATATACTCATGCAAAATATTGTTTAAACTACCATAGACATATATCGTCCATAAGAAACGTTAGCAGCTAACTCGGTTAAGCATCCTTCGTTGATGTGCACCCAGACTTCATTGTCTGAAATACACATATCTTAACGGGATCACCATTTAACATCCAATGACAAGAAATCGCTACAGCAATATTCGATACGCTTCAATTCCTTTGTGTTTAGTTGATGATAAAGTTTCGTTTTACGGTAACTATACGCGGTTAAGAATATAGGTGTTATTGAATATTCTCTCTGCAACGTACCCAGGTCCCAGGCTACCAACGCTGGCTGATTCTCTGTGTCATTTACACATCCAGTGGGAACTGTCATGTTAATGAAGACACGTGACGTTTCCGCCACCGGGGCCGGGGAGAGGAAGAAATTCACACCACAATGTCCACTTATTCTGGTACATATATGTACACATCACATACTATAAACTATAAACGTAACTGGTGAACTGCGCTGGATCAAATGTATATATATGTGGTGGTGACACAAAGTAAGAAGTGTATAAGCAGTACGTTTGTATAATCATTGTATAACATGTAATAATGTTGTTCATCCCAACATCTGGGCATATATTTCACTTTATTATAAAAATTAAAATAAAAAATATATTTTTGGATTACATTTTGCTATAGGACTAGAAATAATAAAAAATACAATCAAATATCTTATTACCTGTTTCTTAGAAGCCTAGACGTTTTTGCTAGTGTTGTGTCAATATTAGAAATGAACGGCTTATATTCTGGAACGGCTGCGCTTCCGTAGGCTGCCTATACATCTTGACTAGTCAAAGTGATGCCACCGGTGGCCACTAAAGACCGCAACAATAACATGATTAGACAATTACACTCCGGTAGCTACTCTCAATGTACTGAACACAAATAAACATGCGTAGAGACAATTATGTTCCTAACCTTTCCACACGCAAATAAAGTAGCACTTATCTAAAGTGTGCATACAGGGTTTTCGTATCACTGATGCATTCTGTCACTGTAGCCAACAAAAATAACCATGTGCAGACACAACTGTATTCCTAACTTTGTTTCCACAAAACAATAAAGTGGCACGTTTATCTTAAGTGGGTTTATACCTTTTCGTATCAACTATTTTCTACCTATGTGTACAAAAAGCTAGCTCGAAAGCATTAAACACGAAATAACTACAGAAGAAATACTAAATTATTGGATAAAATAAAACTGTTTTTTTCCAAATTGGCATCTTTAACTGGCTTTGTGTAACCTAACAATGTTTGCATCAGTTAAATACATGTATTGGCGTTTCGAATGTACATTTAAAAACTATCCATAATTTACAGGTTTTATTTTACTCATCAAATACTCACCTGTTCCTTTTAACCATTTTACAGCCAAATATATACATGTACCTTAATTAAAATACTATACTTTTTACAGTGTTTTATTTTCATCAAATACTCACCTTAACCTTTCTACCATTTTACAGCCAAATATATGCATGTACCTTATTTAAAATACTATACTTTTTATAGTGTCTTATTTTGGCCTTAAATATTTTAGAGCAATATCGTATTTACTACCTTTTTAATCATTAGCGTTAGCATTAAACACATACTGGAACTTACATTCTGCTTCAACAACGATATCTGACTCCGTCAGGTCTTCGGATTCAACCCAGTCTGTAGATCCGGCCGGACGGACTGCTCGGATCACTGATTGATTAGGTATCGTACGAAGGCTAAGATCTCCAAACCCTAATGGGATATTACGTAGCGCAACAGTCACAATTTTAGTATACACACTTTATATTTAGGTGGGACTGTGACATATATTTTATTACAACTATTGTTAATAGATTTTCCCTAACTAAAGCGTAGGATGAAAAAAAGCCACCTCTGTTTAATCAATGAGGGGCTTTTAAAATCACATTTATCTACCTATTGAATATTCGGACATCAAATGCTATTTTATTTAAAGAATAATAAATACATCCTTTTGTTTCAAGACAATTTCCGTACAACGACCGATTGTTCGTTACCGCTTTACATTAACCATTACAAGTTAAAATTAACAATACAATTTCATTTTCTCTATCGTTCTAGATATTGTTGCTTTTTAACATATTTATGATACAAGCTAAACAATTCACTTTATAGTTATGCTTTTTATAAAATCTGCTTTATGTATTTGAAACATGTATTGTGAACTTGTAGTGTTGCCATCTATTATTATGTGTCTTGTAAATGAGCCAAGGCATTGCTCATGCCGATTTGCCTAATAAACCAGTAAACCAGTTAATCTATCATTCAAAAAGCTTTATACATGCCAGTAATCGTGACATGTTCAACACTTTATTTTATATACGCACGTTTCAAACAAACTGTTTCCGTCTTGATGTTGCTTTTCAACTGCGAGAACCCGATCGCGTACAGCGACTGGTACACGCAACGCCCAGGTTCCATCTGGTAGAAAGATTTCTCGGACTCACTGGCAGATGATACGTTATTGCGTTTATCAGAAGACATTTTCAGAAAGTCTCCGTATTCAGCGACAGTACGATTGATATCTTCATCGTTATAGTAAGTTAAGTTTTCCATTGTCAATAGCGGCTGAACCTGTCGCGTTTATTCCCACTTTAGTTGTCGGGAAAAGGTCTCCCGCGTCTGGTCGGGTCACGACACCCCATTCTAAAGGTATAACAAATGACATGACTCCCCTTTCCCCTACACAACAAAAACTACTACTAACACTCACACCATCACCACCACTACAACTGGTACTCAAATTAATAATTGAAAAAATAACAAGCCTAAATTTGCAAACGTATTTTTAAATATGTGCATGTAAATGTACCGTAGAATTCTGTATCATTCGTCCCGGCCCGCCACTAAATGCCTATTTGTGTCTGAGATCCTGTCCAAAATGGTTCTTCACTGTTAGCTGGCACTGTATCGTTTGTTGGTATATAATGGCACGGAAATGACCTTCGAGACATCGGGTGGGAAGAGAATAACTTGAACGGAACAGGAATATGCTGAAGCTAAACCAGCGCTATTTAAAACCATTACAATCACATTATATCTTTTGCCATTCTAAAATGTTCCGTTTTCAAGCTGAAATTTTGCCTTCGTTTTTAACCCAACATCCACATCATTCATGACAAGTGTACTATTCTCATTATCAACAACCCGGACCATGTAACCAACGATCTGACTTATCTTTCCTGTGCAGTTCCAGTAAGCACCTATAGTAGAGCTCGAGCCAGTGATATGTGTCGGCTGATCTTCACTGTATTCCGGATCCGTGCATTTCACATATTCGCAGTATGGCGGTGATGTATCGATTTGGATACCATTTGAGAACACAAGTGTTTCTTCACCTGCAAAATTTACTAGTTTTGCGTTTAAGTAATACGCAGTACTGTTACATTTCTCATCATTTGTGATATTAGAACAATTTGACTTTTCTTCTGCTGCTGATTTAAGCTGAATATTTGTAACATCAATGCAAATCATGTTAAATCCATTCATTAATTTTTCAGCAGCACACGTGTTGTTGCACAACATATCACATGGTTTTATGCATGGAAAGCAGAAAGTTTTATAAAGTTCCAATGCACGAATATTGCCTGGTACAACACTGTTGTCAGAAGCACCGATCCATAATTCCTTGATGCCACTTTCACCGTCATAGAAACCGAGTCCATGGCGACAAAGTTTATCATGTTCGTCGGGGATATATATTGAGCTCAATACTGCCTCTGAGTAAAATGGATTGTAGATGTCATCCAATAGAGGTTATAATTGCCCTCGTTCCATGTTAGCGCAGCTAGCCTAACAGAACCTTCAAACTTGAAACCAGATATAGATAACATTTCTTCTCCGCCAACAACTAGGGTGACGTCAACTGTGTCGGTTAGGTATTCCGATTTGTTGGCAACCTTAATTACATAGCTCTGTGCCAACGTGGGGACTTGATCTGTTTGAAACCATGTTGCCGTGGAAGTATACACATTTCTCGCCCAAAATATATGGTGGAACAGTTTGTTAGCAACTATCTTGTATCCTAGTAAATGTATTCCGAATCCATACACTTCATTGTCAAAATTTATTTCTGTTTCTGTACTGGTATTATCATATACAACTGATATATTTGATGCAGCTGTCGTTGAATTAAAAACTCCATCGTCATTCAATGACTGATTACTCGTGTCTAGACCAGAGACATTTTCCAATACGCTGTAATCAAACTTATCTTCGATTGGAGTTTCGTTCACAACAAATGGGATCACGACTGGGTCAGTCAATATTGCTAATGTTGTTATCGTTCGATATCCCTCCGCCGCAACAACTGTAAATGTATGATGTCCATTTTGAAGGGAAATATGTCCCGACATTATACCTGACCTTGTGATATTTGTTAAGTCGGAGTTGTACCCTACTCCAAGGTATGCGCCTGTGTTATTTACTACCACATATTCCTCATTAAAACCATCTAATATTTGGTTCATACTGTCGTTATCAAATGCAGGAAAATACCTTATCTGGCTTGGAAATAAGTAATCTGTCTCCGTTAATGCTATTGGCAATAGCCCTGATAACCTGTCTATGGAGTGCTGATACGTGTCAACGCTGTGCCAGTCTTTTGTAATTTTAACTTCACCGGCAAAAGGTGGTGTTTCATCTAATAAAATCGATAAACTTCGGGCAAACGTTTGCAGATTTGCACTATTTGTTATTTCTATTGTAAAATAATAGGTCCATCTTGGGTCCATCTGAAGCTCATAAAAGGCCGTCATGGTATCGTTTTTGACATCATTTCTGTTAATAATGATACAGTATTCGCTTGAAATTGATGAACATGCATATACTGCATTCGTACAAGTTAACTTGTACACTGTTAATTTCAGGTTCAAAATCATGGACAATCCAATGTATTTTAATTTCTGTTGACTTTCGAGCATATATGACAGTAGAACTTTCTATCTCATTAATGAACAGTTTGCCGAATAATATCGTTACGGAGATTGTGTTTACATAAATACTCAAAAGATATGAAATTGCAGTTTAACAATCTCCATGCTTAAGGTCCCACAAGTATTTTCCCCCAAAAAACTGTTTACAATGCAAAATTACACGATTAATACTGGGGTCATCGCTTTTGAAGTTAGGCAATGATTGTAATACCAATAAAGCGGAAACTCAAGCTACCATTTAGTTGAAAGTTGTAGGAATATCCTTTACTGTTGAACAATATTCTCTGATTCGACAGTCCAAAGGAGACCTTTAGCATTTCCGACTTTAGCCCGTTCCAGACAGGCACATTACACGAAAGTTGCTGGCAATCAGTTTGAACTATACAAAGATGCCCAAACCCTTCAGCAATCGACCCTTTAAAAATAGGACAAACTGAAAATTGAAACATAAATTCCAAAATATAATTAATTACGCAAATAAGGCGGAATAATACAGGTATAGGGGTATCCAAGAAAATAAATGTGTAACACTTCCGCGTTGAAATAGTTAAACAAACTACATACGTTGTCCAGGTGACGCTGCCATTGACAGTGACAATTTTCAGGCATCACAAGCTTTGCCGACTTGTCCGACATTGCAAAATCCAACGTTGTGCAATTTGAGGAACTGAAACGCATTATGTAATGGCATTGAAGATAGCAATTCACTCGGTTCTGCATTCATCGCACAAGTAAGTTGCTGGATGGCACCAGTAAATTCCTTACCGACTTTAGAACTAGGGTTGAGTTTGTCTACAATCCAACCCACCGTTTTTCCACTAACATCGATTATTTCCAAGATATTATGGACTTTTGGGCTGAAAACAAAAACATCAAGAAAATGTCATTTTTAAACCTAACTATACGTGAATTTAAAAATCAAGACAACGATGTCAAAATAATCACAACATAGAAGCTTTGAATATGCCTTAAACAATACTGTTTATACTGTACTTGTGTAATCTAGTGACTCTTAACAGCCTAAGAAATCAGAAAAAAATGTGTTTTAAACAACACAGTGTTTTAACACTCACTTCTTTTGCAAACGGCGATGAGATGAACGACTCTAAAAATTTAGTTGTTGATTTATTTAAACTCTCTTTGAAACTTTCTTCAAAAGATCGAGTATCATACAAGCGGGGATCATCGGGTCGGTATTTGCTGTCCACATAACTGAACAATTTGTCGACATTTTCGACGTCAGGCTTTAAATCATTTATATTTAGACGCTTAACTGGTTCGTCTATAACTTCTTCGTCTTTCGTGACATCTTCACCAGATTCAAATATCTGTCCAATAACGCTTCGAAAACAAAAGAATAACATGCATTCCCATTTTATAGGCAAACTTTATTATTCGTATTAATGCAAAATATAAAAACCTCCAAATTATTGATTTCTAAGTTGTGTTCTCAACAATTAATGACCCCAAACTAATGTAACTGAAGTAAGATATCGCTAAAACCAGCGGTGACACATTGTTCAAATAATGGAATCACCAAAGGGCTTATTCTTTGACACAATGAAATGTATATGCCATTTTAGTCAATATTATTACAGTTGCTAAATGGTGCAGAAAATCAAGACGGCCATAAAACTTAAACTATGAATAATCTAAAACTTGTGAAGGGACTTATCCACAGATGGCCAACTAACAAATTTTCAATTTAATTGTCATAGATCTCTAAAAGAAAATACAGTATATATAAACACACACAATAACACTGCTGACCTCGTGTATTGAAAATACATTGTCTTTAATAAACTGAAATGGATACAATTATAAAGCGTATGTAACGGTATTTTGAAAAAAAAACAACCTCTGCAATACGAACATTGCGATACAATACATCACCCTATTAAGATCTTTGCATAATTCTGTGAATAAGTCCTTTTAAAGGGACAAAATCAACAAATATGGGTTTCTATAATACTACATATACATTAAAAAGAATAAATAATAAAGTGCATAACTAGGTATTTAATAAATCAAATCAGCAAAATGTTTGTACAAATTAAAACCCAAAACGGGTATCGAACTTACGACTTAGGAGCCACACCGTATATAGGAGCCATACCGTATATTAAAAAGAAATGACAGTACACACCGCTTTAACCCACCGCACTTTATGCTTTGTAAGAAAACGTGTGTAAACTATGGTAACACACTACATGTGTCACAGACACGGATGCCCCCACGACGCATGTTTGGACACAGACAAAAGGCGTGTCGCCAATACTAAGTTTTGCCTTCACAAATTTACTGACATATACATTCTAAAGTGGAAAAAAAAGACAAGGGGCCATAATTCTCCCAAAGTTAGTCGCAGTCAAAACTCCTTCCTTTTCGATCACCTACACATTAAAGTTGTTCAGCTGTGAATGTTTGAGCAAAATCCGCCCAGCCGTTAAAGAGGAGTTGAGTCCACTAAATTTCATAAATATATATAGTGGAAAAAATGTCAAAGGGCCAAAATTCTTCCAAAATTGGTCGCAGTCAAAATTCCTTAGCGAAATCCGCCCAGCCATTAAAGAGGAGTTGTGTCCACAAAAGTTCATGAAGTATACATAGTGGAAAAAATGTCAAAGGGCCATAATTCTGCCAAAATTGGTCACAGCCACAATTCCTTAATTTACGATCACTTACACATTAAGATTGTTAAGTTCTGAAAGTTTGAGCGAAATCCGCCAAGCCGTTAAAGAGGAGTTGAGTCCACAAAAGTTCATGAAGTATATATAGTGGAAAAACTGTCAAAGGGCCAAAATTCCTTCCTTTACGATCACTTACACATTAAGGTTGTTCAGCTGTGAAAGTTTGAGCGGAGTCCACCTAGCCGTTAAAGAGGAATTTAGTCCAAAAAATTCGGGATTAAGTCACGTACGTACGGACAGACAAGTGCAATGCTTTATGCCTCCCACTGTGTGGGGGCATAAAAACACTCTTAATTATGGCGTCAAAATGTAAACATAAAACGGCAAAACAAACACGGCGCATTTTGTAAATTGATTTGTATCTCAGAATGCCAATTTTTTTCCTCATTCTCTATACCTTATGTTAACCGTTATAATATTACAATATTGATATCTTAATTCAAGATTGTGTAAAGCCATAAACACACCTTGAGGCCCTTTGCGTTGACAGAGTTTCTTAAAATATGGTAATAACCAGCCTGTTATGTTCAAGCATTTACCTTGCGTGTACAATAAAATTAACGCTATTTATTAAATGTATATAAAGCTAGTATTTTAAAAAGAATGTATAATTACGTGAATTCATAGTCGTTGCAATCCTGAATCCACTGTGGAACTGGAACCAGGCGATCTAGGTACGGAGTTGGATCTGTGTAGTCATAATCAGCATCAGGCAGAGTCTCTTCTTTGGTTTTCCGAACTGAAAAGTGGATAAAATTACCACCGCCGGACCCCGCTCCATACAACCAGTCTGTATTTCGTGTTTTACCTGCTTTAAAACCTACTTCAAAGCCGCTAAATACGTTTGAACCTTTTGATTTATTTGATTTGGGAACTTTGCAGGCGTTCTGCTGTGTTGCTTTCCCGATTTTTCCACCGGCTTTTACAGTCTTGCTCTTCCACTTTTCAACAGCATCAATGTTTTCAACAACGATTTCAAAATCCGTAAATTCTAGATCATTCGGTTTAAGTACAACCTTTTTGTCGCTTCTGTAAATATCTAGTCGACCGTTAACAGGCATTACAATCTACAAAAAGCAATAAAAAAAACTATTGTAGCTAGGCAGGTAGGGAAGTTAGTCATTTGTAGGTAGTCGTTTGTTGGTGTGTGGGTTTTGGTTGTGTGAATTGGTGTGCGAGATGGTGGTGGGGGGGGGGGGAATAGGTGGAGCGTTTTAAGTATGGTTTGTAGGTAGGTAGTCTGGTAGTCAGACAGACATGCAAGCAGGTTGATCAGACAGACAAGACAAGACAAGACAGACAGACATTAACACGTATGTTACCGATTGTCCCACTCCGAGAATCAGGTCAACACCAAGCGTTTTGTAGGCATCGTTAGCGGTTGAAGGCCACACCCCCGCGTCGCAACCCCCGAATGCAGCGCGCCGTCTGATTGGAAATTTCGAGTGAAATTTTGGTCCAAACACCTTTTGAACAAGTGCTTTGCTGCTGTCAGTGCTTCAATGACACAATATAAATGCATGACAACTTCATAACAAAACATAAACTTCATAAACTCGCATTAATTGTAAAACATCTTTTAAACGAATATTGAAATAGTGACTAGACTTTTGAAAAAATACATTTTCAAGTTTACAGTTTGCATGTAATAGAACTTAATATACGATTAATTCAATATATAAAAGTAATGTCTCTCAATTAGTTTAACTTTACATTGCCATGAATAATAGTTATAACGATAGATGCTAAGTGTTATACCAATTTATTGCCATGTTATTTCTATACAAGAGCACCGCCTTCGGGTGCTCGACTTTCTCGTATTTGATAGTAGTCTGGCATTTTGTTAATACAATGCGTTCATCACTGTGATGAAGTGCGTTAAATTTCAAATAAATACCTCTCATAGATATTGAGAAATTTGACCTAAACCTAAATTCTAAGTTGAAAAAGGGCAATAACTCCACCAAAATCATCGATTTAGTTACCTCATCTTGTCTACAGAAAGGGTCCATAACCGCACGTGATCAAGTATTTTGAGTTTCAAATAAGTACCTCTTACAGTTATTGTGAAATTTAACCTACAGCGAAAATTCAAAAAAGGGCAATTACTCAACCAAAATCCTTGCGTTACTTCTTCTTATCTACAGAATAAATTCATCACTGTGAACAAGTACTTTTAGTTTTAAATCAATACCTCATTCAGGTAGTGAGACATTTGACCTAAAGCAAAAATTGTGTTAAAAAAATTGTAATAACTCCAACAAAATCCTTGAAAGAGTTACCTCCTCATGTCTGCAAAATGCGGTCAGCACCATAAACAAGTATCGTGAGTTTCAATTAAATGTCTTTGATAGTTATTGAGGAATGTTATATTTAACGAAAAATGTTAAAATATTTTAAGTTGTAAGTCCAAACATGGGAAGATAACTCTGGAAATACAAATCACAGGGTTACCTGCCGTGTTGTAATGAATTACCGTTGTAATAGTAAACACGTATTAAAATTGTCAAATGGATACCTTTGATAGTTTTTGGGAAATGGACTCTGATAAAAAACTTAACCAAAAAACTTTGAAAAGTCGAGCTAAAAAGGATAAACCAGATTAACCATGTGTACGGGCAAAATACGACATCCTATACACTATACTTTGCCCAATTTCTAATATTTCTACACGGCATGGTTTTAATAAAAATAAACATGTAGCATTTTAGACAAGAATTGCATATGATTTGGAAAAAAGACATACGTTTCCATATAGTTGTTCAGTGGAGTTTTAATTATGATGACAATTTTTATAAGCAATGACTTGAAGAAATAGTGTTAGTCCCCAAATATAGTTAAACACAAACAAATGTATTGACTTGCTGCTAAAATGATCAGCTAAGTGAACATTTAATGTTGTAAATGTGGATGTCGTAACAGTAATGTACAGCTTGATACATGATCATACACAAACGACTTAAGTACATTTCAATACTTACGCATTTTCTATGTATTGTTGCGCCCATTTAACATTTTTTATTCCATCCATAACTGCTTTGTATATATAAATAAACGGGTTTGCAATATCTATCAGCGACTGAATAGGCTCGAACATGTAGTCCCATCTGCTTTGCAGGTTTCCGAGCATATCATTTCTGCTTGCCTTCTTTCACGTGAATAAGATACATTTAAATTCCTTGAGACTAACTACTTTACCACAATAACACATGGTGCAAGTACATACATTAAAGTAACTTAACAGTAATTGACCAACGATTCTGAGCCAAATGTTCTCACTTCTGTTAAGTATTGCACATATCAGTATTCAGGGGTTTTAGTAAAGAAATACAATTAACGAACTGAGTGCTTGAACTCTCATAAAATAAGTGTAAGTTAGATTTCAATAATTTCTTGGCAACCGTCAAGTAAAGAATAACACGGAGGAAAAACGTTAGAAACTGGACAGCAGATATTACCGACGCCTATGCATAAAATATATCCCTCCCGCGAGAAAAGACGATCAGCAGTGCAAGGCATCAACAAATCTATCACTTACCACTTCGCTTATGCCATCAGTCTTAGAAGACACGTCATTCGCTTTAAATTTTAACGAGTTGCCAAGTTTCTTAAAAGCGTTGATAATGCGATTGACAATTGAAGGAATTTCCTTTGCAGAGTTAATCCATTCCGGAACACGACCTACAAAAAATATCAACCAAGTCTCCTTATACGAATGACATGATAAATTCATAAGAATAACAAACACAGTCCCAAACTTCAGCTTATGAAATTTAAGCCGTTGACCAATTTTTTCTGGTATCAAAGTGTTGCACTGAAATGGTAAATCTTCATAAAATACACTTGCATTATGGTACGTCTTTTCAAATACAATCCGCGTGTTCGTATTTCATTATCTTTTAGGAATCCAATCCTACACTTCACAATCGTGTATGACCATTCCCTGCAAAAAGAATTACTTATTATTGTATATTCCACGTGAAATTAATGTTCTGATTTTTTTTTATATTTGCAAAGAAAATAATTATAAATACCTATTATGAATTTGCATTCTTTATCAACTGATGTTTTTATTTCAATCACCATCGTAACAGCCACTTTGATTCTACAAAGGTAAATTGATACATTATTAAAATAAACACCGAGATAATTAAACATAATTTTCGATGGCGAGTTTTTTATCGGTAAAGGAACGATTTTTAATTTTTGATGCGAATGAATTAAACCACGAGGGCGTAATACACGCGCACCAGAACGAAATATCGTTGTTGATTTCCGGATAAACAGCGATAAAGCTAACAGTATTTCGATTCTAATTTGACCAGGCAACATATTCTTAAATTTTAATGCGAACTATATTACAGTTTCGGAAATACTTTTTCGAGTTGTTTATTGGCAATTTAACAACGGACATTTTGGGCGTGTCATATTAGAATTAATGATTAGTGTTTATGTAGTCAAATTAATTATTAATTAGCACTTCTTTAAAGATGCATTTGTACCAAACTCATACTCACGGATACTTGTGTACAGAAAACACAAATACGCAGACAGACTTATCTTACTTAAGTGCGGCTCTGGCTATAGCTTGTATGGCTTGCATTGGATTATTGAATCATTTTTGATGCCCTCCAAAAACGTATATATGGCATCCAGAATCTTCTTAACAACAAGGGGCAGTCCGACAGTGATTCCATCAACCACCGCCTATTCAATAAAATAATAAGCAAGCATCATGTTCAAATATAACAAACACATGTCATTCATATTGATTCGATTGAGAAGATTGCGAAATCTCAGCCTATCTATTGCCTATACAGCACAGTAGGCATAGCCATCACCACGAACAAAAAATATTACATACACAGATTATTGAACCTGTGGTCGGATTAACCAAACATTTAGTGAATATACATTCATTCCAATGTAGTTGGAGTTTTCTACATCATTTCTATTTGGGCCCGGCTAGCTCAGTTGGTAGAGCGCTAGACTGTCAATCCGGGAATCGTGATTTCAAACCCCAGCCCAGCCACGCAACTTGTGTGGGGATTGGTCATGAAATTATTTTTTACGGCCATTCTCCCCCTACCTCTGATTCAAGTAAGGCAGTTGTCAGTTACTGGCATAGGTATGTGCCCTTAGTACTGGTAAACCGCTTAGATCGGCTAATGAAAAGTGTGAGTAGGTTAACTGACCGCCGTGATATGACTGAAAAACTGTTAAAAACGACGAAAAATCCCAACAACAAACAACAAACATCATTTCTATCATTAAGCAAAATGGGGTACATACTGAAAATAGCAATTAATATAAGATAAAACGTATGTTCACATTACATTTAGTTAAACGGAGAAAACAACTTTGGAAAGATAAGTTTACGCCCAAATCGTTTTTATGTCAAACATGGTATCTGGATTAACAGGAAGAGTGGTGAAAGGTTGAATTTGTACATTGGACGAAGCCACTATGCAGTACACAATCGTCCAAACGCGTCAACGAAATAACGTATTCATGTTGTTCGCATAGATGTGAGAATGAAGTTTTCTTAAATCACGCCTTTCTGCCAAGTATTACTTTATTGATGCTATTGACTTGCCATTGCCGACGTAGACATTTAATCATTGTGAAAACAACATGTCCGTTCCATTTCGACATAAAATGCTTACATTGTAGAAATTAAGAAAACCTTTTTAATTCCATCAATGTAGTCCACAAGCTCCTTCACGAGACTCTTGATCTCTTCAATAATGGTGTTACCGCTGAAGCTGAAAAGTTTCTGAACAAAATCCCCCAATCGATTGGAGACTCGCGTACAGTCGTGTTGGAAGATTTCTAACAATATCAGCCAAGTCGTTAACAAGCTCAGTCATCTTCTTACCATCAAGGAAAACATAATTTATAGTGTATAGGTTAATGCCTCAACAAACAGTGGGGTAATATTCTCAGTAACTGTCAAGCCAGTGGCTACATGCTTACCATATACATTGTTCTATAGATATCAACTAAATAACATGTATAATGGTCTTGGATTTAGAACGCATTTTACGAAAATGTGTCGCAGATTTGTTCACTGAACACAGCTAATTGTGATTTTGCGTATAATTGCTCTTAAATTAACGATTTATCGATTTATTCCAGCGAGTTTGTATGTTTGAGAATATTTAGCGAGTATTTATAATGTTGTTAAATTAAATGTAGTTTTCTTGATAGCGTATGGCCTCAAAAGAATAAATAATGATAAAATGTCAGCTGCTGCAGTAACAAAGAAACTCTTATTAACGATTAAACCTCATTTAGTCCAAGCAAGCAAGCACGATACCATTAAAGCCTTATGAATGCAAACTACTACTAAGAGCCTCCGAAGAATAAAGATATTAACAACACTGAAGATATGTACAAGGATACGGTTGCAATGTCAAAACACAAAAAATAACTATTGTAATATGTACAAATAAAAGATTGTAAACATTATGGTTGCATAAAAAGTAAAGAAACTGTGATTTATGTAAGCAAAAATATCAGAAATAAACCCAATGCAAGGTTTCAAAAATTATACATGTACCTGCAAACATATTCACTACTTTCACCAATCCTTTAATCCCATCAACTAATGGAGTGACAACTTTGGCCATTATATTATTAAATGAACTAGTGCAGACAAACTGTTAATTCCAAAGTCCTGAAATGTATTGCAGGTGGTTTTAAATATTAAGCAATGTGTTATATGAGGTGCACACACGCTGAGTACATACATTTATACGTTCTCTCTATGAAATGAAACACTGTATGATTATTTTCTCAAAAGCAAACGGTCGAGACACAATTTCAATAAATTGTATATATGACAAATAAATGACATGAGGTTCAGACTGGATAATTCTGGTAAAACGTTTATTAAATCGGTATACTGATAACATCCGTGAATCTTATGTTTCGTTTATATATCGCTTCCATAACTCACCTTAAGGACATTCAAGACGTAGGAAATGTGACCCTTGAAGCAGACATGGGCATCAACAATAATTATTTTGTCTTTGCCAATCAGCCCCAAGTGCGCATGCGCATAGGCCCCATCAAACACATCCAGCATAAAATGTCCACTTAATGAAAAAAACCAGAAGCGTCATTGATGACCACAATTTCTATTTAAAAATAATATTCGTTTTTCAACTATCATATTTAACAATAGTTTATAATACATAATCTGTTAATAAATTTGAGGCATGTCGTGGTAATTTCTTTTTCAAGGTAGTCATTTCTAAACATAAATCAACTGTAAGCGGGAAGTGTCATTCCGGATTAGCTGTGTGGACTGCACAGGCCAAACTGGGACAACATTTTACGCACATGCATTAAGCTCGGTTTTCCCATGACAAGCTTCATTTTTTTTTGCAAATGTAATTGTCTATATGCCATCAATTTGCCCTTTTATGATAAGATAAGTGGAAATGTCATAAACAAATGTGTAGATATTTTAAAGTATATAATTACTGCGTCAAAGTAAGTCAAACTCAAACTGACTGCAACAAATAATAATAAAAGAGCATTTCTGTGTCAGGAGTCTTGTTTCTGTTATATATGGTGTACTGTTTTTTGGAATAAGTGACACAAAATGTGGAAATTGTCAATTTGTCGAACTTTGAATAGGTTAAATGTTTCTGGATTGTGGCCCAAGCCCAAAACAAACAAACCTGCAAGCGTGGTTTGCCTGGTATAGATAACACAACTTCCTGCTGAGATTGGCCAATCATATGCTGCCTGTCGGAACTGTCGGATGTCCATGCTGAAATCTGGAGGTTCCTGCACACATGTGTCTAAAAATATGCATCCGACATACCAGTAAGATAGAATGTTGCATTCCTACCAGTAAAATAAATGAAAAAGATAAATTGGAAAAAAAAACATGAATATACTTTTTAGTTGTGCTTCTGTTGTTTTTTTTTCCCCCAAGTAGACAACATTTTTTGAATGAAAAAGATATTCCTAAATTACACATAGCCAGGGGCGTACCTGGGTCGATTTTGAGTATATGCACGATTCACTATGATATTTGTCGTTAATTTATGAGTTAAAAATAATAAAACCTGCTGGGTACGTTAAATCTAAGGGAACGCAATCAATTTTTAATAACCCCCATTGTATTCATAACGACAGAGATAATGTTCATTGTCACTGCTTAGCCTCTGTTTTAATGCATTTGTTCAGGTTTCAAGATTTATATGCACATGTGTATAGCAGTATGCTTAGTTAGGCCATACCAATTTGATTCTATGTTAAGCGTGCTCGGGCTGGTAGGTTTTCGGATGCTTGAACAAAACAAAGGGCTCACATGAGTACTCGCAAAGATGAAAGCCTTACTGTTGTGAAAGGCTTGTGGGAATGTACGTCATAAATAATCCTTAAATAATTAGTCTAGCTGAACCTGGATATATTTTGTCTACTCTGGTAACCAACTTTTTGCAGGCAATTTCGGAGGAATAGTGTTAATGCTGCAGATCTGAAAGATAATGGCGACCGCGGTGCAAAGGTCCTGTCATGCTTGCCGGCTTGTTTCAAAAGAGTAGAGTGTATTGCCATTTACCCGTCGACTATTCAAATTCGTTTTAGATTTTATGGTCATAGACAAATTGTGCAAGTTTGGTCCAGATTGGTTGAAAATGGAAGTCCCTGTCTTGCAACAAATTCACTTTTGCATTAGTTTTCACAATTAAGGGGATATAGCTGCTGTGTTCATTGCCTGTCTTATTTGCTGATTGTGTTGAGATCTTATTGCCATACGAAACATGTGGAAGTTTTATCAAGATTGATTGAAAAATAAAATCTTGCTGCACAAAAAAAAGGCAATTTTTGCATATTTTTCCACAAAAAAGGCAATTTTTGCTTTTTTTTTCACTAACAAAGGGGCCATAACTCCAATGTTTGTTGCTCAATCTGACCAATTGTTAGCTTCTGCTGCAGTCGTATGATCACATACAAATGTGGAAGTTTGGTCAAGATTGGAAGAAAAATAAAGTCTCTATGAACAAAAGAGGCAATTTTTCCCTTTTTTTCACATACAAGGGCCATAACTCAAGTGTCTGTGGCGTAACCTTACCCAATTTTGGCTCCTGCTGAAATCTTTTGGTCACACCCAAACTGTGGAAGTTGGTCAAGATTGGACGAAAAATGAAGTGTTAATCAAGGTAAAATGGCAATTTTTGCCTATTTTTCAACAAAAAAAGGGAGCATAACTCTGGTGTCTGCGGCCTAATCTGGCCAATTGTTGACTTCTACTGTGATCTTTTGATAATACACAATGGAAGTTTGGTCAAGATTGGTAGAAAAATGAAGTCTCTATGAACGAAAAAGGCCTTTGAAAACAAGGGGCCATAACTCTAAGGTTTTTGGTCCAATTTGGTCCATTATCAATACCAACAGAGATTTTATGGTCATACACAAACTTTGCAAGTTAGGTCAAGATTGAATAAAAAATGTAGTCTTTATTGCGGTAACGGTCAAAATTGGTGACGGCATATGGACGCCGGACGCCGCCAGAGAGGTCCCCTATACCAATAGCTCACCGAGCACTTCATGCTCAGGCGAACTAAAAAACAATAATTGTGACAATTTGAAAAATAAAGTTGGAAAAAAAAAAAAAATTGGAAAAAAAGGGAGAAAAAAAGGACTTTTAGGTGTTTTACTAAATATTTGTAAAACATAGCATGCAACTTGTCAATTGACACAGTTGAAATACTGTATTACAGTAGGTTCCCAATATGATGATGATATATAACAGTTTTGCAAGTAAACAGTTGCTTTTGCTTGTACTACTGCCATGAGTAAATTGTGAAAGATAAATGTTTTTTATTGACTTGTTTTTTTTTTCCTACCTGGTTTGGTTTCGAAAAAATCATGGGAACGCTAAACATAGAATCAAATTTGTAAGACCTTACGCCGCTGATAGCATAATTCTCACACTTTCAGCTATAGACAGGGCGAATCACTGACACTTGTAATGATAAACATGCTCCAGTCCACTCAAAGATAAACATGCTCCAGTCCACTCAAAGATGCTCCAGTCCACTCAAAGATAAACATGCTCCAGTCCACTCAAAGAAAACCACTGAGGCAATCTAATACAAGTAACCGCAGTCAGGTTGATTCAACGTACATGTAAAGTATTAAAGTTATCATAATCTTCCTCATAAGGCCACACACAAAAATAGTCCCGTTTCTGGTCTACCTACCTACCCTTTACTTTTGATTCTTACCCTACATATTTTTGGTCTAAACAATTTTGGGGCCAGAGACCAGAAACAAAACTATTTTTGTATTTGGCCTAACCATAGCAGTCTTCACAATTAAGCAGTGGACCGTGAATCGAGTCCAGCAAATTTTTGCATGGCCCAGGAAAATCTGTAAATTAACTGCACTGGTGGTCCATCAATAATAGGTCCTTTGGTCATTACGAAAACAGAATCCCATAATTTTTTTTCAGATATTGATCCTTTTTTCCCCATTTAATGAGAGAATAAAAGTCTAAAAACCATGAATGTTTTTTTTATTTATTTACATAATAGATCGAATATACAAGAGAGTGAAAGAAAATCTCAATCAATGGTCCACTAAATTGTAGTTTGGTCCAGTCTATTAAGCTGGTTAGGTGGACCGACAGTCAAATAAAATGTTAAAATTCATTCATGCACACTGGCATATCACATTCTCCATAGTGTACAAATGCAACTGTCTCAATTCTGGAAGTCGGTGCCGAGAAGGCATACATTTGTTTGTGTTTTTGATTTATCTGATAGATATTGGATATTGTTGGAAGTGATTTCTCTAAAATTAAAAGGAAAGGTGTGTGTAAAGTCATTTTATTTACCCAGCATCGTTTCCATTACATGTGGTTTTCATAAATAGACATTCTCTTTGGAGAATTATTGAGAAATCATAAAGCAATGCAGAAAGTCGGTACGCCAATTGCTTCACAAACATCAAAAAGTATATAAATTGGTTGCATTCTCGAACAAAGAAGTGCCGGAAGTGTTATTTTTAGATTAATTATGGACATATGAATTACAGCCGCATTACAGCCGCATTTTACGTAGGTAGATGCTCGTGGATCTTTATATTTGGCTGTAAATGAATATGTCGAAAATCGTATACTGTATGCCTAATTGCACAGCACATAATTTTGAACTGTATGTTAGTCGCGTTTTGACTGTACCCTAATCGCAACTTCAGTAATGTGGCACATAATCGTTAATATAAGGTCAGAAGTGTGTTTTTTTCCAGATATATTAATTACATATGAGGCGCGTCATGGGAAAACCGGTCATAATGCATGTGCGTAAAGTGTCGTCCCGGATTAGCCTGTGCAATCCTCACAGGCTAATCCGGGACGGCACTTTCCGCCTACAGTGGATTTATGTTTAGAAGAGACCGCCTTGAAACAGAAAATACCATAAAAGCGGAAAGTGCCGTCCCGGATTAGCCTGTGCAGACTGCACAGGCTAATCCGGGACGACACTTTACGCACATGCATTATGACCAGTTTTCTCATGACGAGCCACATATGTATTACAGTAACAATTTACAGTAGAGAGATGTATTCATAAATCTTTATATTAGACTACAAATGAATATTTCTCAAATCGTATTCTGTATGCCTCATTGCACAACACATTTTGACTATACCCTAAATGCAACTTCAGTTATATGGCACACTTGTGTTAACGTGATTTATATGTGTATGTGGACTGAAGTCATTCTTGAAATGTCAACAACCAGTGTTATTTACAGTTTACAAAGATCAACGGTAATGATATTTAATAATTATTCCAGTAGGCTAACTGTAAAATGTTTGAGGTTCATTTACAAAATTGTTGGGCAGAAAACAAGCTTATTTGATGACAAGCTTATTTAATTTTTCTAATATTGTTGAAAGTGATTACATCAATTCAACATACATGTATTGAAGTTTTCATTGAATTTTCATCCTAAACGAACTGATTATACTATACAGGGGGAAAATTGTACATTATAACTGGTATAGTGTAAGTGAGGAAAAAACTAACTGGTACCAACAATGGCGGATTTCCGCTGATTTTTTAATGTTTTAGACCGGATTTATGGAAGGTTAGTGTAGTATTTTATCCGGGCCCTTTTTGCGCGGCGCGGCGCCATGCCCCTTTTTTGAAGCGCCACTTTGCCCTTTTCAAAGGCAAAATTCGCCACTCGCCCTAATCGATAACGATCTTAATTGCCTCTTGACCACTTTTATCGGCCCTATGTCTGCAAAAAGGCACCCACTGTTTTCTGTTATTATCGCTCTGACTGTGCTCGATTTATTGCACACATGCATTTCTAACTGATTATATTAAATCGACTACTGTGCTCGATTTATTGCCGACACACGTTTCTAAGCGATTTGATTCAAGCAATTACTGTACTAATGATTGTCAGCTTGATTCTTGAACCTGATTCTTAAACCGACCAAAGTGGTGGCATTAAGGTCTAATTGATGATGCGTATACAATTAGCTTAATGATACATAACGTAAATTCGTAAATTGGACAAATCCCCCGCTCACTATCCGTTTTCGTTACGTATTGATATTTTGAATTTATACCATTCATTATTTCAATTGACAAATAAATTTAGCACTGTGAAAATGTAAAATTAAAAATACTGACACCTGAAAAATGGACTTATAGTACGTATGTGTAGAAACTAGGGATGGCAACGAATACCAAAACGCTATTCGAAAATATTCGAATTAAATATTCGAATAATATTTGAATATTCGTTCTTTTTTTTAAATGGCTGAGTCTTTGTTCATTTATCCAGGATGTATAATAGGTAAACAAATTAATGTGTCGTTAAAAAACGTCCTTATCGCTGTCGACTCTATGAATTTAATACAAATTTTTCCATCATCATCATCATGTACACAAACTTCTGATTGAATAGCTGACATGTTGCCGACATTTTATCGGCTGACCGTGAGAAATGCTTCCACACAGCTGAAGGCTTACGCAGAGGCATGATGATTTGTAAATGCAATCTGACAATTTAACAAGAGATGTTTGTAAAACATGTATGCCACCCCCAACTTTCAGCCAAGTTGTGAATATGTGCAATTGTTAAGATTTTTCTTAAATATGCAATCCCAAGCGAGGTCTCGATATACGGTATCTATGTATGAAGTTTCAATAAAATATCTCGATGCGTTGTCAAGTTATTGAGTGGAAACCGTTTTTTCTATTTTTAGTAACGGTGACCTTGACCCCACCCACCTTATATGCAATCCCAAGCGAGGTCTCAATATAAGGTATCTATGTATGAAGTTTCATTAAAATATCTCGATGCGTTGTCAAGTTATTGAGCAGAGACCGTTTATATATTTTTAGTAATGGTGACCTTGACCCAACCCACCCCATATGCAATCCCAAGCGAGGTCTCAATATAGGAATCTTTGTATGAAGTTTTATTAAAATATCTCGATGCGTTCTCACGTTATTGAGCGGAAACCGTTTTTCTATTTTTAGTAACAGTGACCTTGACCCCACCCACCCCATATGCTATTCCAAGCGAGGTCTCGATATAAGGTATATATGTATAAAGTTTCATTAAAATATCTCGATGCCTTCTTATTGAGCGGAAACCATTTTTCTATTTTTAGCAATGGTGACCAAGACCGTTTACCTGTTGACCTCAAAATGTATAGGCGTCTTCCTTTCCTCCCAAGTAACCAGCATACCAACTTTCATGATCGTAGGTCAAAGCGTTCTCTAGATATCGTGCAGAAAAGAAATGGTCTACGGACAGACCGACCATCTGTCCGACCGACCTTCCGACCGACCGACATACCGACCGACCGACCGACCGACGGACAGGTGCAAAGCAGGATACCCCCACTTCTTCGAAGGGGGGGGGGGGGCATAATAAACACTTTAATAAACGAGAAGACTTTAATCGAGAAACACACTGAATATATACATGTGCTGTTTTACTCATTTTTGTTTGTTATATTGAGCGAATAAATGCTTTAAAGTCGGCATGAAAAATGTTGTTGTTAATGAACCGTTAATTAAAAGAATTATTTTTAATTAATAGTAACACCTAAACCGCATAATGCACCATACATTGTTCAAACATTGGTCTCCAATTAGCGTCAATGTGAAAACATTGGTCTCCAATTAGCTTCAGTTTAGCACCCAAATAATGTTACGTACAAACTGCGCAAATATCGGTCTCCTCTTAGGGTCCGTTTACGACTCGATTGTCACAGTTTGCTTAATCTGTTATCTCCCACTGCGCTTACGGGTATCAATGGTGTTACATTACATGTCAACCTGTCAAATTTGTGAAAACATAATGATCGCAGATTATAGAATTAAACTAGTTTATTATGGAAAAATAAAATTTAATATTTGAATATTCAGTATGTATTCGAATATTCGATTAATGGGACATCCCTAGTAGAAATTAATATATATTATATAAATTTAGGTGATATATTATTTTTATTTAAATGCACTTAACTGATTGACGAAAGCTTTAGTAGCTTAACTTCGGGTCAAATACCGGTAGTCGGTTACTCTCTCTAGAGACTTGAGGTGTGAAAGGGAACCAAGTTGTATATTGGTACGCATGTCAAATATGGCTTGCCTGTCAACACCTTTTAAGGTTGCGGTGGAGTAGTGGATATGGTTGCCGCCTAGCGATCGGGAGGTCCCGGGTTCGATCCCCACTCGGGGAGCCTCCTCAAGATCTCCCCCAAAGACAATAAGTACTGGTTCTACCCAGGAAACGGACTCGAGAGTGTCTCTATAAGCCAATGGCTTTCGATGCAATTGAGCTAAAATAAATAGGTTTAAACTAAACTAAACTAAACTAACACTTTTTGGGGCCCCAAATGTGAACAAACCCCTACAAAATATTCCCAGACGTGTTATTTAAGATGGCCTCACACAGAAGTTTTCAAACTTTCCTAAACCAAAACCTTACATACGTAGAGCAGTTCTGATCAGTGCATTGGACATACAGTAAATTATCTTATTGTATATTGTTTTGTACTTGTGTGTTAAATCGTCGGACAATACTTTGTGAAAAAGTTTTTTGATTAACGTGTTGCTTATATTTTTGAAAGACGGAAAATGCAAACGGAGGTTGGCACAAATTCAAAAGGCGAGTGTAAAAATGGCAAAAAAGACCATTAGTTTATTAAAATGTGTGCAGAGGACTGACGGAACTGAAAGATAATTATATTTTTGCTACAAATCTTTAGGTTTGTAAATATTAAGTATCGATTTATAATTACTAAGAATATAATTATGTAATCCACAGAATTTGCTTCCCCAATTTCTCTATACGTTACGGACAATCAAGTTTAAATTACAACACGCCGCGTACTACTTACGTTATATGAAGAGAATTACATAAAATGAACGCGTTCGGCAGATATACAACAAACAAGATGTTTTTCTCGTTAGTTTAATCCATGTGAATATTGAATTTTACGTGTGCCAAAACTTGTATTTGGTACAAGAGTGTGATATGTTGTTTATATATAAAAGTTGTATATATAAATATGATACCCATAGCCAACACACTGAAACACATGTGCCCTTTTAAAAGACCACAGCGCGCTAAAATGCCCTTTTTGAATATATTGCGCCATGCCCCTCTGCCTTCCTGGATAAAACACTATAGTGTATATATCTTCTCGATTTGACTGAATCATTACGCACAGGATGATGTACAGTTATTCATTTACCCTCGGTATAAATCGTGAAGGTGTACTGTTAGAAATTTAAAAATTTTATTTCCGAGTTTATACGCAATTGCTTGGTTGTTTACGAATTGGACGGCTTATTTTTTCTGCCTTTTTCTACATTTATAAAGTTTTACAAGCAGCTTTCGTACAAAGGAGAACTCAAAAAGCTTTGGCGTACACCTTTCTTGAACTTCTAAACTGTACCCGTTAGTAAACTATACCCGTTAGTAACCTTAGGTAAATAGAATCTAAAGTATTGTTCCAGTCATGTATACAGCCTGATTAGGCATTCAGTCAGATGTAGAATAACGGTGTGACTAGGCATACAGTACTGACGATTAGGCATTCAGTCAGATGTACAATAACGGTGTGACAAGGCATACAGTACTGACGATTAGGCATTCAGTCAGATGTACAATAACGGTGTGACTAGGCATACAGTACTGACGATTAGGCATTCAGTCAGATGTACAATAACGGTGTGACTAGGCATACAGTACTGACGATTAGGCATTCAGTCAGATGTACAATAACGGTGTGACTAGGCATACAGTACTGACGATTAGGCATTCAGTCAGATGTACAATAACGGTGTGACTAGGCATACAGTACTGACGATTAGGCATTCAGTCAGATGTACAATAACAGTGTGACTAGGCATACAGTACTGACGATTAGGCATTCAGTCAGATGTACAATAACGGTGTGACTAGGCATACAGTACTGACGATTAGGCATTCAGTCAGATGTACAATAACGGTGTGACTAGGCATACAGTACTGACGATTAGGCATTCAGTCAGATGTACAATAACGGTGTGACTAGGCATACAGTACTGACGATTAGGCATTCAGTCAGATGTACAATAACGGTGTGACTAGGCATACAGTACTGACGATTAGGCATTCAGTTTTCAAAAACGAAAATTGCTATTAGGATACAGTCAATATGCAATTAGGCCTACAATCGCAAAGAATCAGTGGTCCAAAAAAAATATCAATTTTAAGTACATCTGAAACAAACTTGGCAAAATTGTGAACTAAATGTGTAAATGAGATAATGCTGTACCGAATTACAAATGTTACATTTTATTTATTTTATGTTGCGAAGTATAAATTAAAAGAAAATTTGGAAAATAAGTTTATCTTTGAAACAGCACCTCGATTTGATAGTTTTTCAAACAAAATGTGATTTTATAGTAACAATAATTGTTCACAATCATAAATAAACGACCCTACATTAAATGGAGAATATATCCCTTTACATCTGGTGTGTAAATGCATGAATAAATCCACGTTTTTTTATGACAGTTCCAACCAAGAAACACAACTGTATGCCTACTCGGCGCCGACTTCAAGGAATTGATACAGTTGTGTTCGTACACTGTGTTCTAGGGACCCATCTTGCTTGTTGGGGAGACGTAAAAGAGGCCAACCTTAAAAAATTGTTTGTCTGCCATTGCTACCCAAGGTTGCTGGTAATGGGTAGGTAGGTAGGTAGGCAATTTTTAATTTTTGAAAAAAAAAATAATAATAAATTTATTAATGATCCATTTAGCATCCAAATATAGCGTATAACACAGAAAACATTGTTTTTGATAATATAATCAAGTGTCTGTTGATATAACGAGAGCTTGCTAGCGATCATCTTTAATTAGACAATGAATGCTGACAAAGAGCCCGTTGTTGTCACAAGTTTTATAAAACATGATTAGAATTGCATTTTGATATGGCCTATTATAAGCAAGGGTCTAGCTGATACAGTTAATGTATTAACACAATGGAAAACGACTGAAATGAAAGAAGTGCAAGCTTTTATTTAACCCAAAAAAAAAAAGAATATTCGGAATAAAAAAACAAAACTGGTTTGATTTACCAAAGAAAAAACGTTTGAGTATGGACGTTTTCATCGGGTAGGTAGGTAATGGCAAACAAATTTTATTTTAATTTTGGCCTGAGCAACTGAATACATGTGTATTAGACATGTTATTGCTTGTAGTCCTCCTGCTATAGATGTATAAGAGTTCCAATTTGGTCAGTAAATAATTCTGAAGATACAGAAGACTTAAGTACCGGTACTGTTTTATATATAGTTTATGTTGGATAAAGAACAACAAAACTGAAATCAGTAGGGAAATTCTGGGATGAAACAAGTACACAGGGGGCAGGGGTGAACCTGGACCACTAAATTAGTTCTTTAACATTTTCTATTAATTTGATAAATCCAACGGTTTTATTAGCTTAAAGCAGCATTTCAGAAATATGTTACTAAAAATAAAACTCGCTCCAATTTTTTTTGGACAAAATTTGTAGAACAACTGATCAATTTGTTGTGGCCTAATGGACACCTTACCGATCAAAATACAAAAAACCGCATTGAATTTGGTAAAAATATTAACGTTTTGGTAACGTTTTATCGTATAACTTTCTGTATGCGATAGCTGGTGATGCCTCTGGAGTAAATTGGCATGTACATTGGTGTATATTCCGTTTGTACCAAGCGTTTTCGAATGTTGACATTATAAAATGCCTTTCGTAAATAAGAAAGTTTTCAGTCGAATAAACATCATTTACGTTCATTTGAACTAATGCCAATTTAAGATGCATTAAATTATATTCTATGTACTGCGGCTTTAATGCTTTTAATACAGGTATTAAATGCAGTCTATTGCAAATTTATATTGAATTTCCAAAGATATTCAAAATTACAGTGTTGGGCGCAAAAAGGAACCCTTCTATACTGATCTGGATCTTTCCCAAAGTATCAGTATTAATATTGAAAATGTTCCACCATGCAGTTCTAAGAAACAAAGTACCCACCTGGGTTGCAAGAGGTACGTATGTCAAGAGATCCACTTTTGTCGAGGTTGATATTTGCTCGAGGAGCCGATATGGGACCTTGCTGATGATGATCACACCGGCAGTATCGCAGGCGTGTTGTACAACAGGTGACACTCCACCTTTGACTAGCAGAAGGGTTATGTTCAACTGAAATGTAACACGATTGGTCATTTTTTATTTCAAAATTCTGAGAACATTTTATAATACAGTATGTTTATGACCAACTAGAATAAAACCAGATCATTTTATGTTTGAAGGTTACAATAGTTATCATCTTTTGCTTTAAAATTCTGAGAATAATTTCATAAGTGCAAAACAAAATATATAACAATATATGAGGGAGAGACTGGTCGAACTATACAGAAGCGATTAACTGAACATGAGGCTGATGTAAGACTGAACAGGAACACCAATGTGACAACCCACTTCAATCAATTAGGTCACTCTGTCAAAAACATGGGGGTCTCTGTTCTGGAGGTGATAACAGAAAAAGGCCAAAACTATAGACAAGTATGTGAGAACCACTAGATAAAACAGCAAGAGACGACAGTGCAACGTGCTAACAAGAAAACGTGAACATAAATAAGGGCACTAACTCGTGTGATTTGACCCATTTGTGGATTTGTTCGACATCTTATGGTCCTACACAAATCTGCTAATTTGGTTAAGATTGGATGAAAAATGAAGTTTTTATCTCGCACTCAGCCAAAACTATTGAAGGCAGATGGATGACATCATAGAGGTACCATACCTGCCCTATTATACCAATACATCTTGACGTTATCGTTTTTTTATCACCTGGAGCACAGGGTTGTCATTAGCAACCGAAAGCCGATCAAACTCATCGCTTGCAATCATGAGAAAAAATCTTGTTTTTTTTTCCAGGAACTTTAAAATTGCGATCAATAATATCACAAGGGGCCCCTGGCCAAATCGCTTACATTTAGAAAAAAATCGCTTGCTTCATTTGATAATGACAACCCTGGGAGCTACAGAAGTATCCAACAATTTACTTTTTTCTGAATTATAGAAATGACAATGCGTCTTGACTGCTTCAATAAGCTACCTTTTTCAGCAAGAGTAGCACACTGTCGAGCCATCTCTCTGCCTCAGTGCCGCCCTCCATATACTGCTTAGGAGTCATCGTCTGTTTCAATTTCAATGGGTTATAGCCCTTGTGTCTGTATGACATGGTAACATCTGAATTCACTAGCTGAAATATAAATAGGCGTTTAAATACGAGACAATCATTTGGCTGTAGCTGGGGGAAGAGGGCTTAATAATGAAATAAACTTTCTACTGTACACAATGCTTAGGGCTGTCCCAGGAAAAAAGGTGATGAGGGGATGCAGCGCCGATGTATTAAAATTTGGTGGGTGGGGGGTAATAGAGGGGATAAAACGGATTATCAGTGACTTGAAAAAGAAAGTTGTGTTGGTAGTACCCCATTTTTGGACCTGCGTTCCACCCCCCATCAACTTTTTTCCTGGAACAGCCCTTACATGGTTTGCATATTCTGAGCAAGTAATTGTGCTACATGGAGGTCAAAATCACTGCAATTACACACAGAATCTGATATACCTACGAATATACTAATATATGTACCAGGACTATCAAATATTGTCAGGTTTAAATTCCGCATCAAAATTTACCACTCTTTTCTAATTGTGCTACATGGAGGTCAAAATCACTGCAATTACACACAGAATCTGATATACCTACGAATATACTAATATATGTACCAGGACTATCAAATATTGTCAGGTTTAAATTCCGCATCAAAATTTACCACTCTTTTCTAACAGCTCAAAAAAATGGACAGAGTAATTTGGATTACTAAATATAACTGCAAAAAAATACAAACCAATGCTCTGTAGTTTTTCTTTGGATATCGTGACACGGTGTCCAGAACTTCCAGTGAAGATTGAATCACAAGTCCATTGACTAACACGGGTTTCCTGCTTACTCCATTCACAGAGTGGATCTGTATCTGGCCCATGTTAAATCTGAAATGTACCGATATTTAAAACCGCAATAATGCATGCCAGTGTTTTTTTATGACCAATTTTGGGACCCATTCCCCTGCTAAAAAAAGTCTATATTTTTCCCCTATATTTCCCTTACAATTCCCCTCCAAATGCAAGCTTTAATTTGAAAAAAATTTGGCCAAAATCAGACAAAAATTGACTAACATTGAGGAATTCCTGAATTTTTTTATCAAACCAAGTTTGTGCATAATCTAAGTTATTATTTGAAGCAAAACAATTCACTGATGCTTTATAATAAAGTAGAATATAAAAATTTAACAATGCTTTTCTACCAACAAAAATCCCCTTTTGCCGTAAAATTCCACGCTAGAATGGCCCCACCACCTTTCCCCCAAAGGTGAAAAAAACACTGCATGCCGTTCAGTATTGTAAACCAAAACTGACTACAATTTCTAAAAAATTTCCTCTTGAACAATTAAATAATGTTTTGCTATCAATGTAACTTTTTATGGTTGGAATGGCATCTATTAGAATATTCTACGGAATTTTCGCCATTCAAATAGATGTTCAATGTAATTAAGATGTTTATTCGCTTTATATAAGTTCCACATTGTAGATTTTCCCCTTTTTTTAACATGATCTGTATTTCATCAAACGATACCCAACCTATTATTTTGTCAATGCTGTATGACAACATTACAAACTGAGAGATATGGAATACACGGCCAGTGTCAGCCACTAATTACCTAAGTGTTGTGACACATTACAAACTGAGAGATACGGAATACACGGCCAGTGTCAGCCACTAATTACCTAAGTGTTGTGACACATTACAAACTGAGAGATATGGAATACACGGCCAGTGTCAGCCACTAATTACCTAAGTGTTGTGTTGCTTTCACATGATTCTCGAACATTTTGCCCTTCAATAGTAGCAGCCACTACATCAATGAAGTCTTCACCATCAGTCCCAAGTACCGCATTCACTACAAGTAAAATACTTTCTCTGTCTGTTAACAATTTTGTTACACCATCATGTTTGTCGTTTACCTCTTCTTGGCCCAAGTTTTGAGACCGACTGCATTCTTGTTTAACGTCTCCTTTTCTATGATCAAGTTTCTTTTTGAAACGGCTTTTTGACTGTGTATTACTGTAATTTTCAAACTCATCTCCTCTTGATATTTTATCATCTGCTTCTGATAAAAACCCTATGCCACTGGACACATCACTGTAGTCAGACTCATGCGATTTTTCCCTCGTTTTTTCAAGCATGTTGTTCGTAGTCGTCATTTCCATAAAACCTGCTACTGTTCCTTTTTGCTGAAAGGTATCATTCACTGATGGCTTCGTTTTTCTATCAAAGTGCCCATCAACGCTGACATTTTCCATTTCAGCTGACAGAGAACCAGTGTCTTCACACAATAATCCAGACATAGCTTGGCATTTATCACTACCTATTCTAACATTATGTGCAGATACACTGTTTTTATATTTTGAATTACCACATTTAATACCACAAACACCATCTGTAAAATCTTTAATCACTGCAGTTGGTTCATAAGAATTGTACATATCTTCAGTAACCTTGCTTCTATCATGTTTGGCAATGTTCTTCTGATCATCTATATTGTCATCATGTCCACCACTAACGACCACTTCATCTGCATTAATATGCCTGCTGAGAATAGCCAATTTTAAAGAAAACTTGGTCTGTTTATCAGAAACACTCTTCAATAGCTTATTTACTTGAGCCAAATCCATTTCTTTTACACTACTGCATTCACTTGTGGCATTGAATGCTTTATCATCTTTGGATAACTCCTTTTGTTTGGTTATTAAATTAGCTGGATTCTTACCACCTGGATTTCTTGTTAATGTGAAATTGACTTCTATCCATTCATCTGATTGTTCTAACTCCGTTTCCGCAAACTTCACTTCAGTAGAAAATGGACAAACTATCGATATTTCTGAGACACCCAAGTCGTTGTTCATTTGGTCAAAACAGTCTTCAAAATCACTATCATCATCATGCGTTCTCAATTCAATGTAGTATGGTTGTCTACTTTGTGACAAAGTCTGGAACAGTTTAACTTGTTCTAAATCCTTTGTTATATCTGTTTGCAACTGTTCCAACTCTTTTATAAAATCATCTTCATTTCCGTCTGAGAAATCATCAGTTTCCCCTTTAATATCTTTACTGGAATGGTATTCTTCGTTGTAATTTTCCACTGCACCATCGCTTTCTTCTTCTAACGCTAGATTAGTAGTTGGACTCGTAACAATTTCAACCACGTCACATAAACCCTCTTTACTGTCCTCATCTACGGAAAAAGAGTTTGAAATTAAAATGTCACCATTTTTCGTTAATCCATAATCTCCACACTGAATGTCTGCCGCTGCCATTTCCAAAATATCTTCTCCATCACATTTCCAGTGTTTATTCCCAATAACAGAGCAAGATTTTGTTTTCAGTTCATGCAACATGGACACAGCATCCTGTATTGAAACAGTCTTCATCTGCCTGCTTGATTGTACATCATGGAAAATATGGAGGATTTCATCAATGATGACATCTACTGGAATACCCTATCAAACAAACAAAGTTAAAGCTCAATAACTGTGGGAAAATGACAAAATGAAGGAAATATAAATATATCAAATATATCAACACATACTTTTATGACTTTCGTACTCGTTTTGTGTCATGTAGCTTTAATCGACTGTCGGCAGATTTTATATATACAATTACATTGGAGTTTTTGACTGTATAAATAGAAACTACAATGAATTTAGGGAAAAAAAATTGCCTTTAAATCTGTTTTAGGACATTTTCTTTGTAACTTGTTTTCATTTGAAATTAAAAATATTTAAACGAACTTAGATATTTTTATTTATACCACTATTTCTGTCATATATACTACCCTAAATCTGTACACAAACATCTCTCTAAATGTACAGTAAATCCACCTTAAATGGTCTGAAAATTGGATTCCTTCCTTAATAATAATAGCACAAGACAAATTGTCCAAAATTGTATGATATACAATGTAACAGTAAAAATATTCAATGAAACAGACCACATAATTCTATTTCACATATAAAACACTTGTTTTCTATTTCAGCAGACTGTAATACAAACACATTGCATTGTGATATATATATACAGACCTACAGACAAGTTAAATAGAGAATACTAGGTTAGTGTTGAATAAAGATAAGTTTATTTAGCGTGGCTTAGAAAACCTCGCATATTTGTGCTGAGCAAATAAACTTATCTTTATTCAACACTTACCTAGTATTGTATTTATCCCATCAATTTCTCTAATTTTTTTAAAATAAACAAAAGAAAGCACACTAATATATGTTATGAAAAACATAAAATGACATCACGAAAATTAAAGAGATGATGTCATGAGACTGTGTGTGTTTGCCTTATCATACAGTGTGTGAGTAAAGCGAAGTTTATTCCATGGGGGTTTATTTCGTCACTGCACGCCTTATGATGGGATACAATTAAAAGCATTAGGTACCAATATTTTATTTAATGCTAAGTAGTGAAATATAGAAAAATATTTGTGCGATGTATCCCTATATCACTCACAGTGAGGGACTACTTTTTGGGTCCTGATTTAATACAGTAAATGAAAAGGACTGTCATCGATCCCGGGCTCAAAATTGTAAAATGACGTCATTATTTTGACGTCATGACATTATGATTCCCGCGATATTTTCCAATAAAATGTAAAACAAACGTTAATAAAGCATAAAATAAAAATAAAATGTGTTTGTTTTTGGCATGATAACGCATTATATCATCACCGGAAATGGAAAGTGCTCGTGAAAATATTAATTGTCTCCCTTTCCCATGATGATATCACGCGTTATCACACCAAAAACAAACAAATATTCTCTGTATGCTTACCTGTTCTTTTAATTGCTTGGAGACTCTGACAAACATGCAGACAAAGTACAGGCCAGTATCAGCGGAATGCGTACCGTGTTGCGTTCCATACTCATGAGCAGCACTCACTATGTATTCTACTAAAGCATCCTGAAAAACAAAACAACAAGGGGGCCATGACAGCCACAAATCCTCACCTAAGTTACAGCAATAACTGAGACCTTACTATCAAAACTACCAGTAAGCTAAAAGATCAATTAAAACAGTGATTTTTTTAAAATTTATTTCCTAACTGCTTGTGCCCATGAAATGGGAAACTTTATCATGACAAATTTCAAAATAGGGAAAGTTTTAAAAGTTTATTTTTCATCAAATGTGTGGTTATTTTGATTTTCAATGATTAATATATTCAAAGCTTTCATGTACTGAACTTCTTTTCTGACAATGGTGCAAATTCAACAATTGTTTTTCCATTTACACACCCACATGTAAAATACTATAAATTACTTGTGGGAAGAAACTGGACTATTTGTGGAAATATGGAGGATATTTTGTAGGGGAAACTGACTTAAACAAATTGTCTATAATTCACAATCAGAACTCAGATGTTTTTCACCCAAATGTATCCTCCTGCACGTCTTTTTAGGGAAAATAATGTTCTATGTGTATTTCATGAAGTAAAAAATAGACTACTATACCTTATTTAGAGCATTATTTGTAATACAGTACCTCGATTGTGGTTTGAAAACAAGAGCTTTTGGAGTATAGCGCGCTCGACTTTTCTCGTACTTGTCAGAGTTACTGGCCTTTTTTCTCAAACAAACTGTTTGGATAGTAGGAGCCAATTAAACAAAGTTATTTTGTTCTCGAGTTACTGCACAGTGGAAAGCATTTTTCTGACATTCAAAACAGTGACCTTGACCCCCACCATTCCATATGCAATCGCATGCAATGTCTTGCTATATGGTATCTATAAATTGAATTTCATTAAAATATTTCAATTTGTCTTGAGTTATTGAGGAGAAACTGTTTCTATTTTTAGTAACAGAGACCTTGACCATCACTCCACCCAACCCACCACAAGTAAAGTATTGCTTCTCGATATCTATGTATGAAGATACATTCTCGAGTAAGAAAGTGGAATCAAAAGTTGTTTCCGCCACCCACCCTCGGGAATGTAAAATTTCTAAGTGTAAAAAGGCCAGTAATTTTGACAAATTTCAAACAAGAGTTATCTAAATTGGCCTATGGGTTCATTTTAAAATAAGGAATAGTTGTTTCAAGTTTGAATGAAATCCCTCCTGAGAAACTAGCATACCCAAAAACTTAAACCTTTCCAAATACCTTATAAATTCTAAGTGTAAAAAGGCCCATAATTTTGACAAATTTCAAACTAGAGTTATCGAAATTGGCCTATGGGTTTAGTTTAATATAGGGAATAAGTGTTTTAAATTTCAATGAAATCCCTCAAGCCATTCCTGAGAAACGAGCTTAGCTAAAAACTCTAACCTATCCAAATAGCTTATATGTAAAATTTCTAAAATTATTAAGTGTAAAAAGGCCCAAATTTTTTAACTCGAGTTACCAATCTTGGCCTATAGGTTCATTTTACTATGGGGTATAAATGTTTTAAGTTGGAATGAAATCCCTCAAGCTATTCCTGAGGAACTAGCTTACCAAAAAACTTTAACCTAGCCCAGACGCCAATGCCGACGAGAATAGAATAACTTGCCTTTTCTTCTAAAGGGCGAGCTAAAACTCAAAGTTTTTGTTTTTGTACATCCTTATGGAACACTTTCTATTTAGATTGAAGATCTGTAATTTATCCACCAAAAGACAGCAACATGTTACAGGAACTTCTCAGGGGACATTATATAAATATCATATGGCAGCGCATATGACATTGATATGGTTAACCCAAGGGCAGAATGTCACCCAAGGCAAATGGCAAGTGGTGACATTCTGTTTCGATGGTTGACAATATCAATGTCACACACGCTGCCATTTGATATTTATTTTATTATACTGAACAAAATTGAGTAAACAAAGGTAAACCATGCTTAATTCTGCCCATCAAGATTGAAGAATGCCTTTCATCTTCAGAAATACTTGCAAACTATTTTTCTTTCTTGGGTAATGGGAATTTATCATTGTAGACAAACGTGAGGTATAACAATATATATTACAACTTATATATTGACATATATATTATCACATGATCAATAGTTGTAAACTCAAGCAGTCAGCATGCATGATAACTGTTTTTTCATTTTCATTTGTTAATAATAATATGATGATGATAATGTTAGTGTTTAAGAATGATAATGATAGAGATGATAAAAGTGATGATTGCTAAGATGATGTTGATGAGTGATGATAATGATGATGATGAAATAATAATGATACAGAATATTATTATTGTTTTATTATTATTATTATTATTATTATTATTATTAATTTATGATTAAAATTATTTTATTTAATTATTTTATTTTTTTATTAGTCGAAATACATTTATTACTTATAATAATAATAATAGCTATGATTGTGTTATTGATGATGTTATCTTGATTATTGTTATAGTCATTATTGTTATTATTATTATTATTATTGTTATTTTTGTTTGTTTTATTGTCATTGTCATTATTATTATGACAGTGGATATGTATAAACATGTGATTGATGTAATATGGTTTTGGCGCTAATTTGCGTCACTGCTGTTTTGACGTCGTGACGTCATTTCCTGTTTGTTTGCTTTTTGACGTCAATATACAATTGTTTTGTTGAGTAACATAGTGAAAATGTAGCTAATTTGTAAAAACAAACTTTGAAAAAGCCTATTGAGGCGAAATATATCAGGAAAGAGTGAAGATTTTCTGTGTTTATATATTGAGTGTTATTGTTGATATCTTTTAATAGTTTTGCTTTCGTTTATTTATTAAGTAAATGAATTAAATATTGCTTAATAATTGTTTTAGTGTTCCCTAAGTTTCAAACAATATTTTTTTAAACAAGTAAACATTTTTTATAACATAAAAGGACTCTAAGCAGAGATTCAGTCAGGGTAGGTAATTCGTTTCTCACTATCCTCCATCTCCATACCTTTAGATCAAATTCATGAAGAAGGGATGTAGCATCTGTAAAGAACAGATTGCCTCCCTCACTGTGAATGCATTTGATCCTGCAAATAGAAATTTTTATTAAAATGATACAATTTACCCTTTACGACCATGGATCAAAACTACCATACAAGTGTTCAGTTACTTTAAATTATGGTAAAAATATTATAATTTAGAACTGGTGACTTATTACGCGTGTGTTGGAATCCTGCTAGAACCAAGTGTCCCAAAATATTTTTGTCTTTATATATAAAGTTTTCTTAACAAATATATCAATATTTCGTTGCTGCTTGAAAATTAATTTTAGGAACAAATACCAGTAGAAAATCACTTTGTTTTAATTTGTTTTGACATGCCCCTTTATAAAGGGCAATATCCTCAACACAGGTCACTTTAGGAACTTACATGTCTTTGTGGGTCAACATATCAGTTACCATTGTTTCTGAAATCAAAAGTAGAACACATTATATACCTGTAACAATCTAACCTAACACAACACAACATATGCCAATGTTTCTATAGAATGACAAATGTTTTTCAATATTATTCTGCAATAGGCAATGCAAAGAAGACAGTTTTGATACTGACATCATAAACATCACATCACTTACTTTTAGTCGATACAGTCGAAGTGACAACTATTATTTTGTATAAATGAATTCTGTCACTGTAACAGCACGTTCTTCCCATAGCATATATGGAGCATAACAATGACAGATTTAAATGTCTCGATCATGTGACAGTTTGTTATCCTCACCTTATATCAAATTGCGATGTATCTTGATTCGGGTGCATATTTTGTCAAACCTGTCTCTCTCGAATATCAAATATTTTGGCTTGAATAATATCAAAATAACTGTAAAATTACTGTAGCATTTCACTGTCAACTTTCCAATGGTATGGTTTAAACAGAAATTGGTTGTTGTTATGCAAAACGAGGTTGGTGTAAAAAGCTTAATACTGCGAGTCACAATAAGTTGAGGACACAAACTAGTCTTACTAGCCTAGGCCCAAAAATGTTTAAGGCCTAACAAAGCTAGTTATGAACAATGTCTACAAAACAGAAAATACTATGGATCTCATTTTAATTCAGTAGTCTTATTAATAATCTGTGCAACAAATTAAGTGCTACTAAGCGCAATAATGTCTAATCACTCAAAAACCATTTTTGTTGTGGAAACCTGAAGTTTAATTTTTCACAAATTGCCATTATTTGCAATAATAAATTTTCCATCATGTTCTTTACATCAGAGCTCCAGATAATTTGTTGGGGCAATTCTTATTTTACTCCCTAATTTAAAACTGAATTTTTAAAAATGATTTATTAATTCATCTTTTACAATTGCACATGACAAATCAATACTTAAAGTTCTAACTCGGACACTTAACCACCATGTTCGTTGCCATGACATGTGAAGATTTCATACTGGTTTTCAATGTGCAGAGAACAATATTTGCACTTCCTATGCTGGTATAATTAATAAGTAACGCGATATATAAGAACGTATTAAATGGATGCCGGATCCAGAGATTTCGCTGCATTTAGAACTTTGCTCATTTTTGCTGTTAAAAAGTGCTTCCATGATTCAACTGCTTTACGACAGCTTTTGATTTGTCAGATCTTCCATAATGGGTAGAACTCTATTTTGATAACGTATTTCTTGTGGTTCTGAAAAAAAACCATAGAAAAGCAGCACCGTTATCTGGCTACTAACTGGCTTTTTACACTTATCATGCTTTGATGAACCGGCGTTTTCCACCATTTTGATTTTGTTCACCATTGCACAGAAGAACGGCCCATGTCATTTCGGCTCAGAACAATATGGTCAGACGTTCATGGCCGAGGTATAAATTACCAACCTTATAAAACTTTCATTTCAATTGCTAGTTATATAGTATATGTATGAAAAGAAATGTACTACTACGATATTGATGCGCAATTCCTTATACAGTTGGCGAACATCGAACAAGTGATTGTGAGCCGTCTCAACTATCGCCTGTTTATCCGACCCTGCCGAATTTGGTTTTCATACACGTTAAGCGTTTGCAAATTTTGAATTCTTATTTTCATTTTTTCAATGTATAAATTTACTCATAGATTTAAATCTAAATAATTTTTTGTTAATTTAAATGTGTATTTACGCCTTTACGCACGTTATCTGGAGCTCTGCTTTACATAAATAACACCTAAACTGCTTTGCATGTGTTTAATTTTGATGCTATATGCATTTAATTCCGATTTAAACGTGTGCACAAATCTACAAATTTTTATACACAGATCGCTATATTTGCAGGCTTGTTTACCTATTCAACCAATCGATTGACATACCTATAACTGTTCTAAGAAATGACACAATGCTTACAGTGAAGCAGAATATTGACAAACTTTGACATAGGATAGCGAGTTTTATTTAAAGTATAATTGTACAAATATTTATTTCTTAAACATTCTGAAAAAAATAAGTTTCTTTCCAGGTATGTAAATTTTATTTCAAAATATTAAAGATAACCATACCATATCAGCACATAAAGTCATGACAAATTTTTTAATATCAATATCTGAAACATAGGAAAACTTGCCACCACAGAAATGGTCCTTCCATGGTGTATCCAATCAGGCCAATATATGAAGTATCGCAATGTTTGCCCAGGGTTTACAATTATAGCTATTCAATAAACATGTTTTATTGCATAACATTTACTGTAAATTTTGAAAATATTTCAAACCTGTACAACTACTGTGGTAAAAGAATACCAGCGTCCTGTAATCGCTGACAGTTTACCCGAAATGATATAATCCGAAATTATGAGCTATCCGAAATAATGAGACAATTCATATTTCAATATAAAGTATTAAACTTGTACCATATAAATGCAGCGAAGACCATTTCTAATTTTGAATAATAACTATTTATGGTCTCTGCTTGGTCATACCTAAAATTGTGAAATGACTGTTCATCTTTGTCTTGTGTAAATAGTTGTTCTGCTAGTTGTTATTGTTGTTGTTGTTGCTAGAGTTGTTGTTGTTATCTATAAGGTGTGCTTCATAGTTACAGCAGTCAGTCAAATCGACCACGCGTTAAAACGGCCTCAAGTTAAATCGTCTTACATTAGGACGGCGACGTGACCGTCAAATATGTGTCTCTAATCGAACATAATTTAAATATTCATTTTAATCATGAAATAAACAAAGTATCACGGAGATACAATAAAAAAAAATCAAGTAATAGATACCTGATCCAATGAGCAGGTGGGTCTCAAGTTACCTACTAGTTCGTTCAGCACTCGTACGCAGCCTGAAAACTCAAATGACCTTACTTTGAACAGTACATGGACAAATATATCATATGGGACCCGTATATACTGTATTGCAAATATCAAACCTAGGTGGGTCCAAGACAATCAAATATGGATTCCAACAAGAAAGACCATATGGGTTCCTAACAAGCAAGCCCATGTGGGGCAAACAAGTCATCCCATGTGGGCCCGATATGGGCTACATCATTCCAGGCCCCGTAAATATTGTTTCACCTATATCAGACCCATGTGGGTTCCGACAAGCAATTCCATGTATGGGTCATAGCAGGAAAGCCCATATTGGTCTCCAACATGCAAACCTATATGAGCCCAAGTAAGCGAGTCGACATGGATCGTTTCGCCACTGTCTTGCTTGACAAATCGATAAGTTGTCATACTAAGACACTGTATTTAACAGATTAATTGTTCACGCTTTAAGGATAAAACAGCGGTGTCATCGCTATTGTTGAAACGATCGTTGAATCGAGGGGATGCTCATTCGTACTAAATGATTAAAGGGACATGTTCACAGATTGACGAATTGACAATTTTACAACAGTTTGTCACATATTCTAAAAAGAAAAGAATGGTGTCTACAAAGGAGCAGAATAACACTACGGATATATAAATATACTGTAAATACTGTTTCGTTGATGAGTAACGCTAAATGATGGAATAATTTGGAATGTTTCTGTTGTTATCGTGAAATTCTCCACAACACGTGGATCACTTATACAAAGTAAAAAACTGAAGATTCAAGTATAATAATCAAACTGGCCGTGTCGTTAAGGCAATAATAATACTAATACTACTATTACTACTACTACTACTACTACTACTAAAATCTTTATTTATAGAACACATTAAGATAAAACAAGTTACAACATGGTTATCTTTTTTACAATGTGGTCTTCTATCTGATAAAACAGTATTTGTCATAACACACACACACACACACACACGCACACGCACACGCACACGCGCACACTAACACACACACGCACATACTCACGCACGCACGCACGCACACACAGAAATTATTATTCTTGATACACACATGACGCATACACCCAGAATAGAATTAAACAAATATGATTGAAAAGGAATGTGATAGACGGAGTGAACGATAAATTATCAAACATAAGAAATGTTTAACTTTAGTCTTAAACCCTGATAATGAATCTATATCTCGAATATAAGAAGGTATATTATTCCATATTTTAATATTGCATACGAAAAGTTCTTCTAACGTAGTTCGTATTTATCATCGGATGAGAAATATTTCTATGGATGGTGGATTTGAATGTGTAGCAAGTGTTGTTAGATAAGTGTAGGATATTTTGTAGGTAAGAAGGAGTGCGACAATGCAAGCACTTATGTTCAGTAACAGCTGTAAGATATTTACACCGATCTACAAAAGGTAGCCATTCTAGTCATATATACATATATACATATTTGCTGGACAATGAAGTACAAACACTCAGAATACGATTGGTAAGAAACACAAATATTGGTAAACGTTCCGTTTTGCTTTACAGGACGCGACGTTATGTTTGGATTGTGACGTCACAGTTTGTGTAGTATAAATATCGAGCGAAATCGGCATTCTTCATCATTTTATGATAAAACAGCGAACAGTTAACATGGGCTTTTGTTGCTGGAAGTCGAGCGAAGATGGGTCAACGGAGCGCAGTAAGTCGCCGATGGGGAGCAAGTCTCCGAAGGGAAGCAGATCTCCAAAGGGAAGCAAGTCTCTGAAGGGCAGGCGTGCTAGGCAGCGCAGCAAGTCTCCAAAGGGTAGCAAGTCTCCGAACGGGAGTTCTGCTAGGTCGCGCAGCAAGTCTCCGAACGGGAGTTCTGCTAGGTCGCGCAGCAAGTCTCCGAACGGGAGTTCTGCTAGGTCGCGCAGCAAGTCTCCGAAGGGTAGGAGCGAATCTTGGCCAGCGCTTAGACAAAGAAAGTCTCTGCCAGGGCAAATCTACCGCAGCCGGTCGATGATCACCGCATTGCCCTACGAGTGTATGGTTGATGAAAAGCCAATAAAGACTGATTTACGGAGCACGGAGAGACCAACTGCAAACGGTAGCCCATCCACGGGGAGCGAGATGGATCGCACAAGCGAAGTTTCAGTAATTGCAGTCAAAACACCAAAGAAGAGAAACATCTTTTTACGGATGTTGACCAGCCTATTTTGTGGGCTGCGGCGGCGTGTGTAACGCGACATGCCTTATTGCGGTGAACTTCAGTACGAGTTTTGTTACTTGTTTAATGTTTAAATGAATGTCGAATCATGATTAAGGGAAAGGATAACACTTTGCGGGCTGGACAGTGGGGGTATATCTTTCATATAGATTTTTCTGCCCTTATGAGAAAGGTTGAAGTTCAAGTCCCTGAACGGGGATGGCGGGCAAACTTTTCCTGACGATAGGCGGAAGCTTTTGGCTCGAAAATTAACGGAACTCCACTTTGGCTTTCTTAACTTTCTAAACCAAAACCTGGCGACAATGAGTTGGGTGGTGCCCAATGATACCCCTGCCTTCGAGCAGCTAATACTGGGCTTAAGTCCAGGGGGACCAGGTACCATGGTTTCCACTTCTCGTTTTTTAGGTTGGTAAAAGTCTGGGTGGTGAAAGGTCAAATGGGTGGTGATGGCAGACAGTGTACGAATTAAAGGTCCTAGGGTCTCTGAATGAGGTTCGCAAGTCTTCCGTTGGGGTAATGTCTTAGGGGGGACGCCAGTCTCCTGTTGGGGTAATGTCTTAGAGGGGACGCTAGTCTCCTGTTGGGGTAATGCCTAAGGGGGGACGCCAGTCTCCTGTTGGGGTAATGTCTTAGAAGGGACGCTAGTCTCCTGTTGGGGTAATGTCTTAGAGGGGGCGCCAGTCTCCTGTTGGGGTAATGTCTTAGAAGGGACGCCAGTATCATGTTGGGGTAATGTCTTCGAGGGGACGCTAGTCTCCTGTGGGTAATGTCTTAGGGGTGACGCCAGTCTCCTGTTGGGATAATATCTTAAAGGGGGCGCCAGTCTCCCGTTGGGGTAATGTCTTAGAGGGAACGCCAGTCTCCTTTGGAGTATTGTCTTAGATGTGGCGCCAGTCTTCTGTTGAGGTAATGTCATACTGTGGGCGCCAGTCTCATGCTGGGGTTAAAATGTAGAGGGAGTGCCAGTCTCCTGTTGAGGTAGAACTAAGAGGGGGCTCAAGACTACTGTTGGGGAAAGGGGTTACGCCAGTCTTCTGTTAGGGCAAAAAAACTTAAAGTGAGTGCCAATCTCCTGTTGGGATAATATCATACGGAGGAAGTCCCCCTGTTGGGGTAAGAGCTTAGAGGGACGTCAGTCTCCTGTTTGGGGTAACAATTTTCGAGGGGCGCCAGTCTCCTATTGGAGTTAAAAATTTAGAGGGGGCGCCAGTCTCTTGTTGAGGTAAGGTCTCATAGAGAGTGCCAGTCTGATGTTGGGTTAAGAGCTTAGAGGGAACGCCAGTCACCTGCTTGGGGCAACAACTTTCTAGGGAGCACCAGTCTCCTATTGGGGTAAGAACGTTAAGGGGGCGCCAGTCTCTTGTTAGGTAAGGTCTTAGAGAGGGTGCCAGTCTGATGTTGGAGCAAGGTCTCAGAGGAGATACCAGTCTCTTTTGGGTTAAGTCTTAGAAGGGTCGCATGCTAAACCTACCTGGTGAAATTGAAAAGGGACAACATCTCCAGTGCCAATAGACTTATTTAGCCAATACTCATATTCATTTGAGATCTCAACATTATATACAATCTTGTGCCGAATAAAAACTAATTTTGAGCATTAAAGAACACGCATTTGTGCCCCAAAATTCGTTCAAAATCTTGACAAGTTTTTGTCAGGATTAGTCTATTGTTCTATTAGTAGAACAAGAGCTATTTCAGGACAGCGCGCTCGACTATTCATAAGCTTTGTCAGTTATGGGCCTCGGTCATTGGCGTTTCATAATGACCCCGAAGGCATATGTGAAGTTTCAATTGAATATATGTCGTGTTACAAAGATGTGTACTTTAACCTGAATATTACTAAGCACAAAAAGGCGCATTATTCTGCTACATTACAGGTCAGAGTTATGGGCCTTGGTCAGTGACCTCACATAATTACCCCGAAGACATATGTTAAGTTTCAATTGAATATCTTTAATATTTACAGATACATGTAGTTTTTGTACGCAAACCTTAACCAGAGCATTACGCCGACGCCGACTAATGGGTGATTAGAATAGCTCTAACTATTCGGTGAATAGTCAAGCTAAACATGAAGACTTATCAAACATTCAAGAATATGCATGTTCTTTGGTCCCAGTTTCAGGTAACTACCGTTTGTCATAATAATTCTATGTAGCGTGCGTATTTGTGTATTTCTATTCTGTTGCTTTTGTATTTGTTTTCATGACAACTCTATTTGTATTTATTATATTTGTGTGCATTTTTTTGTAATTTTGAAATTGTCGGTACTCCATGGGCATTTGTATTACTAAAATAATTAATAACGTCGTTATTTTTCTCTCTAGATGTTAAGTATTTATAATTTTATATTGTCAATAATAATAATGCTAATAATAATGCTAATAATAATGCTAATAATAATAATAATAATAATAATAGTAATAATAATAATATCGTCACAAAACGAGTTCTTTATGTAACTCTTCTTTGAATTGATTAAAACTCAGAACGCATGAAGAAACCCCTGCCACATTATCTTCACGCTTATTATTGCAATGTAAAAAGCTCGGATAAATAATCATGCCGTTGAAGTTTATGTCTGAGTATTTTACAAATCCATTACAATTTATATATTACTTTCCGTACAGGAATCGCGTGTATTCTGCTTAAACTTGCAGTTATCAATGACCACATGAAACACGTGCACGAAAAAAATGAAATAGTTCTACCGTGAAATGATACCCATAAAGTTCACAAGTGACAGGTCAATTTATCTGAGTTATAACACATATTGACAACTGTGCCCGTATTCACAAGCTCCTACGTAACTTCAGTAAATTCATAAAATTCTTTAAAGCAGCAGTCCATATCTATGTTAATAAAATAAAACTTTACAAACATCGTTTCTAATGGACGTCTAACCGACCAAAAACCGCATTTAAATCGGTAAAATAATAACGTTTTTTGGTAACTTTTTGTCCTAAAGTTTCTGTATGCGATAGTTGGTGACGCCTCTGGAGTAGATCAGCATGTACATTGTGGTATATTCCGTTAGTACTAAGTTTTTTCGAACATTATACAACGATTTTCTTCAATAGCAAATACATTTCGGTCAAATAAACATCATTTACGTTCATAAGGACTAATGCCAATTCAAGATGTAGTGAATTGTATTCTATGGAATGCGGCTTTAAGGCTGTGGCCGTTACTGTCAGTGAATTGTATTCTATGGAATGCGGCTTTAAGGCTGTGGCCGTTACTGTCAGTGAATTGTATTCTATGGAATGCGGCTTTAAGGCTGTGGCCGTTACTGTCAGTGAATTGTATTCTATGGAATGCGGCTTTAAGGCTGTGGCCGTTACTGTCAGTGAATTGTATTCTATGGACTGCGGCTTTAAGGCTGTGGCCGTTACTGTCAGTGAATTGTATTATATGGACTGCGGCTTTAAGGCTGTGGCCGTTACTGTACGAAATGTCTTATCGCGTCAACATGTTTTAAACTAGTTAATATGGCTGCGACGCTTAAAGTTGTTTCACCCTTCTGTAAACAAACTCATAGGATTTTACTTGGAACATTTGCATTGAAGTTTCAGTACACCTTAAGACTCTGGGGTGTGGAAATATCAAACTTTTTTACTTGTCCATGGACAAGTTCATTGCAAATATCTACTTGTCCGCACGCAACAGTCACTTGTCCAAATGAAATATTGTTTTCATCCCTGGCCTTCATGATATAGGTTTTTATTAAATGAAGAATAAAACACAATTTGTTATTCAAATGCATAAGAATATAATACTATGATAATTAGCTTCCAACTATTACATCATTTTCACACCCGGAAATTGTACTTGTCTGTGGACAAGAAGGCAGAAAAAATTTACTTGTCCTACAGTAAAATTACCCGCGTCGGACAAGTCGGGCATAGGATTTGCACACCCCTTCTGAAGTTAAGGTTTCCTTTAGGACCTTTGTGAATACCAGCATTGATAAATTTAATCGTTTACCTTACTGCTCACATCAGTCCATGTATTATGAATATTTAAATCCAAACTATGGTGTTTTAAATTTCTTTGAGATATCCACACAAGTTACTTGCGAACACTACACCAACGTAAACATTTAAATTATCTTAAAACAACATATATCCGATCACAGAAACCAAAACATTTACACCGTATACACGTGTTTTTATTCCACTCGACAACTACGCACAGTTTGCAAAGGCTGGATACCGAAAAGCACGTGGAACTCAGGTTGCGTGTAATGACTTGAACAAAAGGTAATTGGGGACAATTTATAAATCGATAACAGTGCAATAGTTTCGTTAACTCATCAATATGCATTTAAATGCGCACTTTTATACATTTTATTGTTGTAATAAATTAAATTTTAGTTAGTCAATATTTTAAATAATATCCCAGCCTAAATTCTCCATACTGTACAATATGATTAGTACATACTGCGACAGACCCGAGGCAATATCATTAAAATCAAATCCTAACAATGTTAGGTCAGCGGATACTAAAGTAGCGTCAGACTGGAGAGTATTTTAATGAGATTGGACCCGCCGATGCTTTAGCCCATGACATACATGCGCACACATGGTTCTATGTTGACGTTACTCAAACAGTATTCTAACGTTGTGTCTACACCGGTCTGACTGACGTCATCCTCAGTGTATATAATGGTATTCTAATCGTGTTGTACATTACAGCTATCATGAAGAGCACGTCATGTTTGCAAGTGGCGCGCATGGGCCCGTATTAAGAAAGTTTCTTGGTACAAACTTAAGAACATTTCATAAAATTTCTAAAGTCTATGACCATTTCAGTTGTTATTTTATAATTAAGAAATAATTTGCGATCATCGTTGTTTATCGGCCAATAAACATCGATTTAGAGTTCTGATGCTTAGGAATCGGAAGCCACGCATCAGAACTGCAAAGAGTTGTTTGTTGGCCGATAAACAACGATAATGCGCAAATTATTCGATTCTAAAATGATCTGACATATTTTTGAAACTGTAATTGGGACTACTTTTTGCTATGCTCCGCTCAGTATCGGAACTTCTTTTTGCGATGTTTTTTGGGTAGTTTAACAACGATAATTCTGTTCTTTGTCTATATAAAAATTAGCGAGTATCATGTTAGAATCTTTTTTTTCATAATTTGAATGAACATAATTGGATTTTACAGGTAAAAAAAATACTAAAATTGGATCTGAAATCTTCAGATAAGTCCAACTTAAGATTCTCCTAATAAGCTTCATGAAAATGAACCCAGATCCTTTTGTATTGTTCTCCTTTTCAGAAGTGCTGCCAGACTTGTTATATTTTTCTGTGGAAATGTGCGCCTCAATTCTGGCCTTTTGCCTTAAAAAACGTTCTTCCAATGACGGACTTTACACTTCATAAATGTTTTGTCGTTGAAGTTGATTGTGCTTTTGTCAAAATTGAATTAAAAGCAAGTTGAACGTTAAATTTAGGGATAGCAAATATCAAAGAGTGTATACACAAATTCAAAATGATACAGAGATATAACTTTGGTACGCTGGTTTCTAAAGACTTTTTTGTTAAACATGTTGCATTACTTAATCAAAATGTATTACTATATCTTATGAATGCGTGTAATTTATATACTGATTCGCAACATGATTATTAACTTAAATTATGACTGTGAAGCAAAAATGTAACTTCCATACTCGTGTACAACAATTAAGAAATAATTTTCCATTAATACTTGTTTATCGGCTAATTTACAACGCTTTTGAAGTTCTGATGCATATGAATTAAATCTTGAGAGCGTTAGCCGCATCAGAACGACAAATCGTTGTTAAATAGCCGATAAACAACGATAATGCGAAAAATAGTTCGATTTTACATGACCCGACAACATTTTCTGCAATCACAACTATATTTACAGTTTCGGAACCAGTTTTGTAAATATAATTCTCCTTATAAATTCAACTCTTCGTGTATATGGAGGAAATAAAAGTCATATACTTGTTTATTTGACATCTAACAACGGTAAATTGCGATTTTTGTCTTTAGAAAAGTCTGCGCGTGTCATGTAAGAATACTTCGCATAACGTATCTCTAAATGAACATCTGACAACCAGTAACAACATAAATTACAAGTGGAGAAACAAGATCAAACACTTTTTTATGTTTATTAAAAGCAAGATTACGCAAATTGAACCAGATTACGCACAGAAGATACTTGTAAGATAGACTGTCATATATTGGTAGAACTGCCAGCTTTAATAATCGAGACCATCAATAAAATCCTGCCTGTGTATCTAATTACTCTCTTATGGAATATTTTGTATTTAGTTCCGATATATACTTTCAGTTAACAAATCACTAAAACTTCTAGGCGGACGATATACATTACGACAGATTTTTATTTGGTGCCAACCTTTTTGATTGTCTTTATACACATTTAAGTATTTTACTTTTCTAAATAAACTAGATCGATTCAAGTTACTTATATATAGAATGATAAAGCCTATTACAAATTTACACTATATTGATATAACTTTAATATAAGAAACGTTTATGTAAATAAACTATTTCTTTCACACTGGAGATATTTGAATAAGCGGTGCGTTACATAAGCGGTGTGTTACAGACATATTGAATGTCCTATTTTTCGGACAAAAGTCAGTACACGTAGTTGTTTTCAAAGTAAATAGTCATAAAAAGAAAAAAAAAATTGGCTTTCTTTTTCATATATTTAAATGATACTTACGAAAATTTCATATAATTCGTAAAATACAAAAACTCCGGATAATAGACAGCATAGTGGTTTATAGAACAAGAACGCGCGCGCACACACACACACAGTGCTAAAGACAACTAAATGTTTAGGGCAGCTTATCTTTGAATCTTGTTTGATTTTATCCATCCTGTTGTATTAGCAAACCTAAGCAGGCATGCAGCTAAATCAGTTTATGCGTATCTACATGTTTGAATAAAGATATTTAAAAGCTGTGCACTTCAATAGTTAGTTTCTAAATGATTGGCTAATTAAAATAATTTATAATGGGCTAACTATTGAGTCATATTATAATTTAATGAGCATAATTATAGTGCAACCTTTGTTTCGATATTTTGTTGTTGCAGTTATTAAACCTATTCTTTACAATACAAATCAATTAAGTACATGTATGTATTTCCACAACTGAATGATTTACTTAAAGTAACTGTATTAAAATCACAACTAATTCAGCAAGCAAGTTACCAATGCATTGATATATATTATACATTGTTGTTTATTTATGCAAAGAATCAGGCACCGCCCACATGTATGCAATATTGTAACAGTTATGTTTCCACATTCGTCATGACGGTCTCCTTCTTCAGTTGTTCGATCATGTTGTCGAACTCTTCCGCGCGATGCAGCGGAATGACCACTTTGGGACCTGGCTTAGGGATCCTCTCCACAGAGCTGCCGCTGGAAGGCCGTAACGTCGACGTCGGCGTCGCACGGGGCTCCGCGAGCATCGAAATGTTGAACTTCCGATTCGGAACGACCTCGTGCCTGGGCTGAATCGGCCTGATGCGCTCACCGCTCAAAGCATCCAACTCGAACTGTTGGAAAGGTTTTGGCTTCTCTTGTACGGCTTTATATTGATAAAGTGTATTGTTTAGTTTCATAAAGTGTATTGTTTATATTTATAAATTAAAACATTATATAATGTAAACTAAATGTATAATGTATACATACATTAGGGATGTCAAGGTAAATTCGAATATCCGGAAACTAAGACGGTATTAGGACACTTATTCTGTATCCAAATAATCACATACATATCGCCCAAAACGGCAATTTTCTTTAATAAATTAAAATTACATACGAAATACGACATACCCTTATGTACAATATCGTTCTTAAGAGCCAGAACGGTCTACCCACTGTCTTTGCACATATGCTGATGACACCTTCTGGCTTTCAAGGAACGACACGAGTATCATGAATATATACATATATATACATTGCATAAATTCATTAACGATTTGAACATCGACGCGTACATCGTTGCTTAGAACAACATGCTACCTTTGAAGGTCGAGAGGTTGGCGTGGTGAGGTGGCAGGGCCTTGCCAGGCAAGAAAAACTGGTTTCCTCTCCAAGGCAAGTTGTCTTCATAGGACGGATTATCAGTCCAGTCCTTTCTGTCCTCCCCTTTTTCACCGTCCGACAGGTTCAGGTTATCCTTGTCGTCCAGGTGTACACCGGACGCGGTGGCCGGACGGTTGTCGCTTATCTGCCGCCCACTATCGTCCATTAATCCAACCCTGATGTTGACAGAGAAAATCTTAGATAGTTATATTCAATTTAAGAATAGAATCACATTGGTATCGCCGTAGTGTGTCCAGGCATACGGAAAAATATCACCTACGAGTATTCCAGTGTACATTTAATCGTTAATATGCGCGAATTTGTGATTTAAGCGAAAAACACAAACCAACATTAAACGTTTACGCTGATCTAAATGCACACCCACCAACACCAAATAATTCTGATTTACTGGATGCACTCTCCATTTGGTTCATTAATGCATTGAATATGATCCTTTAAGAAAGCTATTATTATTCATGAATCATTTGCATAATAAATTTATTGTTTTGAAGTGTTGAATATTTGCATTTGCGACACACTTTCTTTAACACCGAGGAAAATGACACAAGTTTCCCTGCTATTACAGTGGGTACTCAACTGAAGTTTTTTATCATCTTTTATTATTACAGACCTAATAATCAAGGAACATTAACACAATAGTTCCACTTGTTACTTTGAAATTTTTCACTAAACTAACATATGCGAATGTCCCATCTTGACGGGCATGTCTTATTGAACCGTTTTGATTTTAAGGTCACCCAAAAAACTATTTTCCATCAGTTTGTGCCATTTCAAAATATTAAGACAAATGCGTGTGGGCCATGTTGTATAAGGAATCAAAATGGACTTTAATATATATTCCCCCAAAGTTATTTATACGAAAATATTTGGACGTCAGGTAGGTGGTTTATAACAATATGCTTCTTTGTTTTTTTATATTGCTGTCCATGTCAGTCATCGATATATTCCCCTTAAATCAAAGGAATATGGTAAAAGGCCACCAAGAAACATTCCTGACAAGTTCGATACAATTAATGTAGCGGTTTTATAGACAGAAATTGTTAGAAGTAAATTGATAACACTGTCTGACGCACGGTGGACTATGGACAGCGACCAATAACTCAAGCTCACATTTAGCGTTGCGTGGGAGGGTTAAGGCGGAAGAATGAAATAAGCTCATACCTGCTTCTAGACAACTTGATGTATCTCAGCTTCACGATAACTCTCCTGATACCATACACAATTGCGATCAGTGCCAGAAGAGGGCAGACGATGACAGCCAGTAGTTTGGGGATGTTGATGTTGCACTGGTAGTCATTGACAAGGTCCTCACAGTCGAACATACTGGAACAGGGGCTGGACTGACACTCGTCGATTTCTATTTGACACCAGTCGCCGATGTATCCTGTTTGATGGTAATAAAAAAGTTTAAATACAGATATGCAAAACGTGTATACTAGTAAACTTTAACATACTAATGGGGAATTGTTAGGTTTAAAATAGTTATATCATTGATACGCTCTATAAAACTTACTGCTTACCTGGTTCACAGATGCATTCGAATCCACTAAATGACAGAGATCTCGCCGAATCTTCACAGGCTTCATATCCCAGTGTGGGATGGTGACATCGTCCATGAATGCACGGATTCTCCATCACATATACATCAATAGTAACACCAGGCGTATAGCTGTCATCGGCGTTCTTGGCAATGAAATCCAGGGTCATGTTACCCTGAAGGTCTGGGGAGTACTCGAATTGTACATCATAGGCTTCGACGGTTCTGTAGCGTTTACGTGTATAGTTGGCCAGAGGAATATCTACTGAGGAACTTAACCTCTTTAGAGAGAACGCGGCGTTACCGAGTTTGTTGAATCTCGGATAAGGAACGAATACCTCACCTCTGTCAACGTCCGCGAGGACGATTCGTCCGGCGTAGTGTGTATTGGACCTGTTGGCGTTCAGCAAAATGGTATGGCGTAAAGACGGACGCTTGTCTGCTAGGAATGTTTCATTGGAATCGATGAAGAATCTCTCCGTCTTATCAGGGGTTCCATGAATAACAAGTTTCAATTGTTTCGTATCCACCATCGGTTGTTCAAATGCTGGCAAATCTGTCTCAGTTACCTCAACTGTAACGGAATCTTCGCCGTAGAAATCGTCTTCCATTGCCTCACACCGCAGATTCCCGTCCGCGGTGATATTACACTGGAGATTTTCTGGTTTATCGACTATTCGGTAAACAAGAGTGTCATTCTCTGGATCCTCCGTGTCAACAGTTAGGTCGGCTAAAACGTCTTCCGTAATATCCAGACTCTTAGAAATAATTTTTGGAGGATAGTTTATGAATGTTTTTCCAATTTTGACTAAGCTATAATGCATCGGTGAATCTATTGCAATTGAGGCGTCTCTCCTTTTGCGTACTGCGTTGTTAAAATCTGGACACATCTATTCAAATAAATAAATGCATACACATAACTGAAGTGTCTTTTGCATATTGAAGGACATGGTATTATAAAAATACCTGTATAAAGATATGAATGTAAAACGTTTAATTTAGTTGTCATTGTAAATTTGTGACAACAATATCTGTATTTTCCAAGCTGTGAATATAACACGTTATTTGGTAAGAATACTGAATATATGCCGATGCAATGATCAAGAATGAGGTGATATACAAAGTATAAGACATGATTATCAAGTCATTTTCGACATATTTATCAAGTCATTTTCGACATGTTGATCTGGTCATTTTCGACAAGTTGTCATGCTAAATACACATGTTGTACTGCAACCTTAAGGATAAAATATTGATTTGATGTGCATTATATTCTAATCTCAAGAACTGACATCATCGTTTTCAATTATTTTCATATACCTTTTTCGTTTAAACAATATACAATTAATATTACCATTGCTGTATATATTCCACTGGAGAAATTAGCCGATAATATTTCATTGCATCCTTCGTCAATGTGCACCCAGACTTCTTTGTCTGAAACAATTTAAAACAAAGAAATATTTTGTGAGATAAACCAGAATTAAACTAATAGATGACAGTTATTGTCCAACTTCCACTGCTAAGGGCACTATTTATATCCAATTAAATACCACTAATTGCACATATATCGTATGGAGCACGATAAGTAGAATACAGGTTTGAAGATATAACACTGTATATAAGGACAACAAGCTAATTATTCATGAAGAATTCTACATCAAATCTGACAATTTAGGAAAGGATATGAGGTGACCTAAGTCATTTTACCTTCCACTTTAATTCCGGACTATAAACGTATCTGCTGGTATAATACACAAGTACATGTTATATGGTTATTAATGTTTCAGTCACTTAGCAAAACTAGTAATGTATTAATCTGAAGATATTTAACTGAAGTATCAAGGTCTTAAAATTCGGAATGCAATACCAACAAGGATGCCAAGAAATACATGATAATTCCGTAACAGTTTCAAATTCAAAGTTATTTATAGTTCTTATTGCACTTTCGATTTGACTTTCATATATTCGGAGTCTTCAAAGCTTCTGAAATAATGCCTTCTTAACAATGTTATCTAAAATGAATTTTTATAGTTTTCATTTGGCAGATTTTCAAATATTCGGTGTATTTAAAGTCATCTGTAGTACATACTGCTGTTCCAGAACACCAGGGCCGGTTGATACTCGGGGTCTTTCTCACATCCAGACGGAACCGTCACGTTGATAGTGACACGTGAGGCTTCAGCATGCGGTGCCGGGGAGAGGAAGAAATTGACATCACAGAGTTGGTGTATCCTGGAGTGCAAAGCGCGATTATCGTGTGTTTAATGTGACGATGTATTTCTTTATGTGTATAAGCGAATAGCTGCTAATCATTCCATAGACAAGGAACAAAGTTATCGTTGTTTAACTACCGAATAAACATCGTAAAAGTAGTCACGATTCTGAGCGGAGCATAGTAAAATATAGTTCGCATTACATTTGCAAAAATATTTGTCAAATCATGTTAAAATCGAAATAATTTTCGCATTATCGTTGTTTATCGGCAGTAAACAACTCTTTTTCTTTCTGACTGTTATGAAAAATTTAATTGCTGGTAACACTGACAAATCTTTGTCGTTCTGATGAGTGTCTAATAAGCCATTCGGGCTAAAGCCCTCGTAGTTTAATTCCTACGCATCATAACTCCAAATCGCTATTTATTGGCCGATAAACAACGATAAATAGAAAATTATTTTTTAATTGAAATATGATAATACAGAGAATTGCATATAAAGCCATTCAAGCCGTTGTGAAAATTAGGTTAATATGTAGTCATTATCTCATATGCAAAACGTTGTGTACAAGCGTATTTACCTGTTTCGCAATACTCTGGAGGTCTTCTGTTGCGTTGTTTCAATGTTGGAAATGAACGGTCTATACTCCGCCGTTGCGGCGCTGCCATATGTTTCCTGTATGTCCCGTTTCGTCAGTGTTCCAAGAGTGATGCTACCAGTGGTAACTTACAAACATTGAAAGAAAGAAAACTGAATAAATGCATTACGTCGATAATAAGAGCTCAGCTTGTTCCATTTTATATAAAAAGTGTAATTAACAACAGCAATAAAATCGCGTCACTTAAATTTCAATGCATAACAACGGATAACAACATAAGTTGAAGCACTGTATAGTACCAACAATATCAATACAATATTATTACATAACAACGATAATCAGCACATTTTAAGTACATCATCAATTCAATATCGATACACTATCAACACATAACAACGATTAAGAGCGAAGCTTAACGTGGAAGTACTAACGTTCAGATTCGACAACTATATCTGCGGCGACAGGGTCATCAGTTTCCATCCAGTTAGACGACCCAAGAGGCCTTACTGCCCGAGGTATGGACTGACTGGCCTTCTTCTTAAGACTGACATCTCCCGCACCTGTGTGAACATTCACATTAAGACAAACACTAACTAATAAGGGCATTTAGAAATACCAGCAATGATTTCATAACAATAAGAGGATGTATTGTTGCAGGCACCAAACAAAATGTATTCCCATTTGTTCTGACGTTAGCGACCTTTATGTTTTTGATATCTAGGCTATGTCAAAATCGATCAAGTAACTTATTAACGAAACCAAGAATGCATTGTATATAAATTTAGTTTGGTAACATGATCATATATAAATTAGATACATGTCATGTATCTTGATTTTGTCATTGTGCTATCTAAGAAACGCTTTTGGCAATACTCACGCTTTATACACACTGTCTCCTTTTTGATGTTGCTTGTTAAATGTGACACCCCGATCGCGTACAGTGACTGGTAGACGCAACGCCCAGGTTCCATCTGGTAGAACGATTTCTCGGACTCGCTGGCAGATGTAAAGTTATTGCGTTCTTCTGACGACATGTTCATAAGATCTCTGTACTCAGCGACTGTACGGTTGATATCTTTGTCGTTGTAGTGAAGTTTTCCATGGATGATTGCTGTTGAACCCGTTGTGTTTAGTCCAACTTTGGATGGCGGGAAAAGGTCTTCCCCATCTGATTGAGTCCCGACACGCCATTCTGGAATGAACACAGTCTAAACATTACAAAAACAACTACTTTTATTATTATTACTACTACTACTACAGATACTACTTTTACAACAGATACTACTACTACAACTACTTCTACATATACTACTATTATTACTACAAACACACGTACTACTGCGAATACTACTATTGATACAATTACAATAGTTTTTGTTGGGGAGATTGTGGCTGTGATGTTGGTAGTTGCTGTTGCTGTGAATGTTACTGTAGAAAAAGATGCTAGCCATTACAATAGCTGTGTTTTACTTACCATAGAATTCAATATCATGCGTTCCACCCTGCCACTGAATACCGATCTGTGTCTGTGATTCGGTCCAGTATGGGTCCTGGTCATCAGATGTATGTGTTCGGTTCGCATATAAAGGACTAGAAATAACATTGAATACGTCTGGCGGGAACAGTACTACTTGCACTGAACAAGACGAAATAGACGCTAATCCAGCGCTGTTCAAAGCAGCTACTCTCACTTCGTAATGTTTCTCATGTTCAAAAGTTTCATTATTAAGGCGAAATGTCTCCTTGCTCTTCAATCCGACGTCCATATAATCCATAATTATCACACCGCTTTCCTTGTTAATGATCTGGACATTATATTTTACGATCTGACTTGTCTTTTCTGTGCAGTTCCAGTAGGCTCCTATAGTAGAGCTCGAGCCAGTGAAATTTGTCGGTTGATCTTCACTGTATTCAGGATCCGTGCATTTGACATATTCGCAATATGGTGGTGACGTATCAATTTGGATACCATTTGAAAAAACAAGTGTTTCCTTATCTGCAAAATTAACTAGTTTTGCGTTTAAGTAATAAGCAGTGCTATTACATCTTTTATCATTTGTGATATTAGCACATTCCGGCGTGTTTTCAGATGATTCAAGCTGAAGATTTGTAACACCAATGTTAATCATGTTAAATCCATCGAGTAATTTTTCAGCAGCACATGTTTCGTAGCACAACATATCACATGGTTTTATGCATGGAAAGCAAAAAGTTTTATAAAGTTCCAATGCACGGATATTGCCTGGTAAAACATTGTTGTCAGAAGCGCCGATCCATAACTCCTTGATGCCACTTTCACCGTCATAGAAACCGCGTCCATGACGACAAAGTTTATCCGGCTCATCCGGGATATATATTGAGCTCAGTACTGCCTCTGAATAAAACGGATTGTAGATGTCATCCAATGGAGGTTTATAATTCTCCTCGTTCCATGTAAGAGCAGCTAGCTTAACAGAACCTTCAAATTTGAAACCAGATATGGATACCATTTCTTCTCCGCCAACAATTAGGGTGACGTCCACTGTGTCGGCAAGGTATTCCGATTTCTTTACAACCTTAATTATATAGGTTTGTTCCGAATTCAGATCAGTGCCAGTCTGAAACCACCTCAACGAGGAAGTGTATTTGCTTTTGGCCCAAAATACGTGGTGATAAAATTTGTTGCTGCCAATCTTATACCCCAAGAAATGAATGCCTATTCCATACTCTTGATTTTCAAAATCAGATTTTGAACCATTAGTGGCATTTATTGGTCTCGATGATACATTTGGGACAGTTGTAGTGGTTGTTATGTTCATGTTGTCATCCAGTGTTGAGTTACCTGCTTCTAAACCAGTAACATTATCAAATAGACTGTAGTCAAATTCCTCCTCTTCGGGTTTATCATAGATCACAAACGGGATCACGATTTGGTCTGTAATTATCGCTACGGTCGTTATAGTTCGGTATCCTTTCGCCACACGAACATTAAAAGAATAGTTTCCATCTTGTAGTTTCATGGATTCTGATATAAGTCCGGATTTCGTGATATCCGTTAAGTCAGAATTATACCCAATACCAAGATATGCACCTGTGCTATTCACTGCAAGGAATTCATCGTCAAACTCATTCATAACTTGTTTCATCCCGTTGTCATTACGTGTAGGAAAATACAGTTTTTGGCTAGGGCATAAATAGTCCATTTTTGTCAATGCGATTGGAAGCATTCCAGACAAGCGGTCTGTCGAGTGTTGAAACGTTTCTACACTATGCCAGTCATCCGTTATTTTGACATCGCCAACCAAAGGCGGTGTTTCATCTAATAAAATCGACATACTTTGTACAAAAGTCACAAGACTTGCCTCGTTTGTAACTTCCACTGTGACGTAATAGGCTTTATCTGGGTACATTTGTAGCTCATAAAACGCCGTCTTTGTGTCATTTCTAACATCATTTTCATCAATCAAGTAACAATTTGCGCTTGTAACTGCCACCGACATGCACGTTGTACATTGATATAATTTCACGAGAACGTTGTTTATTCCGGATTCAATGTCATGAACATTTTCCCATTTAATGTTCATTTCAGATGGCTTTTGAACATACATGACAGTAGAACTTTCTATGTCATTAATGAACAGTTTGCCGAACTCTGGTGGCGTTGTATCGACCAGGACCCAATCACTTGTTATTCCTGTGCACATTCCAGCTTCATCTTCGGCCACAACTGTCACATAATACTTACTGTTATGCAACAGTGAAAGTCCTAGCTGCTTGCTGTACTCATCTAAACCAACGCTGTGTAATGGCGTAACATCGTACATAGTTTTGTTTGTTGTAAATATCTTACAAACAACTGTGTCGTTTGTAATGATATCATTATGACTGCTTATGGCAACTTTGTAATCAATGATATCGATATCCGATTGGAATCCGTTCCATGATATTGCCATCGATTCAACAGAAGACTGAAACTTATTTACGGAAATATAACCAGGAATTATGTCATCATTAAATCCAACTCGAATCCCATTCGAATAACCTTCTGTAAAGCCACCAGCCATGCTGTATGCTCTGACCGTAATATAATACCGAACCAGTTTCGATGTCAGATTCAAATTTGAAAACGTATACGAGTTGTTGAGTCCAACATTAACAAAATAATGTACGTTTGACCTAGTTTTCTCGTATCGGCGGTCGTTTCCAACTGCGACTTCGTAGTGGTGAATGGACTGAGTCGGATCGCTAGACTTATCCCCAAAGTCATCCCAGTTGGCAGAGAGTTCAGTGGTGCTGAACTGATAAGTAAGGTCCTTATCAATGCCATCTCTGACTAAACCCGGAAAGGGTGGCTGAATACGAACTGTTACACCGTCTGATCTGCCTGTTTTCACGCGACCGAGGAAGTCAATGGTCTGAACCGTAATAATATACTTCATTCCGTTTTCAAGTTGAATCTCGTCATTGTAAAACACTTGTACAGCATTCGGAAGTGGTTGGAAATCAAACAATATATTGCCTGCAAGACTTTCTATTTTCCATTTCGCCTCTTCAATTGGGCATGCGTCCGAATATATCCAGGAACCTTGTATGAGGTTTGGCATCGACTGGAAGTCTATATCCTGTACTGCAGCTCCGTCTCTAACATCCAGATACGGCGTCTGACTTACAACCACGCTGCTGGAGGAAACTTCACTGCTTAAACCGCCTTTGTTGTAAATTCTCATTGTAGCATAAAACAAATCACCCTGATTCAATCTAAAGCCGTTTACAAAGAATATCCCATCGATGTTTGCACGCACCTGGTGATATCCAAAATAATCAGTTCCTAAAGGTTTGCTTCCGAGAGCGATCTCATATCTATCAACAAAAAGGAATACACGTCTTCAATAGTACTCTAATAAAATGAATGTTTTTTTTTTTTTGATCTTGTCGTTTTAATATAAGGTATTACTTTCTTTAATAAATATGTACAAACATATATCTAACGCCACCGAAACTGAAAAATGCAAAAGTGTACAAAAATGCATACCTATTGTCGTCAATGTGTGATTCATCATCAGCAACGCTTATCAACTTTACTTCAACATATCCTCTGGGCAACTGACATTTCTGATGGTGATCTATTGTGCGTCCGTGTGTAGCAGTTGTCACGACATCAAGACGCTGGGCTACAGGGGCAGTTCTGTCTACAATTACTTCTCTTCCATACGTTGTCTTATGTCCGATCACATTCGAGACTGTTACGGTTATAAACATGATTTTTATGTTACTAAACTGACTGATTTGGTTAAATAGGTCTCGGGTAAAACTGTAGGTATCTTTGTGGACAACAAAGCTGTCCAAAATATCGAAATCATTTTGTTTGGATCCCATGGATATGGTGGTTTCTTTTATTATGCTTTCATTTTCAACAATTGTTAGCCATCTGCAGGTAACGACACTTTTTCGCATGGATATGAACTGCGTACATTCCAGGTCAATCATTTCAGGTGCGGTTGTATCTGCAATGATCGCAAATGACGAAGTAAGTTCCTGGTTACCAGCCTTATCAACTGTGTTTGAAGTCACAAACACTGCCTCGCCTGGAACCAGAGTTGCGACGCTCGTCAACGATGCCAAATTATTTGTGAATGGTTTTATGTCTACCAAACTGGGAAGTGAGCCGAGACCCCACTCTAATGACTTAATTTCCTGACTGTCAGAAACATTACCGATTATAGGTATGGAATCTGTTGATGACTGATAAATAACATTATCCTGAATGAAAATACTTGTATCATTCGAGGCATCTACATTGAAAATAACTTTTGGCGCAACTCTGTCAAGTTTTATTCCGTCTGATGAAGACACGATATATTCTTCGTGACATCCTGTAACTGCGCGAACTGTAATGTAGTATGTGACGTCTTCAAACAATTCCGTATGTATTTGGCATTGTCCATGCGTATCATTCAACATGACGAGGCCGTAGTTAGTGTATGTAAGAATGTCAGTTCCAAACTCAGTTGTTCCTATAGCCCAGTCATAGTTAATTATGTCACAACTTTCACTCTCAAATCCGTAGAACGAAGCTGCGATGGATGTGTGATCAGTTGTAAAAGCCTGATCTTCAAAAAGGGTCCTACCATCAAGGACAACACCAGGAATATTGGCTTTCTGTACGTATATATCTCTGGAAACACCAGCATCTGAAACCAGTTCTGCACCATTGGATGCCTTAACAGTTACGACATACAATGTGCTCGCAGCACTGAATGGTTCCAGGAAAATGTTAGAAATATACGCTGTAGTGTCCGTTCCGTAATCAGTAAACGGAAGTATTTTCTCCTTCTCGTCCATTGTGCCGATTGCTACTTCATATTTTGCGATTCCACTCTCAGAGTCTCTGGAAGACCAACTTAGTCGAATACCATATTGGTCATTGTGTAACACTTGACCTTGTTCGTTAAGTTCCTCGTCATCTGTTGACAATCCAACCTTTACCTTAAACAATCAAATCACAAACGTTTAGTGCTTTGTTTTATTTATCATATAATTCATCCTTTTTGTATCGATTTTTGAAGAAAAATAATGTTGAGATACACATAAATATATTAGATATACAGTTATAGAAGAACTACGTTTTGAATATTTTACAATGACTTAACATATGAAAAAATATATATTGATATGTATGCACATAACTTTTTACCAAGAGCATACGTATATTGTCAATTTGATTATTATACATCGAATGATGCGTTGTATATTGGGGAATTTTAATGTTGTTAATATAATACCTTCGGTATACTCGGTGGAGTTGTATCAACTGTAACTCCGGTGCTTTCATGGGCCGTGGCTAAAAGAGCTCCATCGAAAGCTGTAACATGAAGAGAATATGTGACACCGTCCTCCATATTTAAGTTACCTAGTGTGCTATCCATTTTACCATTGAATGTATTTGACGGTTTGGTTTCATTAAATCTTTCAACAGCAGGCCAATGTTTCTGCTTAATACCGTGGCGGCTTTCGTATATCATCGTTCTAAACTTGTCTATGCCGGATTCGCTGTCAAAGAAATCCCATTTTAGATTCAATGTCGATTTGTCTGCTTGGTACCGGTGACCTTCATGATTATCAGATATTTCAGTCATGATTGGAGGTGTGTGGTCCACTAAAAAGCCATCGGACTTAGCTGCGGCTTCTAATTCCGCCCCGTTTACCCCGTGCACCTGAAAGAACACCTCGTCTTTATGTTCCATTGAAATTGTGTGATCTTCAAATTCACTCAACGTCCCTGTTTCAAATGTCTTTTTCAGTTCGTTGTTTATGTAAACGTCAACTTTATAGTTAGCTATTCCACTCTCGGGGTCGTAGTAATCCCGCCAGTGTGCGTGCTTTGACACGGTTTCGGAGCTGTATTTTAATTCTACTGCATTTAGATTCCCGTCAAGCACAGTTCCAGCTACCGGAGGTGTAGTGTCGACAAGAACTGTAAAACCCAAAGTAACCATGTGTTAGTTCACTAATACATATTTCTATGCATTTCTACAATTACCACGGCAACATGTCTGGTAATAAGACACATGGTTTATTACCGAAAACTGTAGTACACCATTATATATGATAAAGTAATACCTCCGTCAGAGGAGCTGTTACAGGACTTCGAATTCAATGCGCTGTTGTAAGCAAGTACAGTCGAGAAGTACGTATTGTTGTGCTTCAAAGTTGCTGAGGCGCAACTGGATTTTTCGTAGCGGGTCAGGTTGTGGAATTTAACTATATCATCCAATTGAGGCGCAGTCCCAACACCCCACGAAAACCTGAATGCAAGTGAATGATGCTGTCATTTATGAATTGCATTACCAATAAAGTTGAGAATTTCTTCGTAACAATAATTTTAAAACATGACAACTGTCCAATAAAGTGTGTTTTCCCTAAGTCAGAGACGCATCAAACAATGCACGTGTAGTTCTTATATGTTACATATCTACCTGTCAATTCCAGATTCCGGGTCAAAGAAATCAATCCACTGTGCACATATTTTGTGATCATCCGCCTGGAACTGTCGGTCTTTCCGAAGCCTGTCTCCGTCCATAACAGAACCTGGTATCGGCGACGATCTGTCAATCAATATTGGCTCATCCCCGTGTCCGGCAGTGAACAGATCCACTGAAAATCAAATAAAGTTGTGTAAATTTATGTATATGTAACAAAATACAATTCAAATTTACAACACTAACTCACAGCCAATATTCTGTTTGGAAATATTAAACTCTATGTACCATTGTTTGTGACACGGATTCTAATCCATGCCGGAATTCCTTCTTGAAGACCCAAATCTTTCACAGCAACGAACGGATCTTCACGTTCCATAGGTGCATGCAAGCCATATGCCTTTAACTGTACATCGTACTTCGTCTTACCCAAACCAAATTCCGCATGGGCGATTTTACTCAGATTGTCAGTGGCATTGTAATATATCGCAATGAGGTCAAAGTCTTCGTCGTAAATTATGTCTGTCACTTTATGAAACACTGGCGGCGATGTGTCAACGATGAGCGGTGTGGTATGACAGACCGTAGTCACCAAAGACCCTCCTAATTCTGCTCCATTCAGTGCCTGTACCGTGATGTAATACTGTCCATCAGGCATGTGTATACCTTTCTGAAAACCTGAGTCAGTCCAGAATTTCGGATTTGTTAAATGGGCGTAAGGATTGGTAAATGGGACAACATCTGAGTTACAGATACTTCTACCGACTGCCCATGTGTATCCATAAATACCACTTTCGTCGTCGTGAAACCCTTTCCAGTTGGCTGTAATAGCAACATACCAATTAACACTTCATAAAAAACAACTTCTACACATATTCAAACTAAAAATGGATTTGCTGTATGTTAATAAATACATAAACGTGTTTTAATGTCGTATAACAATTTTAATTACTAGATAAATGACATAATTTTAACTCGCATGAGTTTGTTTAATTTACTAATAATCCACTGCAAAGGTCAACATTGTACCTGATACATAGTGGTTGGTTAACGTGTACAACTCGTCCTGAACTGGTTGGTGTCCATTAAAGACTGTTCCAGACCCCGGGCCGTCAATGATTACTCTGGTGAAAACATTCAGACGAGTAAACGTAGTGTACTTTGATACAATGAGTTTATGCCGAATATATTGTGTTCGGGACCAATGTATATTGGTAATATAGATGAGTAAACGTAGTGTACTTTGATAAAATGAGTTTATGCCGAAGATATTGTGTTTGGGACCAATGTATATTGGTAATAAGACACTGGGTTGTTGCTATGTTTAATAATTTAAAAGGACGTGTTGAAAGTACATTTCAGTATTTACCTGTGGTTTTCACGATTTGTTACTTCAAGACATCGTTGTGAAACAGAAGCATTGCATTTGTCTGCACGGAGGAAGTCCGATTGATTGTTCATGATCAGACCCGGTTCGGGAGGTGTGAAGTCCACCAATGTTCCTTCGCCTATCAAATACGCGACGTAGCCCAGCACGTTAGTTACTTTGGCGTTTACGAAGTACTGTGTTCCTTGTGTAAGTGGCAAATTATCGTATTCCACAGACGTGTGATATCCGATACCCAAACGTTCATAGTTTGTGTATGTACCGCTTATGCGCAAATACGCATTAGCACCTGCAACCTGATCGTGCAAATCACAAGTCTCAGAGTGATATTCGTAACTAAATGACACGCAATTTGATCCGTGATTTATGCACAAATCTGCACAGAAATCTGGGGTTCTTAAAGACTTTACTGTTTTAAGGACGTTTGCTATAAGCTTGCCATCCATCGGAGTCGTGAAATGTTGCAGTGGTCCAGACACACCCTGTCTGACTGGAGATTGATCAAGTCGTATTACTTCCCATCCTACGAACTGGTTACCGTATTGACCTGGGCTGAATCCAACGGCTTTGTAATGCATTTCCTTTATAGGACTGTCTTCAACAGCGACGATGAAAGCTACCAGTTTGGACGGATGGGATGAAAATTTATATGCATGTTCCACCCTGCCGTCTGGCAACGTGCTGTCGTAGGTATTAAGAGAGCACTGCACTGTGGACGATAATCCCTGCGTATTGGACGCGCTTACAGTCCAATAAAGAGGTATCCCTCCTGGTAATTTGGCGGGAACCAAAAGGGTATTGCCACCCATTTCGGTCCAGTCTTGTACATTGGTCCCACCTTTATGTGTGCCTATCGCGTAAGATAGTTTTACCTCCGATACTTCGTCTTGGGCGAACATTTCCAGTGTAAATGCCGTGTCGTAGTATGGACGATTATACACTTGGTTAACAATGCAGCCTACAGGCCCAGAACGGCGCCGTCTCTCGTTAATTGTTGCAGGCAATACATCAGGAGGTGACGGGTCATCGTCTCGCTTTTTCTTTGTAAAAATGTTCATTTGGATTGTGGGAACTTGGTATTCCCATAAAGTTCCTTCGAAGACTTTGATAGTTTTAATTATGAGGAATATTTCAGCAAAAGCCTTAAGTTGTAGTCGTAAAGGTGTAAGGATAAGATCCATCTTTGCCCTTCAAATCGCGAAAAAGTATTGCATTATACAGAATAAACAGACGTGAACAAATATCTAGAAATAAAATGACTCTAAATTTCGAGTTATTCAGCTGGTGTTGCTACTACTGCAAATGATATAACATGTTAAGGTGTCCATATTTTATAAACATATTATATTTAACCTCAGTATTGATGACTCGTTGTAAGTACGATATTGTCTAATCAAAATAAACATATTAACCACATTCATCTAAAACTATACCTACCCAACGTCTATAGGGTATTTAGAAAACACAAGCTCTGTTGTCATAGGAAACTTGGTTTCCATGAGATAGCCAATCAACCTTATTCCGCCTCTTGCAAAGCCTATATCGATAGCAGCATCACCAAACACCTTTCCGCCAACCCACGGCGTCAGAGTTAGCTGTATAATAATCAATGTGAAACAATCAATGCTTAGATGTGGATGTACGATAGTGCGTAATCAATATTTTCTAACTAAGTGTGTGAAGATGACACAATAAATTGCCATTCAGACACAGAAAAATAAAAATAACGAAGCTTACACTAAATATCGAATACGTAAGCACAAACTGTTGCACAGCTAATTGGTGTTCTTTAGCTTTTAAGCAACTGTACATTTAGCTTAAAATCGTAGTTTTCGGCTATATCGGAGAAAACTCTTTAGAGATTACTACATTGGCCTACAAGGACATGTACTATGCGTTATTCAGTTAGGAAATACTTTCGATTTATCGTTATTTATCGGCTAATAAACAACCATCTGGAGTTCTGATGAGTATGAATTTGAAAGCCACGCATCCGAAAGACAAAGAGTTGTTTATTGACCAATAAACAACGATAATGCGAAAACAAATTTCGATTCTAACATGATCGGAAATTACTTTTGCAATTGTAATAAGAACTACATTTTACTATTTTACTTTAACGATAAATTTGTTCTTTGTTTACAGAAAAATTTGCGAGTATCATGTTTGAATCAAGGGTTCTCACGTTTTTTTCCCATTCTAATTTGAAACATACGACAAATGACTGATTGAGTTTGTTTTATTTATATCAGTATTTTTTAAAGAAATTTTATATATACTGGCTGTAGCAATGCTGATATCTGACCGAGTATATTATTTCTATAAGTGCTTCATGACAATATCTTCATTTGAAAGAAATATTGAATCGTTTTTTTTTTATTTTGTAACATAAATATTGGTGATCGAACGTTAATCTGATGCACATTAATGAATTCTGAGGTTTACAGAAAGCAGAAAGAAAACACTGACCTGTGTTGTCATGCTCACTACGCAGAGCCCAACTCTTACGCCGAGACCCACAGAACCGCCAGCACCAAATCCTTAAATACAATTTGGTCAAAAGCCATCACCATACGAAAACAACAATCAGTACTTAGCTCACATTAACATAGGTTTATGTGAGGGTTGTTTGGACAGAACGAGGACATATTATTAACTTAAGTTTATGTGAGGGTTGTTTGGACAGAACGAGGACATATTATTAACATAAGTTTATGAGAGGGTTGTTTGGACAGAACGAGGACATATTGTACACTTATATAGCATTGGGACGTAATTATATTGTTATACTTTTAACTGAAAATAAGTGATAATATAAATTATATATATAATATTTGTTGTTTTACCTAAGGACAAAGGCACTGGTCCAACCATGAAAAGATTACGGAACGTGAAGAATTCGATATCATAAGGAGGAACGGGTATATTGGCACTCACGCAGAAGTCAACTTTATTGGGGAACTCTGTCTTATCGGCCGCGAGCTTGTCCCTCATTTCTTGCATCAGCTGAAATGATTAATATACCTCCATAATTGCATCAGCTGAAACGATTAATGTAAGGACAAAACCGCCCACAACCTCGTATAACACGATATATGTACCGAGTTTGATTGAAGCTACTAATATGTTTAGTTCGGCAAACATTATTTGAATATTTGATTTTTGTAGTAATATACTATATATGGTAGCCATTTAAAAAAACCAATCAAAGGTTATGATAAGTAAATAAACAGTATTATGTTTACATGTTTCCCATATTTAAAGTAGCTTTTCCGGCTAAATAAAGTTCTCAATGTAAAACTTAGTCTTACCTTAAAATATTGCATACATTTTTAATATTAAGACTAAGATTAGATTTAAGAATGGTTGTTTTCATGGGGCCGCCTGATCTGTAACGCAACACACCTGATCAACCACTTGATGTCGCATATTTTCCAGAGTTAGCGTCACATTTCTTGTCAGCAGGTTGAATTCGCTCAGTTGCATCATGAACAGCGGAAGAGGGGTTTGTCTGATACTAATGTCAGTACACGACCCGGTTGCTAACATGTAACATACATGTATAAACATGAATTTCATGCAAATGATTAATTAATAAATAAAGTAGAGACATCCTACATGTATGTCAAGAATAAGCACGGTTCTGTACCTACATTTGGTAATAATAGTGGAATAAATCATGATTTGAGCAATGTATCTATTACACATGTAAATGCTGTAAATGCAGAAGAACAAAGCGTTTCTTGAAACTATACCTCGCTTGCGACGTAATGCGTTTGGTGTCAGTTTGATGTTATGAAGCAATTCTATTGGAGGCAAACATGCCATAAATAAATCCGTGCAGAGTTGAAATTCGGCTGTCAAGGTAACAGACGCCCCTTCGAGATTGGCGTTTCCAATGAAAAACACTTTGAAACCAAATACGCTTGCTACTTCCATATGTTGGTCTTCACCTGTAAGACAAGTATTTGTGTAAATACGTTTTCTAGCATATATATTTAAGGGAAAATGTTATGTTTTGGACTATTTGTATATATTGTTCTAAGAAACAAATTGATTTCTTGCATTACCCTGAAAGCCCCCACATCTACTTAAGGCATACAGTATGTTTTGTGCCAAGTAAGCGAATGAATAAAAAACGTTAAAAACTAATTGTTACCGCATTAATAATACAATAGATTTAACAACATTTTCTTCTTCGAAAAAAGAAGTGTCAACAATATAAACTGTTATCATCAGTGTCTGTTTCAATATTTGACTAGTGTTAATTCACGCTAAACTGTCTGATTCGGAAAACAAGTACACTACGTGTTGTATTTGATAGCATGTACAGTTTGATAAGTCGCACGGACGTGCAAATTGACGCTACAAAACCAACATATTCAAATATTTTCCTCTATATTGACGTGACAAACCGTATCATTCATTTTCAGACAACATGAACTGTTTAAATTATACACATTTTTTTTAGTCTGGTACAGCATGGACTAAAATGATCTTGTAAATATACTCCAATTCAGAATACCATCGTAGTATATTTGAAATGGTGTTAATTCAAAGCCTGTGCCTTCAAATAAAGAAACACGACGTGGATTTTACCGTTCGGTTGGATTGTGTAGTTATTGCCCATGACGCTTATTTCTATTTTCAGTTCAGACGACACAAGCGTTATTGAGGCATGTAGAACTTGTGACTTCGGTCCGAGAGGGACTGGAATATTACACGAGAGGCCAATGCAGTCTTCGTGCACGTAGCAAATGTGACCAAACCCTTTGGCTATTGCTCCTTTAAACATGGGACAAACTGCAAATAAAAATATATAAAAAATTAATTTACTTGTTAACATAACAGACACATACATAGCAACAGCAATATAAAAACGATATTGCATAGTTTAATAGCTCAGGTTAAGTAATTTGTTATGTAAACTTTTCTAAAGTACGAACGTTTGTCGGGTAAATCTGCCATGGAGAGGGACAGTTGGCCAGGATCACCAAATTTCAAAGGACTTAGGCCGCCACTGTTGTAAGCATTTCCGCTTCCCCGAAAACCAAATCCACCAAAATTGAACTTCAAATTGTGCAGTTTGAGGAGGTTAATTGCCATATTTGGTGTTAAGGTAGCAGGCGAATCTGATGGTTCCGCTTTCATTGCACATGCTAGTTGCTGTATTATGCCTATGAATTTCTTTCCAATTTCTGATGTTGGGTTGAGTTTGTCTATTATCCAATCAACGGTTTTGCCATTAACATCGACTATTTCTAAGATGTTCGGGACTTTTGGACTGAAATAGTTAATAAATTCTAAAAAATATTTGATATATTTTATTATTTCTTTAATTGACCATAGACTGATGTACAATGTATCATAGAAACGTTTACAGATGTTTTACAATATACATACCATTACAAAATTTGCATCGGCACAACTATTGATACACAAGAACAAGACAATGCAATATTTGTGTTTATTATGAGCACTACTAACATCAGAAGAACTCTTACGTGTATATTTGCAGAGTAATTCGATGTCATTAATTACTAAACGAGAAAACAAGATGCTATGGACAGCTTTTGCTGTCAACAGCAATCTTCAGGAATTTAGAGTTTGGTACTGCATTGGTTTGTAAGACAGTAACAGTTTTAATTTACTCACTTGCTTCCAAAGAGAGTTTGCTTGAACGTCTCAGCAAACTGTTTGGCTTGTTCCTTCAGACTCTCTTTGAGGCTGTCCCCAAACGATGTAGGATCGTACAGCGAGGGGTCGTCAGGCCTGTAGTTGGTCTTCTCCTCACCAAGCATATTGTCGATATTTTCAGCGTCAGGTTTACGGCGTTCAATGGGTTCGTCCTTCTTGTCTGGATCTTTATCTTTATGCGATTCTCCAGATTCGAATATCTGCCCTATGTGCCTGTATTAACGTCATATAACATTAGGGTATACATTAATGAGCATATCATTTCGACCTCACGCTATAATTATGTTTGGTCTAGATCAAATTAACGATGGTCTGAAATGCAAAATGTAACCTATACATAAATCATTCCCCTTGGAATATGGCAAATGTGCAGTTTTTAAAAAAGTCACATCTAGTCGTATGATGACGTTGTATTAAAACGACCGACAATCGACGAATATTAATGATCTGGACATAACTACACTCGATATATGGGACAACCAATTTAGGTTATGAGGCATAACATGGAACGATTGTTATGCTTTGCCAACTTAAAACTATATATAGTATCAATACTTATTTCAGACGCATACCACTTCTTTATATAATTTTGGCATAATTGATGTTAACCTGAACTCATGATCGTTACATTCCTGGATCCATTTCGGAACCGGAACTAAGCGATCTAGGAACGGAGAAGGATCTGTGTAGTCATAATCAGCATCAGGCAGAGTCTCTTCTTGAGCTTTTCGAACTGAAACGTGAATGGAATTCTTTCCAACTCTGGGCGTGGTTGCTTTACCGATTCTTTCGCCTGCTTTTACAGTCTTGCCATTCCACTTTTCATATGCGTCGATGTTTTCCACAACTATTTCAAAGGGCGCAAATTCTGGGTCGTTCGGTTTGACAACCACCTTTTTGTCATTTCTGTAAAATTCTAATCGACCGTTTACTGGCATAACAACCTGCAATTGATACACAACATTACTGACATTTTTAAAGCATTTGGAACGTACAACTTCTTTCCAAAGTGCTGTGCAACTAAAGAGGTATGCAGAATATTGTGCAAATTTCGCCCATTTTACACTAATAAAGAAATTCCTGGTTGCAGTCGGTGGAGCGAATCACCACTAAAACCTACTTAAATTATATGTTCAATGGTCTATTTCAAAACCTCGAAAAAAATGTCATACAAATCCGTTAATATATTTGTTGTGTAAAGTTGCTTACTGAAAAATAACATAGAATAAAACCTATGCCATCAAAACCTCACCTCATTGACAGATATAAGGCAAATCTTTATAAGAAGGAGAGGATCATCAAGAAATATATCTGCATTTAGAGATAATGACTAAAATATATATTTATATTAAATTGTGTTCCAAAAATTGACAAAAACGTAATGAATCTTAAATGATTTTGGTGCAGATAAAAAAAACAACACCACTGATATTCCTGCATAAGAAATGGGTCGCCATCATGTACAGGTCGATTTACCGATTGTCCCTCTCCGAGACTAATGTCCACACCAGTGGTTTCGTACGCTCCGTTAGCTGTCGAAGGCCACACACCTGACGCATCCCGGCGCTTAGTAGGAAAGTTTCGGTCGAATTTAGGTCCAAACACCTTTTGTACAAGTGATCTGCTCGTTTCGATGCTTGAAAAAAATTATTTCTCTAGTGTATTTATACTTAATAAAAACTTATATTGGAGATGTTTTGTATTGCCTTAATAACTTGATAAATAAAAATAATATTATTAGCACTTCAGTTAAATTTTTTTACATCCTTACATCCTTATAACCATATTGGCTACAAATAAGAAATACAGTTTAAAACAATAATGATCTTCAGTAAAACGCAATACAATTAAAACTAGAACAGTCAAAAGAGTGACGGATATACCCCCACAGTATGGCCTTGTCACAAAACTTTGGCATCCATTCAAAAAAATGGACAGAGAGAGAATGCTTTAATTTGTGAATGGTTAACAGTGTAACTCTATCAACATTTAGTGGTTTGCAACCAAAGTTGAACTTGAGCTGTATTTTATGATGTAAAACCAATCTATCAAAATAATTTAAATATGTGAAGCCTTTCATAAGTTATTGTTAATGTTTTTCAGGAATTCAAGTAAAAAAAAGTCCATAAATGTGTCAAAATTCAGTGGTTTGTAAGCAAAGTCGAACACTTGACATGTATTTTTTGATGGTACACATGTTTACCAATTATTATTTAAATGTGTCAAGCCATTGTTGAGTTATCGCCAGGAAACCATGTTTTTAGATAATTTAATTCAAATAAAGGGCAATAACTCTGTCAAAATTTAGTGGTTTGTAACTAGAGTCGAACTTTACCGGTATTTTATGATACTGCACATGAATACCAAGAATCATTTGAATATGTCAACCATTCTTGAGTTATCGTCCGGAAATCATGTTTAAAGGGAATTTTAAGTCGAAAAGGGGCAATAAAGTTGTCAAAATTTAGTGGATTGAAACCAACATCGAACATGACCTGTATTCTATTATGTTACGCATGTGTACCATTTTTGTTTAATATGTCAAGCCTTTCTTGTGTTATCATCCGGAAACCATGTTTTTAGGCAATTTTAAGTTGAAAAGGAGCCATACCTCTGTCAAATTTAGTGGTTTGTAACCAACATTGAACTTGACCTTTATTCTATGATGTTACACGTGTTCCAAAATTATTTAAATATGTAAAGCCTTTCTTGAGTTACCATCCAGAAACCCAAAACCTACAGAACGATAGACCGGCAAACCGTCAGACCGACGGACCGACATACCAACGGACCGACCGACAAGCTCACTCCTATATACCCCCTTAAACTTCATTTGTGGGGGTATAACAATCTTAGACTGCAAAATCCTTCAATACTTACACTTCTTTGATTGTCTTATAACCACATTTAATCCCTTGTATTCCATCCATGATTGATTTGAATAGTTCCACAAATGGTGTTACGAAATCAATAAGAGGTTGGAGTGGGGCAAACACGTGGTTCCATTTTCCTTGTAAGTTATTGAGCACATCGTGTACCGTGTCTTTCTGCAATTAGAATCATAACATGCGTGGATATAACGACATTTTTTGATTATACAAATAGAAGGAAAGGATGTTTTGCCAAACCGAACACCTTAGCCACATTCGACATTTCGTCGACGGCAAATGTTATTTATGTCATCATTTAATATCAACTGTTATTTTATCATATTGATTTAGGTTATAGACTATGTATTTAAATACGAAATATAAAACTTGCCACATCTGAAATGCCGTCACTGATGGCCGACTTAGCTTCACCATTGATTGCCTTCACGCCATCTTTTATCGATTTGGTGAGTTTCATGAACGCGTCCTTAAGGCGCCCTAGAATTACTGGTATTTTCTTTGCTGTGCTGATCCACTCTACTACTCGCCCTAAAATTGTCCTTGGTCTTTTAATAAATCCATTGGAAACACTCTTACAAAGCGTGAAGTTAACAAAAACACTGACATTTAAATAAGACACTTACAACGTTACCATGTACGGCAAACCAGTATTGATTAGAAAGTATTAAGTACTTGCATTTAAATAAGATTTGTGCGATTCTTATTATTCTTGAAAAGATCACTGAAAATGGGACTTAAAATGAAAGGGACACTTACAATTACCATTTCACAACTGACAATGAGTCATTTCTGTGAAAAAGGTAGAGTCGATGATGTATCCATAAAGGATAGAAAAATGTTACGATTCCAAACTATTCTAGTATGGTTTGTTGCTACGCATACCTTTAATGAACAGGCATGCCTCCACGACTTTGTTTTTGACGTCGATAGCCATAGTAACAGCCACTTTGATGCTAAACAGATATGATGAGTGACACATTACACAATTAACCAACTTGGTTACGAAAATATTAATATCATTTATTAAAGATATAGTTATAGAGCGTGTCTGTGTATATTGACTTCATCTAAGATTAATCAGACCAGAGCTATAAAATAATTGTATATTGATGATATATGTACATGTATTTCCCTCCAAGACCAACTTAACCTTGCTAACGTATATAGGACATGACAGCAAACATGGTTTTCACCGTCCAATGACCATGTCAGTCTCTTTGATATATAGTCGCATGTTGATGGATTAAACAAAACACATTCTAAAAATTATTGTAATTTGGCTGTGATATGGCTTTATTTGTAAAACCCAGTTTAGATTTATTCTGACATGCTAAATTGCAAAACTGTGGCAACAGTAATTTAAGAAAGGTCTTACAATCTAAATGCCGAAAGTCAGAACAGTAAAAGCAAAGTAAAGTAAAGTGTTCGTTTATTATAGTGCCACCCCTCGCGATTAAGGGCAAGCCAGTTTTGACATTGAGACACCTTTACTGATGAACATGTTTACTCCAGTGTAGTACAACTAATGAATCCGAATAAAAACTGTCTCTTACTCTATAATTGCTCTGGACATGCCTGTCATTGCTTGCATTGGGTTCTTGTACAGTTTTCCAATACTCTCCACGATGGTGTTGAAAGCGTCCATGATCTTCTTCGCTGTGTATGGCAATGCCATGGTGGCAGCATCAACAACGTCCTACACAACGAGATTATACACCATTTTGGTTAACATAATATGTTTTAGGACCGTATATTTTTATAAACAACAGTAAACAACAACCTACAAACATTGGGCCAGACTGATTGATGTGCTCGTACAATACACAGATAATGATAGACTAGCGGATCGATTTATTATTAAGTCAAATGCAAAAGCAGGTAACATATAAATAGTATTTAACACAAACGTAGCAAAATATATGTCCATATTAAATGTCTCTCAAAAACCTTCGACAAAATAATTGATCGAGTAATGTATCATAGAGAGAAATAATAGAGGCAGACAATGACTAGAACCTACATTGTAGAATTTCAAAGCATCTTTCTTGATCCCGTCTATGAAGTCACTAACTTCTTTGACAATGCTCTTTATTTCTTCGATAACCGTGTTTGCGCTTAGGCTGAAGAGTTCTTTCACAAAGTCACGCATTCGGATTGCGACCTCACCAAGCCGCGTTGGGAGATTTTTCACAATATCCACGATTTCGTTCACAACCTGTGTCAGCGTTTTACCATCTATTAAATAATATATCATTTTTGTCACTAATAACACCGTTCATTTTATGCAATAGATGTCAATGTTTCTAATAAAGGAATTGTAAATTATCTTGACAGTTTACATGTTGTTACGTACAACTAAACCAGACATCCGTTTAAACTTCATTAAATAATATTGGAATTTTATTAATTTTAAAATGCTCACATTTGTAAATAATAACATCGATTATAATATTTAGTGAATGTGCAGCCTTACGGAGTTGTTGCGATGATCATAACAACCGTTAAATCTCAGTTTTGCAATGCATTATTTGTTCTTGCTGTAACAGAACTATATTGTATGTTTATCATGATTACACTACTTTGGCTTTGATTTGTTTGACTGGTAACTTAGCTCGGTGCACGCCCCGGACGAAAGTGCACGAATGGTAACAGTTAATGACATTTGGTGTTTTAGTTTCCCTTGAAAGAAATGAAGTTCCCATGCATGATTGTTGCAGGGAAAAATCTTGTAATTGTGGTTAAATACTTCAATTTCGAGAAACGTCTAGTAAACTTATACTAGTGTGGTTTCAAGAATAAAGACATTGGTACAACAAATTGAGCAACGTAGGTTTTAATGTGAAAATTAGTGTTCAGAAACTGACTATTTCAGTTTATTACAATTGATATTACTTCCAGAAGTAAAGTTATTCATGATAAGCATTGATTTTGTGTAAATTACCACTGCGTTTTTATGAATATACTGAAATGTTTCTTAAAGAGATGTAGGGAAAAGTGTACCTCTGAACGTTGTCAGTATTTCCCTGAATGCTTTAACGCTATTAATGATGGGGTTGACAATTTTTTCCATGATCTTGTCAAAGATGTGGACCAGATCAGACAGACTATTAATTCCAAAATCCTGAAAGAAAAACATAACGACAATATATTTACATCCTACAATGCACAAATAATAATTTTCGATGTTTTATTCTTTAGTGTTCATAGGATGGTACCAACCTTAAAATATGACAAGAGCTGTCAGAGGACAGCGCGTTCGAAGTATTTCAGTTGGTACATATTTTGGATAGTAGAGCAGACATAAAATTGTTAAAATACCAAACTGTTCAGTAAAGACTGGTATATTTTATTAATTATTGGAACACACACTTTCACCACAAAGCCTATGTAAAACGTGTGCTAACTCTGTCCAAATACAAAACAGAGTTATGGGTAATGTTGCCCTTGATTCTAGAGTTGATGACAAAGGTTTTTGAATATAAACTTTAACCAGACAATCTTCGTGAAAAAGGGACATAAATCTGTCAAAATACAAAACATAGTTATGGGTAATGTTGCCACTGAAACTAAAGTTGATGACAAAGGTTAGTTCCAAGTTCCAGATAAATAACTTATGCAGTTCTGAAGATACCAAATTTTTTAATATAAGCTTCAAACAAAAAATCTAAGTGAAAAGAGGGCATAACTGTGTCAAAATACAAAACAGAGTTATGGGTAATGTTGCCCCTGATACTAGAGTTGATGACAAAGCTTAATTTTTAAGGGAATAAGTTATTTAGTTTTGAAATTAAAAACTTCTGAATATTAACTTTTACAAGAAAATCTATATGAAACAGGGGCATAATTCTATTAAAATACAAAATAGAGTTATGGGGAATGTTCACCCTGATACTGGAATTGATGAACAAAGGTATATTCTTAGTTTCAAGTGAATAGCATTTGTAGTATTGAAGTTACACAACTTTTGAATATTAACTTAAACCAGAAAATCTATGCGAAAAAGAGGGAATACCTGTGACAAAATACAAAACAGTGTTAAAGGAAATGTTTCCCTTGATACTGGAGTTGATGACAAAGGTAAGTTGCAAGTTTCAAGTGAAGCTCCAAGTGTCAAGTGAATAACTTATGTAGTTTTGAAGTTACAAAACTTCTGAATAAATAAAGCAGAAAAACTAAGTGAAAAGGGGCATAACTCTGTCAAAATACAAATTGTAGTTATGGGGCATGTTGCCCCTGACACTGGAGTTGATGACAACGGTATATTCCAAGTTTCAAGTGAATAACTTATGTAGTTTCGAAGTTACAATACTTTTGAAAAAAAACTTTAACCAAATCAGACGCGGACGCAAACGCCGACTTCGAATATTCGAGCTAAAATGTAATATTTTAAATTATAAAACCCATTAGAAACGCAACAATACAGATATAAACCATGGAAGTGTATGTTCGTGTAATCATGAAACGTTTTGCTATTGTAATCATTCATGAACTCTTCAATATGCTTGTACGTTTTATTGTTTTTGAATAACAATTTGCAACCTTTTAACTTCATCAAACTGTCAATCTTTACAGTTTACCTTGAGGACATTCAGATCGTAGCCGACGTAGCCCTTGAAGCAGACATAGGCCTTGACGATGTCGACCTTGAAGCCGATCATGCCCACGTGCGCCTCCGCATAGGCGCCGTCATAAACATCCACCATGAAATGGCCACTCAGAAGGGCTAAATGAGATAAAAGATAAATGGTTGTTTAGGAGGTCATTTGTTTTAAATAAATTGCTTAACGTATGACACGCCCAATATTTTTACAACTCAGACAAAAACTTCCATGCCGTAGAAAAGCCCGAACGACTTAACCAGTTAATTGTAGATTATTAAAATAGTTCATAATAATCAAAACTTATCTGAATGTATGCCATCCATCAAAATGTTTGTTAAAGTCGCCTGAAATAAAAAGATGTTCGTACCTAACTGCAGGTCCAGGAGGTTACGGATGATTAGCCCGAAGCTTGCCCCGATGCTGCTGGTGCCTATCGTCTTCTGCCACTCAATGCCTGGAGGCTCGATTGTTACTTGGATTCCTTCTTCCAGCGCCTGAAGTAGGCTTCTCCGAACTCTACTGACGACCGGGTACGTGTAATTTTTGCTGTAAGTAGAGCAACGTATAAATTTTGCTAATGGGGGTACATGTGCAAGTCAATGTTAATGAAGAAGTATTGAAGTTTCATGTCGATGATCAATAATGTATGCAGTTTGGTGAGATTTGGCGCAAATTTGGTCTCAAAATAAAATGGGGAAAAAAGTGTAGACTAGAGAGATGGCATGACATTACTGACATATGTTTGTTTCTATGCAATGTTGCATATTTGCATTTAAGAAAGTGTCCGTCAAAGGAACTTTCCTCAACTGGACATGCTATCTTATTTTGGAAAATAATGATCAAATGCAAGATGGATGAAAATGTTTCTTAAATGGTTACTCATGGTAAAATGTGACATTGAAAATGTAAGATTTAAGATATTGTGTTAAATAATTTTGGTAGAGTACCACCAAATGAACATTTGTGTGACATTATTTGAAAAATTAGCTATATGCTTAGAAGAAAATTGCTTTTAGACGCAGTGAAGCGGAACTATTTTCACAGGGTGAGTAGAGGACCATCCAATGAACATTTATGTGAAGTTTCATCAAGATTGCTCAAGAACTTGAGAACATATGACAAGAATACAAAACTTTAACACAAATTCTACTTTTAGCACTAGTGGCAATTTTGTGCAGTGGGGCGAAACCATTTCAATATATTTGGTATAGGAACACTAAACAAACATTTATTAAAATTGTTTTAAAATCTAGCCATAGGTTTTTAAATAAATGGCGTTTAGACATTATTCTATTTTTAGCTCTAACGGCAATCTTGTGCAGTGGAGCGGAATTACTTTCACATGTTTGGCAGAGGACCATCCAAGGAACATCTGTAAAGCTTCATCAAGATTGACCAAGAGCTTTTGAAAATCTGACAGGAATACAAAACTTTAACGCAAATTCTATTTTTAGCTCTAGAGGCCATTTTGTGTAGTGAGGCGGTACCATTTGATTAAGTTAGGTGGAAGAGCACTAAACAAACGTTTGTGTACAATTATTTGAAAATTTAGCCATAAGTTTAAAAGAAAATAGCGTTTAGACATAATTCTGTTTTTAGCTCTGGCGGCCATCTTGTGCAGGTTTGGTAGAGGACCATCCAAGAAACATTTCTGTAAAGTTCCATGAAGATTGACCAAGAACTTTTGAAAATATGATAGGAATACGAAACTTGAACGCAAATAGTTAACGACATCGCAACGCCCGCCCAACAGTCCGCCCGCCCGCCCGACACCCCAACCGACCGGTATTTGCTAATCTATACGCCGAGATTTTTCGTTGAAAAATCCGGCTAATTAAAATCTGATTACTTTTATTTATTCTTGCCTATTTGTATATATAAATTTAAAACATTTTATTTGCTTTTGAACATGATATTCATGTAAATAATGATACCAGGAAACAGTACTAGCGAGCCTCTATTGTGTCCAAGACAGGTTTAAAAAAAGCTATAGGAAATTACCAGTCTAACTATTTACACGCATAACCATTTAAGACCTTAACATATTAGGTATATTCATATTGTCAGACTGCTAAATTGTTTAGTAATATACGAAATAATATTTATTTATTTATCGACCGTAGTTCTCTTGCAATCCACGTAGTCATACATTACATTCCCAGTGCATACCTGATTACCTCCGTCTCGTGTTCAATGGTGAAGTTTCTGTCGTCAGCCTTCGGGTGCTTCTTGAAGACACCGTGAGCTGTTTTCCTGACTACCTCGTCATGGTCGTGAATGATACTCGTCAACAACGCATCGGCGCTCTGTACATAGTTATTTATATTGACTCAAACAGAGATTTGAATGGTAGATAAGAGTACAAACTCTACATTTTTTGTTGTATATGTGCACTAATTGTACAATTTAAACACGTACATGTAATTTAATCAAAAATAGACACGTCTGTACAATGTGTACCTTATTGCAGGAGAAGTGTCTCAGGCCGTTGATAGCCGCTCGACGCCATGCTGTGACGCCAACATTTGGTTCCATGTAGGACAGGATGTGACGCAGTGAGCGCTGTTTCCCGGCGTTCCCAAGACTCTGGAGGAGAACCATCTTGGTTTCAATATGCTTCCGGGCCGGCGTATCGTGCTGTATGATAGAACGACGACGGCGAGGTTTGATGATGTCGCTGGACCTTGCTGTAAAGATTAAAAGGGAAATTACGCTATGAGATTGTTCTGACGAGCTGGTATTTTACATGGGAAATAAGCTTTCAGGCTTTGGTGGATCGTCCAAGAGTGTAACACAAAGGCTACAGAAGCTTATTATTATTATTTCATAATATATTTTGGTTCCTGTATCATTTACAGAGAGTAACATGTTATAACATATGTTCAATATTGCTCTCTTGGTGATGTTATAGAACAATATAGAATATCCGCTATACAAGAGTCCCAAGAGGACCTACAATGCTCTACTGGTTAGGGTGAGGATTGTCCGAAGGGCAAGGCCCCTGATTTGCTTTAGCCACCATTTTTTGCAGCGAAAATATTTGTCAGAGAACCATTCAAGGAAAATTTCCTTGAATAATCGTCGATAGTTTAAATTAGGATATTGTTTGAAAAAGTTTAAGAGATATAGTTGCTAAGCAGATATTTTTTGACTAGGTAGTAAATGACACTCCACAATGTCGCCTAACACTCACATTCGTTGTGGTGGTCGAGCCAGCTCACTATGCGTTCCACAATCCTGTCAGACTCCGTGGTGGTCTTGACCTTTGGATTCTCAAAACAACACACTTCAATAATAAAGCAGACTAAAGTAATTACTTACTTTCGTTGTGGTGATCGAGCCAGTTCTCTATGCGCTCCACGATTCTGTCAGACTCCGTGGTGTTCTTGTCATGCAAGGACTTGGCCATGGCACCCAGGGACAGGCACGCCCGCTTCCGGGTCATCGTCAAGGCCGGGGTTTCTTTCGGACAATTAAGGATTTGTTAATTATGATATGTTTTCTTAAGTTTTGCAAAAACAAAATGCACACACGCTGCTCTGACAAAATGAAGTATAAAACAAGCCAATTTACCACCAGGCTCATGACCGTCCTCGAAACACAATCTTTCCACTTGGCGAACAAGTTCCTACACAAGTAAAAAAATTTGGTTATAGGTACAAGTAATGCTCTATAATAAATAATATGTTTGCACATATTTGAAGTTTTTATCAATATTAAAACAAGACGGCCATGATGGCCGAAAGGGCTATCCTGAGTCTTGGCAAAGTTTAAGACCATACTGTTATGAAAGGCTTGAACAAAGCTTGGAAATGTACGCCACTATGTCTTTTATTAATTTGTCTGGCCGATTAACTGTCTTTTTTTCTACTTGGCTTGTCCTGTCTTATTAAACACAAACAAAAAAAGTCATGGTCTTTAAAAAAGTATGGAACTGGTTGTCCCCTACCCTGGTTTCGCAAGCAATTTCGGATGAAAGTGTTAATGCCGCAGTTTTTAAATATAAGGGTGACGGCTGGGCAAAGGTAATGTCATGCGTGCCATTCTGTTCTGAACAGTGGAGTGTATTACCATGTACCCTTCCTACATTCAAATTTGCCTGAGATCTCATCGTCAAATTGTGCAAGTTTGATCCAGATCGGGTAAAAATTAAGTCTCCTACCCTGCACGAAGTGCTTTTTTGCTATTATTTTTCCATTAAGGGGTAATAACTCGTCCGCTGAGACCTAACGGTCAAACAAAACCTGAATACGTTTGGTCCAAATTGGATGACAATGAAGTATATATTAAGGAAAAAGGCTTTTTTTTTTTCCATTAACAAGACGCCATAACTCGGCTGTGTGGTGTCCAATTTGGCAAATCGTTTGCTTTTATGAGATGTTATGGTGCCATACAAACAAGGTTTTGTTAATATTGGAAGAAAAATAATGACCCTATGAAGGAAAAGACATTTTGGCATTTTTTTCAACAAAATGAGACCACAACTCCCGTGTTTGTGGCCAACCTGGCCTATCTTTGGCTTCTATTGAGATTAAATGGTGACACAAAACTGCGGAACATTGAGCAACATTGGATGACAAATGAAGTCTCTATACTTGAAAGTCAATTTTGGCAATTTTTCCTTTAAAAAGGGTTCCTGGTCCGATTTGACCCATTATCGATACAAGCCGTGGTCATACACAAACTGTGCAAGTTTGGCCAAGAATGAGTAAAAATGAAGTCTTTATCGCGAAATTATTATCAAATTGTTGACCAAATACAGATGACGGCCGACGGACGACGCAGTAGAAGCCCCACATACCAATAGCACTTTGTGCTCGTGCTCAGGTGAACTAAAACAAAATGGTAAAATGCTTTTAATATGAAACCGTTAATGAGAGTATTGTTAAATGGATTTACATAAAATATCGTTTAAATCGTTAACATTGTAAACTTATACCTGTATTATAAGTTATTATTGTTTTTATTGTGCATTAACATACCAGCGCGGGGCTCTGTATGGCAATTGCGTGAAAGAGACACCTCCTCAGTTCCTCCTCGGTCACATTGGGCTGCAACATCACGTGCTCCAGAACGAGCAACTGGGCCTCAACGCTGCCTTCACGTGCAATCAGGTCAATAAACAGATTTCTCTCATCCACGCACACCGTGTCATTAATGTCACAGACGCTTGTTAATGCCTCCTCGCCTACAAATAGCAGACTGTTCTGAACGCAGCTTTATTAATTCAATATTGACTATTTGGAATATAAATGATTGCACCAATCATACATACTTTCCAAAAATAGATCCAATGTTGTGGTAAATTTATAATAATGCTGATCCAGAAACGATTTCATGAATTCTAGTAATTCAGTGTTAAATAGTATTACTTATCACTTACCAATCTTCCAAGAATGTGCGCGTAAAGTATAGTATGTTCAGTGTTACCAGCTTTGTCTCAATAATCAAACTTCATCTCACATGATTAAAATTGAGTACATTCAATAGTTTTACTTATATCAAAATAATTAATTTCTAAATATTGTACATGTTTCCTAATAATTTACCAAGTTTCATAAAATCATCTTTTTCAAGGGAAGTAATCAATCCACGTAGTTGATGTACGCATTCGGTTCGATTACGGTCGTCTGAAACAACAAACAAAAGTGGCAACTCCGTCTGCTGGTCATCAACATGATGTGGCAAAATTGAAGATGGAATGTATTAGAATTATGGTCCAGCTGCAAATTATTTATGTTGAGAAGTAAGTTTTTTGAAATACTAGTTAACTTAAAATTTAAGAAGTCAGGTCTCGTTTTAGTCGTTTATATATTAATCATGTATAAAGTTACTTACATTTGTTGGTGTAGGAATGGACGCATTTGATATACATCCGAATATCTTTCTCCACTTGTACCAAAGGTAGCCTTTTCTCTGGTTTCTGTAGTTAATATGTATTAATATAATATGATACACTTAAATGTTCATTATTTGTTTGATATTGCAAACATACAAATGAAAATATTAACTATATTAGCTATACTCATACGAATATATCATACACACTATTTGTGGATGACAATGTTATAACAATTTTTACAGAAACTAAAAAAGAGTTCATCTATGTATGTGAAAACATGATTTTACAACAGAAGAACCCGTACCTAAAACGCATTTTAGTTTTTACATTCCTGAAACGTTTTGTACTGTGCAGCTAAAAACACATTACGTGAGCTGAGTAGATAGTTGTTCCCTGCTGATCAGCACCAAAACAAACCGGGAAAATTGTGTTGTTTTTTTCCTTTGTTATTGTTATGTTGTTTTGTTTTTTGTTCGTTTTTGTTTTGGAAAATATTCTGTTATGTTCTAGCGGAATTTTAGAAAATGACTTACATGAACAATCGTTTTAATCTGTCTGTCTTTTGTTTGTCTGTATCTTTTTGAACATTGAACATTGAAACGGCTTACAATCCTGTAATACAGTATGTCCCTGTTAACGACAAACAACCGTTACTTACTTACCGGTTTGACGCGGATAGAGTCCTGATGCATCTCGTGCAGCGCGTGATCTCGTGCAGGATCGTTGTGTTTGCTAGAATATAGAACATCTGCTTTATGAAAAGGTGTTCTGTCTTCTTGGTTACATTGTCGAAGGGTTTAACCTTTTTGGTATTTGTATATATGCTCATATCTTAAATATACAAAGAAGACATGGGATACGAAATCTTGACACACACAACTTGCAGCTTGATATCACAATCTATACTTGTAAATGCGATTTTCATTTAAAAAATATATAATAATAGGTTAGAAATTTTGATATGATTAACATATTGGTGGCATTTGATATGCCGCAACACATTGTTACAATGTGATATGCCGCTACAAATTGCGACCTTGTGATGTGCCTCTACATAGTGACACCATTTGATGTGCCTCTACATAGTGCTACCATTTGATGTGCCTCTACACAGTGCTACCATTTGATGTGCCTCTACATAGTGTTGCCATGTGATGTGCCTCTACATAGGGCTACCATTTGATGTGCCTCTACATAGTGTTACCATGTGATGTCCCTCTGCATAGTGTTACCATGTATTGTGCCTCTACATAGTGCTACCATGTTATGTGCTCCTACATCGTGCTACCATGTAATGTGCCTCTACATAGTGCTACCATTTGATGTGCCTCTACATAGTGCTACCATGTTATGTGCCTCTACATAGTGTTACCATGTGATGTGCCTCTACATAGTGTTACCGTGTGATGTGCCTCTACAAAGTGCTACCATGTGATGTGCCTCTACATAGTGTTACCTTGTGATGTGACGCTACGTAGATATTGTTACCATGTGATATGCCGCTACGTACTGCTACCATGCGATATTCTGCTACGCATTGACACCATGTGATATGCTGCTACATATTGTTATAAAGTGACATGCTGCAACGATTTGTGACCATTTAATACGTCGCTACATATTGTAACCATGTAATACGCCGCAATTTCTTGATTTCAGTGATATTTATTTTTAAAAAAAAAGTCTTTAATACCTCTTCAACGTTAGTTTTAGTTTGCTTCTTGACACAGTCGAAATCTTCGGAAACTCTGAAGAAAGCGGATAATACAGAAATATACAGTAATGAAGAAAGACGAGAGAACAATGACCTGTTAATGCTGAATATCTGCTAAACGTTGTTAAAGGAATCCACTGCTTTCAAATTAATATCGTTTGTCCTGACTGACTTAATTGATGAAACACTTCAAATAAAACAAAATAGTGTTTTGCGTTCATGGACAATGTTGCATGAAGTGCGCTTTAATACCTCCTGAATGTTCTTCTTCGATTTCCGCAGCACCTTCAACAGTGTGACTGAAATGTACAATCAGATGTATAATGTCACTTTTACTCAGCTCACATCTATACATCAACATTTATTGCTTAATATGCTTTTAAATTCCCAGCGGTACCATCACAACGTGTCATGACTGACATGGAAGCACTTACGAGCTGACAGTGTTCGGACTGTGCTGCAGGGTGATGTTGTCGAGGGCTTCAACCAGCTGAGGGGTCAGGCGCTCGTCGAAATGGGTCGTCTGAAATGTATACCAGGGGCCAGTTGCTAAAACTACTCTTTAGTAGTCAGTAGCAGTTTCCACAGACGTCAAACATATGCAAATCAAACATGTATAGTGTGAAGCGTGCTTCATCAAGGTCGATTGCTCAAAACTGTAGAAAACAGAATACGTTCCACAGACGTCAAACATATGCAATTCAATCATGAACTAGTGTACAACGTTCTACACCAGGTTCTTACCTATAGTAGACAGTGGGCGTTTCACAGACGTCAAACACATACAAAACCATCATGAATAGTGTGCAACGTATACATCAGCTTCTTACCTATAGTAGACAGTGGGCGTTTGTACCAATGCTCAACATAGGCAATCGATATCCGACTTATTTATGTTTATCCAATCATTGCTATTTGGAATACAGCGTGCAAAACTGTAAAACTACATTACACAATAAAGCACATTGTAAAGCTTTTGATGTAGTTGTGAAGATCGCTGAATCGAACAAAGTGCTTTAACTAAAGCACGTGAGGAAAAGAAAATTGTGTGCCGTTTTGTGGAAAAACTGGGCTTAATGCATGTGCCTAAAGCGTCGTCCCGGATTAGGCTGATCCGGGACGACATTTTTCGCATACAGTGGATTCGTGCTTAGAAGAGATTTATTTGTAACAGAAAAAAACATAAAAGCGGGGTTTTCCACGACACGCTTCAGATGTTTGCGAAAAAAAAACCAGGATGTATGTAACAGACTATGCCACAAGTTCCGAACTTCATATACACTGTAGATTAAAGGGTGATAATGCAATTATGTGGTTAAACATGACACATACTTCTGTATGTTTCAGTTAAACATCCACAATTTATTTAAATGAGTTAAACTAACATGATATATGGATAATGTGTTATATAAGTATACGCTTACAAGTTTTGTCAAGACAATGTATGACTGTTTAACAGTTTTCACGGTGACGGATGTAAAGTTTACAGCCGTTTATATTTGGTCCCAATTTAAATGGACAACAAACATCTAAGTATTTTAATGTAAGATTTTAGGTATTTTAGTTTAAGATAATGATAATGTTAAGATAATAACTTTTATAAAGAGCACATGTATAGATAATTTTAAAACTTTGTATTAATATAGATATAACTCGATTCTAAATTATTACATTTCATATACTTTAATATATATATCTGTAAAATATATATTATTTCCCTGTGCACAGGAACGTCAGCAGAGTATTAATATACATATGACATAAACGTTTTTCAAGTAGTTGGAAAGAGAGTGACTTAAAGAAAGGCAGGCCTGCTGAGCTTAACACTAATGTTAAGCAAAAGGTAGCAGATGCTATCAGGTCGGCTCGCAGGCTTACTGTCCGTGAAATCGCTGACATGATTGGAATCGGTTAATCCTCAGTGCAGCGAATTATATCTTACATTAATTTCAAACATACCTTATAGTGCATTCTGTGTACGTCCCTCAGACTGCGGTGTGACCTCACAATCCTCACCCCTTCATTCGTCCTGCTCGCCTCGTACGAGTGGTCAAGGTGACCTGAAGCATTGAGCACGTGTTAATTTTCATTTTTATTTAGTCACCCAAAGTCGTGATTGATTTACACTTCACATGACCCGGAAAACTGAAACAAGTTAATTATGCATGTAAGTCATGTCAATCGACCAAACTCGGGTGTTAAGTACTTCATTTCAATGATAATCTGGACGCTTGACTACGAAAATGTTAAGGTTTAAACTTGACCTTAGACACTGGCAAGTAGAAATCAATATACATAATTATGTGTGTTTGTTTGTTAGGATTTTTTCGCCGTAGTTAACAGTATTTCAGTCAAATAACGGCGGTCAGTTGACCTATTCACACTTGTCCTGAGCAAGCTTAGCCGATTTAAGCGGTTTACCAGTAGTAAGTGCACATACTTATGCCAGTAACTGACACCTGCCTAATTGAATCTAGGTAGAGGGAGAACGGCCGTAGAAATTATGCCATGACCAATTCCCACACAAGTTATGTGGCCGGGCTGGGGTTCGAAGACACGAACCCCGGATTGAGAGTCCAGTGCTCTACCAACTAAGCTAGCCGGGCCTGGCACATAATTATGTAACAACCGTTTCGACTGGCCAGTATTTCACGTTATGTCCAAGTTTGAGATAGTTGCAGCAGTGCCCATACTAACGATGGAAAGCATGTGCAGATTTCGAGTGAAGCAATTGTCTCTTTTGATGTATATTAAGTACCAAATGAAATATTATACCACGTTTTGCAGTATATTTAAAATAATGCTGATCCACAAACATTATAGTACATCGAAATGTACTATATTTCAGTAGTACTTTCAGCATATCAATACATGTTTTTCAGAAGTCTACTTCAGTTTTATAATTCAGCATATTCACACTTGTTTTTCAGTAGTCTACTTCAGTTTGATATTTTAGCACATTCACACTTGTTTTTCAGTAGTACGTGATATTTGTGACGTATTACCTGTGTGGTCTTCCTCCATCGAGTCGTATGTCCAAGTTTGGTCATCTTGCACCTAAAAAGAACGATATTCTTTAACTGAAATCAGTTTAATCAATGAAGCTTACGTATTTGTCTTGTTGTTTATTTGTCATTAATAATGCGGACATCGAATAGATTTTTTTTTGGCTGAAATGACGTAAATATAACGGTCACGAACGAAAAGTTTGTAACTACAGGCAAATGTTTCTACACATTTCGATATCAGATCTTGGTAGCGAGTTTATTGTTAAATATTCCAAGACAAAGACTGAACATTTGTGCTAATTAACATCTCGCAATTATCGAAAACACATGACGATTTTAAGCTTACAGAGATTTAAAAATTACGTTGTTTTTAATGTGGGTCAACAGACACCAAACTGACCTGCACTCGAGAGGTCAAAGTCGATGCCAGGACTTTCTTCAGCGTGAGGAGTTCGTGGATTTCCTCCGGGTGAAAATGCACGAAATGCACGAGACCCTCGGGGTTAATGGTGAAGTAAAACCTACGAGAAAACAAGGCATATTGCACGTTAATCATCATCATCATCAGCAGCAGCGCGATTTTGTTCTTCAATCCTAACTTTTATAAATAAATGCAGCGGATACCCAGCTACCCGCTATGTTTTCGCGGTCGCTCTGTTCAATTGAATACACACTGACCGCTGCTAGCCGACACCAGATCTAACGGAGGCAGGTACAAATACACACGATTCTACCTCTATACTAAGTTCATATCAAAGTTGATGAAAAAACAAGGGCGTTTAACTATTAATCCTCCTCCTCATCATCATAATCAGCATTATCATGATCATCATCAACACCATCATCATAAATAAAACCAGTAACTGCAAGGTCTCATCGTCATCATCACCAATTACTGATATTATAATTATATTACCTAAACTATTATTATCATTATCATTATCATTATTATTATAATTAATCTTATTATTACTTTTATTATTATTATTATTATTATTATTATTATTATTATTATTATTTAGTAGTTGTAGTAATATTAGTGGTAGTGGTCGTAGTCGTAGTAGCAGTAGTTGTACTAGCAGTAGTAGGAATAGTAGTAGTAGCAGTAGTAGTAGCAGCAGTAGTAGCATTAGCAGCAGCATCAGCAGCAGATGCAGCAGCACAGCAGTAGTAAGTAGTAGCAGTAGTGGTAGTAGAAGTAGTAGTAGAAGTAGCATAGCAGTAGCAGTAGAAGTAGCAGTAGCAGTAGCAGTAGCAGTAGCAGTAGTAGTAGTAGTAGTAGTAGTAGTAGTAGTAGTAGCAGTAGCAGTAGTAGAATTAGTAGAAGTAGTAGCAGTAGTAAAAGTAGCAGTAGTTGAAGAAGTGGCAGTAGAATTAGCAGTAATAGTAGTAGCGGCAGTAGAAGTTGCAGAGGCAGTAGCAGTAGTAGTAGTAGCAGAAGTAGTAGTAGAGGTAGAAGTAGTAGTAGCAGTAGAAGTAGTAGTAGCAGTAGTAATAATAGTAGCAGTAGAAGTAGCAGTAGCAGTAGTGGTAGTAGTACGGTAGTAGTAGTAGTACGGTAGTAGTAGCAGTAGTAGTAGCAGTAGCAGTAGAAGTAGTGGTAGTAGTAGCAGTTGTAGTAGCAGTAGTGGTAGTAGTAGCAGTAGCAGTAGCAGTAGTAGTAGCAGTAGCACTAGCACTAGCAGTAGCAGTAGTGGTAGTAGTAGTAATAGCAGTAGCAGTAGTAGTAGCAGTAGTAGTCAGCAGTTGCAGTAGAAGTAGTGGTAGTAGTAGCAGTAGCAGTAGCAGTAGTAGTAGAAGTAGCAGTAGTAGTAGCATTAGCAGTAGTATCCCAGCAGCAGCACCAGCAGAAGCAGCAGAAGTTATTACTATAGTGACAGTGGTAGCTTCAATTGTCGTGGACGCAGTTGTAATAGCAGAAGTTGTAGAGGTAATAAGAGAAGTTTGTAATTTCAGCCAACAAAGGGATGTTACTGTACCTGTTATTGAGATCCCATTTTAAAGGATTGTCTGCCACTGAAATACGAAAAGAAGCTTTGTCAACAAATTCGCATTACTGTGAAAATACTTAAATGTAGTATATGTGTTTTCACGTATTAAATGTTTTCATAAACTATCAGAAGATATAAAGTAGGTTGTCGAAGATGTCTTTGTTAAGTTAAAGTCGTAACGTTTGTCTGGATATTTTAATGCAAGTGGGCCTTTGTTATTATTTTATTTGCATGTACTCATTCATAAGTACAATTGTTCTCTAATGCGGCTGAGAATTATCTATAATGAAGAGCATTGTTTTACATTAAAATTGATCATATGCTTTTGAATGAAATATCGATCTTTATTGGTGAAATAAAAGTTTACACTTTCACTGTTAGAGCAGTGAAAATGTAAGATGTTCCATTTTCAATGCAGTGAAAATATAACATAAACGGACTTTTTTTCCATAAATAGCATCGATCTACAAGTAGTGATTTACAGCCCTTGGCAAATGTTTACACGTTTACAGTTTGTTCATGCATGTGTTTACATATAATACATGATAAAATTCAACACAATTATTATTAAGCGACAACGACTAACAAATATGGCCTTTTTCCCCACCATACTAACGAGTGACAGTTTTTGAATCATTTATGACGTCATTTTTATGACGTCAGAATGCACGAACTTGTGACGTTTAAGCTGATCTTGCGCATTTTTATTTATTTATTGTCCAAAAGCCTGAAATAAAAAGAAAATGTGTTGATTTCGATGTAAGATCGTATTTTATTTCACTCGTGATCATAAAAAGTGAGTATTGGAATCATGTATGACGACGTTATTTTTAAGACGTCATAATACACGAACGTGTGACATTCAAGCTTATGTCACGCAATGTTTGTATGTATTGTCAAAAAGCATAAAATAAAATAATAAAAATATGTTAATTTCGGTTAAGATCGTATTTTATTTCACTTTTGATAATGGAAATAGATAGTTTCACTCGTGGCTGCGCCACTCGTTAAAATATATTTATCATTTTCTATGAACCTTCGCATACAAAAATACGATCTTACACCGAAATCAACAAATATCCTCTATTTCTTGTTTAATATAAATGTGGGGTTCTGACTAGGAATATTTCCAAACTAAATCACATATTCCTAAATATTCACCAATGAAACAAAATGATCATATAGTCTAGCAAGCGTTTTCGATAGTCAACAGTTCAAGAGAGACTAAGTTTGAGATGGAGAACTTTCGTGGTCAGGGTTGGTATTCACAAAGCTCCTTAAGGAAATCTTACCTTAAGTTGTTCTCATGTGAAAATGTATTATAAATATTTCTATGTGAGGTCCAATTATATATGTTTACAAGAGGGTAAATAATTAAACATCTTAGCAAGATTAACTAGTTTAAAACAGTTTGATGTAAAAGAAGTCTAAATGACACAGCCACAGAGTAGAACTCTAAACGAAACAGCCATAGACTAGATCTCTAAATGAAACAGCCATAGACTAGAACTCTAAATGACCCAGCCATAGACTAGAATTCTAAATGAAACAGCCGTAGACTAAAACTCTAAATGAAACAGCCATGTACTACAACTCGAAATTAACAGCCATAGACTAGAACTCTAAATTTAGCCATAGACTAGGACTCTAATTGACCCAGCCATAGACTAGAACTCTAAACGAAACAGCCATAGACTAGAACTCTAAACGAAACAGCAACATACTAGAACTCTAAATAAAACAGCCATAGACTAAAACTCTTAATGAAACAGCCATAGACTAGAACTCTAAATGACCCAGTCATAGACTAGAACTTTAAATGACCCAGCCATAGACTAGAACTCTAAATAAAACAGCCATAGACTAGAACTCTAACTAAAACAGCCATAGATTAGAACTCTATATGAAACAGACATAGACTAGAACTCTAAATACAACAGCCATAGATTAGAACTCTAAATGAAACAGACATAGACTAAAACTCTAAATACAACAGCCATACACTAGAACTGTAAATGACACAGCCATAGACAATAACTCTAAATACAACAGCCATATACTAGAACTGTAAATGAAACAGCCATAGACTAGAATCTAAACGAAAGAGCTACAGACAGGAACTCTAAATACAACAGCCATACACTAGAACTGTAAATGACCCAGCCATAGACTAGAACTCTAAATGAAGTAGCCACAGACTAGAACTCTAAATGAAACAGCCATAGACTAGAACTCTACATAAAACAGCCATAAATTAGAACTCTAAATGAAACAGACATAGACTAGAACTCTAAATACAACAGCCATAGATTAGAATTCTAAATGAAACAGACATAGACTAAAACTCTAAATACAACAGCCATACACTAGAACTGTAAATGACCCAGCCATAGACTAGAACTCTAAATGAAGCAGCCACAGACAAGAACTCTAAATGAAACAGCCATAGACTGAATTTAAGGAATTAATTTAAGTTTCTCCTAAAGAGCTTTGTATATACGGGCCCTGGTTTTTTTGAACACGGTTATTGAATTGATGCTATGAGACATAAAGACATAAAGACCCTAACCCTAACCCTAACCCTAACCCAACAGCCATAGACTAGAAATCTAAATAAACAGCCATAGACTAGAACTCTAAGTAAACAGCCATAGACTAGAACTCTAAATGAAACAGCCACAGACTGGAGGAGTTTTATGAATTTAAGGAATTACTTTAAGTTTTCCCTAAAGAGCTTTGTGAATGCGGGCCCTGGTTTTGTTGAACCCGGTAATTGAATTGATGATATGAGACGTAAAGACATAAAATGGTATGTTCAAACATGTCAATACAAAACACTTAAGATAAGTGCCGATTTTCAAATTTGACAAACACTGCACCAACGATAAATAAGTTATTCTTAAATCAACAAACTGCTTTGATTTTATTGATGTCTTTCGATGACTCTTGAAACAAACAAACTGATTATTAATAGACGCTTTTAGATTATTATTTCTTTTTTATCTTTATCTACACTGATAACTGACGGCAAAGCGGTCTTCCTGAAACGCTTTTATGCATACAAACTACAAAACAAGTAAACGTTTTAACGACATTTAGGTTGCATTCTAAATTGGCAGCAAATCTTCAAGTATTGTGAGTTAAAGTACAAAACTTCCGTATAGATAACAGTTTGAAAATCGGTTCAGGTATACACAATTAATGTTGCAACATTTATTTCAACAATATTTAAAATCGCTTCAGGTTTACATAATTAATGTTGTAGATCAAATTTCATTTCAACAATATTTAAAATCGTTTCAGGTTTACATAATGAATATTGCAAATCAAATTTCATTTCATCTATGTTGAAAATCGGTGTTCATAATTAATGTTGCAAATATAATTTCATCTATGTTGGAAATCGGTGTGCATAATTAATGTTGCAACTCAAAGTTCATTTCATCAATATTTAAGCGAGCTGAATTTGTTTTGTTTAACCTCGGGTGTTTATGTTTCTATTTGACTCGACTTCAGTGTTTTTGTAAATTTATATACGTCCGTGGATCAACAATACGATTTCGATTTCCCAGAACTGAAAAAACTGTCCCATATACAGCTTTACCTTAAACAAAACGGAAGCATGAACAATTATTAGACTGTGCATTCACTCAACGCGAATGTTTGATCTTAGATGGAATCACGTGAAGCGCGGCATAGGGCCTCAAACCCTCCGAGATACCGGGGAATTTGAAGGCCCTGAATATGACTGACCCTTCCTACCTCCCCACATACATCTTTATCTTTATCAAATATAAATAGCATTCTATTTCAGGATTAACATCATTTATTTGCCATTGTGTGAGACAATTGAGCAGCGACTCACTGACGCGAGCACATGACCTCTCGCTTACAGGGCGAGTGTTCTCCCACCTGAGTTCAAAGAACCGCCCAGTGATCTGTCCATTACAGCAACATTTATCGGTCACATGCTTCTTTATTTCAATAAAAAAAAACATATATCATTGGTACTGAGCGTTATAGCATGATATTTAATGTTTTCCTGCAGTCTTTAACATACAATAAATTGAAGCGTTCGTGAGTTACTAAGTCACATCCGGTTTTATACAAAATGGCGCATCGAGAGAAATGTTTGATATGGCTTCATTTATCTTTAATACTTGAATCTAGAGTGGGGAATTATACCCCAACGATTAAATTAGTCAGATTTCCCTGGGTCAGCCCGCCGCTCCTACCACTAGTGGAAAATACTGATAGTGCATTACCATAGCCGTGTTCCGAGTGCTGGACGAAGCTGTCGACCATCAACTGGTGTAGGACACCGCCTTCTGACGTCGCGTTCACAGACCGGATCCGGAACTGAAGTGTAGAGACAATCACACTGTGTAAATACAATACGGCTGCAGCGACACAAACATATTTCGCGATTCGCGGAGTTTGGGTAATCGTGTAGGAGTAATTACTCCGCGCTCCTCGGCTTCAGCTCAAGTATCAGTTGTACCCGCTCGCGGAGTCACGCCGCGTGATTTTGTAGCGGCATCTGCTACCTCTCTCGTAACTCCGCGCAGACACCGTCGAGTAATTACTCGCATTGAGTATACTTACTCCGCGACGGCGAGTACAATATGAGTTTCGCCTGAGCTTTGCTATAGCTTCACATGAAAGGATCAGTTTAATTTTAGTTTAAACCTATTTATTTTAGCTCGATTGGCAACGTGTCCAAAGCCAGACGTTTGTTGAGACACTCTCGAGTCTGTTTCCTGGGTAGAACCAGTAATTGGTGTATTTTAAGACAGACCATTCGAATGCTTCCCGGGACCAATGCAGACAGTATATCCATTACACGACTGCGACTCTGTAAAACCACCTATAACATAACAGTTGTGCACGTCGGTCAGGAAAAAATACAAAACAAGATTCTTTGTTTAATAAACACACATGCCCCCGGTGGTGCTGGATATCCCATTCTTAGTCCAAATTAGGTCAAGGTCAATGTGAGATTAGGTGATATGGGTGGATTGGGAACGGTCATAAGTAACAACTGTGTAAATATCCAAGTGTTGTAGTAAGCGGTGTTGGTGCTAGACGAAACGGTAAAATCTAGTTGACCAAGAAATGGCACTTCTGAATTATTTTAAGTCCAAATAAGGTCAAGGTCGATGTCAAAGTGAGGTTGGGTGACATGGATGGATAGTGAATGGTCATATTCAACAACTGTGTAAGTATCCAAGTGTTGTAGTAAGCGGTGTTTGGGAGCTAGACGAAACGGTAAAATCTACTTAACCTTGTCACGGACGGACGGGAGGACGGACGGACGGAAAGGACAATCACTATATGCCTCAATGGGCTCAATGACAAGAATGTTGTCCAAAAATGTATTTATCGCACATTAAAGTTGAGACCATGCGCAAGCATAGAAATAAAGAATAAATGGTTTTTAAATTATCATAAATAGGGATTGTTTTTTGATTCCTATTAATGGAACTATTTTCATGCCAATTTGCGCAGATGAAATAATATGACTTAAACCACGTGAGTTGGGACTACTTTTCGAGCCAACTACAGACGTGAATGGAATGTAGCCGGTTTGCAAGAGATTGGTGTATAAACTGATTGATTTTACGCATAATTTATTATGCGCGCAACTTTTATTAATATTTAAATACATTTGCTTGATTTACCGCAGAGAACTTACACGACTGAAAATTCGTAATCTGCTTCAAAGTACGACCTATGGAAGATGATGCAGGGAATCTAAAGCATGATTTTGCATATAAAATATGTTTCGAAAGCTTTCACATGTTTAAAAAGCATACACAAGTAAACTAATTGTGTATTTTGTTTTGGCGATATGACGTATTGATTTGTACATGTACATGTATATCGAAAGATTGCATTTGTTTCAAAAATATTTGACACCTGGTACCCCACATCACAACTGCCGAACCATTTTCTTCCGGAATCACCCGAAAGTAGATGGCCATGCTGTATCCTGACCACGATGTGTATCGTGTACATTGTGTTGTATTGCTGTATGCTGACCACGACGTGTATCGTGTACATTGTGTTGTATTGTGACACCGAATTACTCGAAATGTGAATCGTCAGCAGTTTGTTTATAAACACCACGTGCTTTTTGTCGAAATCGCGAATTCATTCTGTTTTAGGGTAGACGAATTTCAAGTGAGATGCATTTTCTTAAAAGTCGCGTATCTTGTATTTCTATTTCGAATTTCAAAATTAGAGAAGCACCTAAAATGACGGAATATTGGCGAACAACGCCTGAAAATGTTGCCATTGTACTTAAAGATCAAATTTAGAGTTGATTTACTGGTTTCTAACCCAAACCTACCGTCAAGTATCGAAGGTACCGGCCATGTATTTCCCGAACCAGACACCGACCCATAAACTTTCCGTTCCACATCAACCAACCCATGGACTTCCCGTTCTACATCTACCTACCCATGTACCGCCGTACACGAACTACCGGTCCGTGGACTTTCCGTTCCACATCTACCGACCCATGCACTTGACATACTACTATTACCGACCCATGGACTTTCCGTACCACAACTACCGGTCCGTGGACTTACCGCTCCACATCTTCCGACCAACGCACTTCCGTACACGAACTACCGGGCCTAGGACTTCCAGTACCACATCTAATGATCCCTTGGACTTCACATACTATTTCTACCGACCCATGGACTTTCCGTACCACAACTACCAACCCATATACTTTTCGTACCACATCTACCGAAACACTGACTTTCCATACCACATCTACCGACCCATGGACTTTCAATGCCGCATCTATCGACCCATGGACTTCCCGTACCACATCTACCGACCCATGGACTTCCCGTACCACAACTACCTACCCATCGACTTCCCGTTATACAACTACTGACCAATGTACTTCCAATAGCACATCTACTGACCCATGGACTTTCCGTACCACAACTACCGGTCCGTGGACTTACCGTTCCACATCTTCCGACCAACGCACTTCCGTACACCAACTAACGGTTCGTGGACTTCCCGTACCACATCTAATGATCCTTGGACTTCACATAAAATACTTCTACCGACCAATGGACTTTCCGTACCACAACTACCAACCCATATACTTTTCGTACCACATCTACCGACACATAGACTTTCCATACCACATCTACCGGCCCATCGACTTCCAATACCGCATATATCGACCCATGGACTTCCCGTACCACAACTACCTACCCATGGACTTTCCGTACTACAGCTACCGGCCCATGTACTTCCAACAGCACATCTAATGACCCATGGACTTCCCGTACCACATCTACTGACCCATGGACTTCTCGTTCCACAACTACCGACCCATGGACTTCCCGTTCCACAACAACCAACCCATGGACTTTCCTTACAACAAGTACCAACCCATGTACTTCCCTTACCACATCTACCGACCCATGGATTTCCCGTACCACAACTACCGACCCATGGACTTCCCGTACCACAACTACCGACCCATGGACTTTCCGTACCACATCTACCGTCCATCGTCAAACCACCAATTCATACAATGAAATGATGACACTCTGCATCTCCATTTTAGTGAAATATTTTCCACAGTTATATTATTGTTGAAAATATAATTATCAAAGGAAAATACTTTCGACTATACTAACAGTTAATAAGACCAACAAACGAAGTTGTTTAATCCGTAATTATATTATGTACGATCGTTCATACAATAAATTACATGCATGGGTTTTTTTAACTTCTAGCTTCAATAAATATGAAGTCATAAAAATGTAATGAAATTATTCCATAATAAAAGCATACCACCAAAGTGTTTTAGAGAATTCATAATGAAAAATCAATCGTTCCGCATATCATAGCATTCCATTTAAATACACTTTTGAAACCCACATTTTGACATGAAAATTTATCGCAGTCAATCACACTTTAAAAGTACATGTATTTGTTGCAATATATGATTTCCGATCCACTTTTTTATATATTTTATACAAATTGAATTTCGTTACTGCTGTATCTGAGTTTATGTTGCAAAAGAAGAAACTGGAGTACAAAACGAAGAGAAAAAGGAAAAAATGAAGAAAAAACGAATATGAGAAAGGGGAAGAAGATGACGATATAAGAAGAAGAGAAACGGAATAAGAAAAGAGAAAAAGAGGAAGCAGAAGAAATGAAAACGAAGAAAAGGAAGCAGAAGACACTGTGACACGAGGATGAAAAATATAAAAAGATGATGACGGTGATGATGATGATGATAAATAATAATAATAATAATAATAATAATTATTATTATTATTATTATTATTACAACAATAATAATACGGATAAGTATTATTGCAATTCAGAATATATTTGCCGTGTCATCCTAATTTCGTGGGTCTTATTTACGTTTGTGACGCATGCGTGTTAATACATTCTGTTATCTCACCACTGAGTTGGACAAAACACAATTTGCAATGTCCTCTTTGCAAACAAAGTGATTAAATTACCGATGTTCGTTGCTATTTCATGTTAAATTATGTTATTGTACCTGACCCTACTGATCTGTATCGTTTGGAAGCTTCTCATAATTTCGTGGGTTCTGATTGGAAGGCCTACTTTGGTTGTGAAAGAGTGTTTACAGCATCAATTTAGTTTCACTTTGTTTGTGCTGGACCCTGTGCTGATCAACAACCTAAAATCTTGGTTGTATTTTTGAAAATGTTATCATTATAAATACACACACATCATATTTTTTAAAAGGTAACAATATAGGCCTGACGAAATCTACACACTTCTTCAATTTTCTTTGCGCAGGTTTAACTTTAGGCTTCATGAATCTATAAATATTTTATTGTGTTAGTTATTGTTCTTAAATATTAAATAAATGATAAAATCGCACGCAGCGATTCATGGGTAGGAATGCTATCTTAAATTTAAAAGTTTGAAAATATCAGTCAAATTTAGGGAAGGGGGATTGTTTATGTATTTTTTTACCGAAAATAGAAAAATTCCAGAGAGAAATAAAAACAAGGGAGATAATCATACATGTGCAATTATCCTTGGAAAACTGTTCTAAATATACGATTTTTATAGAACAATATTTCATGAATTTAATTCCAAAGAAGTTGTTGGGTAGTGAATAATTTGTGTATTTAATGTCTAATTGGTGATTATTTAAATTTAAACCAAGTCACTCACTGGTTGACATTTCATATGATTTCCTTTTCAGATACTGCAAAAATATACAATTAAGTTAACGGTTATAGTAGTTCGGACAATGTTTTCGGATGCACGAGCGAAAATTCTATTAGTTTAAAACAGCCACGAAATTATGGTAACCCACGAAATTATGGTAATTAGGCATTATAACTGTATATAGATTTACCTTGATGATTGTAGTGACGTTATGCATTCCCAGGACGTCAGACTCTGACGAATACGTGTAATGGTGGTCGTAGCCGTCTTCGAAGTACACCGCTGACGTCAGCAGTGACGTCACAACGACCGTCAAACGTAGGCATCGCATTAATTCTGTAAAGCCCATCTTTATTAGACTTTGCTCTGAAACACCATTTCACTTTTTAATTAAAGTCATAACATCTAATAAAAGATCACATAAAAATAATACTGAAGTCAATAATTGAATGTTCTAACACACTGCCCGGCGATCAAATTGTCCTCTGTACTCAAACGGGACAGTCTGAACGCCCATAAGCTATCAAACTACTATTAGCTTGTGGGTAGGTATTAAACTTTGACCCGTCTGCAATCAGCCAATAGCAGTGCAACAATGTAAACTCTCTGAGTTCCGCGTCGGTTCAACACAATCTTCAGTAGAACTTTAAACGTAGTGCTTTTTCTTAACCAGATAGGCTTTAACAACATTTAGGAACATCGTATGTTTATACTGACAAACTATATTATATAATTGTGTTTTGAGGATAGTAGATCTATCTGATATAAATTTAACATCAACAAAATGAAATAATCTGTTATTAGATAAGAAAAGACATTTTAGCGAAAACAATGATACGGTTAAACGTGAAGCATACGCTGTTCTTCGTCGCGGCGCTAGTGGCATGTTGTGGAGCGTACAAGGACGCGACGTTAGTGACGACATCAGAGGCACTGAAGTTCGATGACGACATCCACCTGGAGGAGCGAGAAACCGGCGGGAGGCTGCGGCTGCAGAGTCGATGGACGCTTGCAGACATCTTCGACCTGGATAGAATTGCAAGCGACAAGGTAACCGTGATCATTATTTTTTGGATAAGTTAGATCTACAGTTAGATCTACCTCCGTTAAAGAGGGTATGATTTCCCGGCGCTGGGTTCGGTTAATAGTTATGCACCTATGAATATTTCCCCCCCGGGGGGGGGGGGGGGGAGCGTCGGGCCTATACGGTACATTAGACTGAAAGCGATTCCCGACAGGCGGGAATTTGACACGCCGAATGGTTCCGGGTCCCGGATCAAAATTTTAGATCCCGGTAATATTAGCCACTGGGCCATTTGATAGCCCTGTAGCATCTCCCACTGAGGGGATTTAGATAAAAATGCTTGGCTCTAGGGTGGAGAATTAGACCCCAATACATAAAATTAGCGAAATTCCCCTGAGTCAGCCCCCCCCCCCCGGGAGAAAATATTGATAGGTGCATTAGTTAGTGAATTAGTTAGCAACTTAACGAAAAAATTAAAAACTATTAAAAAATGCATGAAACTTCTGGGAAAGCCGGAAATGAGTAAATGAACAGGTGATTTGATTTTGGGGGTGATCCGGATCACCGTCTTGATCCATGATTTTCAATGGACTTTTTTTAACCTATTTATTTTATCTCGATTGCATCAAAAGCCGCAGGCTCATTGAGACACTCCCGAATCCGTTTCCTGGGTAGACCCAGTACTTGGTGTCTTTGGGGGATATCTTGAGAACGCTCCCATAGTTGGGATCGTACTCGGGAACTCTCGATCGCTAGGCGGACACCGGATTCTTTATTGTTGGGAGATAAGGCGATGAATATGTATACATAACTAATTAGTCACACAGAAAATGCGGAATGAGCTGCGTTGGACATAATTGAAAAACTATGGGTTTGTATAATTAATTTGATGTTGATTCTATTACACATTTAGTGATCAATACTGATGTTTACGATAAGAATGTGAATAAAGTAATTAAAATAGAGCCACATTATCTTTAAATTCGAGCCATTGATTAAAAAAAATACTTTTGAAACTTAAATCTACTGAGTAACGATGCATATGAATTTTATTTTCTAAAATCGTTATTTTTCTATATCTACGATGTGTTTTAATTTTCTTAACGGTTATCTTTCGTCTCATTGGCATTTAACAGGTAGATTCTACCATTCATTTCCTCGATGTTTTTGTTAAACAGTCAGTCATCACTGCTTTGTATGGAAAGGTGTTAGTTTTTACGATGATGATGTTGCTAACAGTGATACAGAGGGCGTGAACACATGAGCAAAGTGATTGAATTAAATATACATTTACATATACACGTCCGATGGCATTAATATACCATGCCAATGCTGTGAGTGATATATGATAAAATAGTATGCACATCTAAATCAATAGACGTTAAGTACGAGTCTTTTCTAGTACTCCTCTTTGTTGAACTCTTAGAACACATGAACGAACCCCATGCAAAATTAACTTCACGGACACTATTTTTGCAAAACTCGGAAAAAATATCATGCCGTTGAACATTATGTATGAATATTTTACAAATCAATTACAATGCACAATACATGTATTACTTTCCGTAATGGAATCGCGTCTCTTAAACTTGCAATTATCGATAAGCACGTGAAACACGTGCCCGAAGAAAACAGGAAATAGTTATACCGTTAAATGATACTCATACAGTTCACAAGTGACAGGGGCCGTATTCCAGAAACATCTTAAGTGTATCTTAAAATATTTTGAGTAAAGGTAAACATTTATACATGTTATATTTCAAAAACTATGTATAATTGTATGAATATTTGTATAGTTATATAAAGAATAGTTACTACTAATTGTGGTTAATAAACACTAAGCACAATTCACTGTACGAACGAAATCAAACACTAAATAAAATGTTGATTTTAAGATTAAGGATAAACTATTACTTAAGATGTTTCTGGAATACGACCCCAGATCAATTTATCTGAGTTAACACACATTTTGACAACTGGGCCCGTATTCACAAAGCTTCTAAGGTATATTCATAAAATTCTTTAAGCCTGTGGCTGTTTCATGTATATACTTCTTTTAACATGAAAATATTTAAAACTATTGCTAAGATGTTAAATATTGACTCTATTGTAAACAAAATCATTGGATTTCACTTGGAACATTTGCATTGAACACAGACTAATACAAATACCCTATATATACTATAATATATACTGTATATTATAGTATATAAAGGGTATTTTTATTGGTCTAGGTCCCTGTGGCATTGAAGTGTTTTAGTACACCTTAAGTTAAGGTTTCCTTTAGGAGCTTTGTAAATATCAGCATTGATAAATGAAATCATTTACCTTACTGCTCACATCAGTCCATTTATCCTGAATATTTAAATACAAACTAGGGTATTTAAATGTTTTTGAGATATCCACACAAGTTACTTGCGAACACTACACCAATGTAAATATTTAGATTGTCTTAAAACAATATATATCCGATCACAGAAACCGAAACATTTACACTTTATGCAGGTGTATTTATTTCAATCGACAGCTACGCACAGTTCGCAAAGGCTGGATACCATGTTCATCGAAAAGCACGTGGAACTCGGGTTGTGTGTACTGACTTCAAAAAGAGGCCATTCGGGACATTTTATCAATTGATAATAGTGCAATTGTTTCGTTAACTGATCAATATGCATTGACATGCGCACTTGTATGCATTTTATTGTTATAATAAACAAGAGATGTTTGTAAAACGTGTATGCCCACTGACTTGCAGCCGATTCGTCAATATGGGTAATTGTTAAGAGATTTTTTTTTAATATTGTATGTGCACATTAACACATGGGGAGAAAATTAAAGTTGATGCTTTATAAAGTAAATATAAAGCTGAAAGAAAGATAGAGTATAATTATGGATTTATTTTTACAGTCTATTATATAAGGATACATGTTTTCTGTTTGATTTAAACATTAAATAGGCCAAAACATCTCTAGATATCCTGCGGAAACAAAATGGTCTATGGAGAAAACTGTTTTCATTTTACAAGCCCCTGTGACCTTGACCTTTGACCTGTTGACCTCCAAATTGATAGATGTCTTCCTTTCCTCCCGAGTAACCAGCATACCAACTTAGATGATCGTAGGTCAAAGCGTATTCTACATATCATGCGGAAACGAAATGGTCTACAGACGAAACAGGTTTCATGTTACAAGCCTTGACCTTTGACCTGTTGATCTCAAAATTGATAGGCGTCTTTCTTTCCTCACAAGTTACCAGCATACCAACTTAAATGATCGTAGGTCAAAGCGTTCTCTAGATATCGTGCGGAAATGAATTGCATTTTACAAGCCCCTGTGACCTTGACCTTTGACCTGTTGACCTCAAAATCAATCGGCGTCTTCCGTTTCTCCCAAGTAACCAGCATACCAACTTAAATGATCGTAGGTCAAAGCGTTCTCTAGATATCGTGCGGAAACGAAACGGTCTACGGACAGACCGACCATCCGACCGACCGACCGACGGACAGGTGCAAAGCAATATACCCCCACTTCTTCGAAGCGGAGAATAATTAATGTTTAGTTTGTCAATATTTTAAATAACATACAAGCCTTAATAGTCCATTCTGTACAATATGTTTAGTACATACTGCGACAGACCCGCGGATGCTTTAGCCTACGACATACATGCACACACGTGGTTCTATGTTGACGTAACTCAAACAGTATTCTAACGTTGTGTCTACACCGGTCTGACTGACGTCATCTTCAGTGTTTATAATGGTATTATAATCGTGTTGTTCATTAGGCGTAAAAAAATATGTTTGTTTCGGGTTACATGCCCCAAAACATTAGGGTACTTAGGTAGGGAATTATTAATTTTTTTTGTTAATTCTCAACTTTAATATTCTAAAAAACAATGAATATTCAAAACATGTTTGTAATATCATAAAACATTGTTTTGAAGTGGATGCTATCAAAACAAAACACTTATTTATCCAAAAACATTTAATCATAAGAAAAAAAGGTAAATAAAAAAAAAATCTGATAAATCAATAAAATGTTCTAGGGTCGGGCATTTTGTTTAGGGTAGGTCGGGTAACCTGAAACATATTTTTTTACGCATCATGTGTACAGGCATCATTAGGGAGCATGTCATGCTTGCTAGTTGCGCGCATGGGCCCGCATTCACAAAGCTTCGAAGTACAAACTTAGGAACATTTCATAAAATTTCTAATGTCTATGACCATTTCAGTTGTTATTTTATAATTAAGAAATAATTTGTGATTGTCGTTGTTTATCGGTCAAATAACATCGAATTGGAGATCTGATGCGTAGGAATTAATAGCCACGCATCAGAACGGCAAAGATTTGTTTGTTGGCCGATAAGTAGTTTAACAACGATAAATTTGTTCTTTGTCTATTGAAAAATTAGCGAGTATCATGTTTGAATCGTATTTTTTTTCCATAATTTGAATAAACAAAATTGGATTTCACATGTAAATAATACTAAAATTAGATATGAAATCTTCACGTAAGTCCAACTTACGATTCCTGTTAGAAGCTTTATGAAAATGAGCACGGCTCCTTTTGTAGTGTTTACTTTGTCATAAGTGCTATCAGACTTGCTATATTTTTTTCTGGAAAGATGCGCTTTCAATTCTGGCGTTTTGATTTAGAAAACGTTCTTCCAATTACGGATGTTAACACTTCATAAATGTTTTGTTGTTGAAGTTGATTGTGCTTTTGTCAAAATTTAATAACAAGCAATTTGAAAGTTAAATTTAGGGATAGCTAATATTAAAGAGTGTATACACAAATTCAAAATGACACACAAATATAACTTTGGTACGCTGGTTTTTAAAGACTTTTGTTACACATGTTGCATTACTTAAAATGTTTTACTATATCTTATGAATATACATAATATATATACTCACAATATATTTCTTAACTTTATTATGACTGTGAAGCGAAATGTAACTTCCATACAATTAAGAAATAATTTTCCATCAAGAGTTGTTTATCGGCTAATTAACAACGATTTTGGAGTTCTGATGCGTATTAAATCACGAGAGCGTTAGCCGCATCAGAGCGACAAGTCTTTGTTTATAAGCCGATAAACAACGATAATGCGAAAAATAGTTCGATTTTAACATTTGCTTCAATCACAACTATATTTACAGTTTCGGAACCAGTTTTGTAAATATAACTCTCCTTATAAGTTCAAATCTTCATGTATGTGGAGAAAATAAAAGTCATATACTTGTTTAATTGGACATTTAACAACGGTAAATTTGGATTTCTGTCAAAATACTTCGCATAACATATTTCTAAATGAACATCTGATAACCAGTAACAACATAAATTGTAAGTGGAAAAACAAAGTCAAACACTTTTTTATGTTTATTAAAAGCAAGATTACGCAAACTCAAGCAGAATACGTACAGAAGATACATTCTTATGGAATATTTTGTATTTAGTTACGATATATACTTTCATATATCAACGTTAACACATCACTTAAACTTCTACGCGGACGATATACATAACGACACATTTTTTATTTAGTGCCAATATTTTCGATTATCTTTATACACATTTAAATGTTTTACTTTCGTTTTCCTAATAAACAAGATCAATTCAAGTTCACTTATTGATTCATTTAAGTGTGATGAAAACGACAGATACAAATGTTCAAACATTTTCTTAAAAATAAGATTACATTATAAAAATATAATGGGACTTTAATAAACAGTTTTCACGCTAACAGCTTACTCATATAGAGGTTTAGTTTTCACGCTAACAGCTTACTCATATAGAGGTTTAGTTTTCACGCTAACAGCTTACTCATATAGAAGTTTAGTTTTCACGCTAACAGCTTACTCATATAGAGGTTTAGTTTTCACGCTAACAGCTTACTCATATAGAGGTTTAGTTTTCACGCTAACAGCTTACTCATATAGAGGTTTAGTTTTCACGCTAACAGCTTACTCATATAGAGGTTTAGTTTTCACGCTAACAGCTTACTCATATAGAGGTTTAGTTTTCACGCTAACAGCTTACTCATATAGAGGTTTAGTTTTCACGCTAACAGCTTACTCATATAGAGGTTTAGTGTTTGCTTTGTTGAACTATGGAAAAAATGACAATAAAACGACCGAAGACTATTACACTTTTTTTACAACAGTGGTTATCTTCGCCTGCTCTTAAATTTATAGAGAAATTTTACAACGGTGGTCATCTTCGTCTGGTCTTAATTTATAGAGAAACTTTACAACGGTGGTCATATTCGCCTGGTCTTAAATTTATAAAGAAATTGAACAACGGTGGTCATCTTCGTCTGGTCTTAAATTTATAGAGACATTTTACATCGGTGGTCATCTTCGCATGGTGTTAAATTTATAGAGAAATTTTACAACGGTGGTCATCTTCGCCAGGTCTTGAATTTATAGAGAAATTTTACAACGGTGGTCATCTTCGCCTGGTCTGAAATTTATGGAGAAATTTTACAACGGTGGTCATCTTTGTCTGGTCTTAAATTTAAAGATAATTAGAATGAATCTTTTAAATTCAACAATACTGTTTAGTTAAACGCATTTAATAGTAAAATTTGACGTAACCGTCTTTAGAAGGGAAGGACAAGAAATAGCGAAATCACAGAAAAAACACAAGCGACGTAAGAACAAATAAAACATATAAAGTTATGTTACTTATATATAGAATGATAAAGCCTATTAAAAATCTACACTATATTGATATAACTTTGATATAAGAAACTTTTAAGTAAAGAAACTTTTTCTTTTACACTCTCCAGTTCACACTCTTATTTCAATAAGCGGTGTGTTAAATAAGCGGTGTGTTACTGAAATAATGCATGTCCAATTTTTCTGACAAAAGGTAGTTGTTTTCAAATCAAATTGTCATAAAAAAAAGAAAACCAGCTTGGCTTTTTTTTCATAAATTCAAATGATGCTTACGGAAATATACAAAAACTCTGGATAATAGACAGCATAGTGGTTTATATAATACGCATGCACACACACACACATACACACAGTGCTAAAGACAGCTAAATGTTTAGGGCGGTTTATCTTGAATCTTGTTTGATTTTATCCATCCTGTTGTATTTTGTTAGCAAACCTAAGCAGGCATGCAGCTAAATCAGTTTATCCACATCTACATGTTTGAATAAAGATATTTAAAAGCTGTGCACTTCAATAGTTAGTTTGTAAATGATTGGCCAATTAAAATAATTTATAATGGGCTAACTATTGATAAATATCATAATTTAATGAACATAATTATAGTGCAATTTTTGTTTCGATATTTTGTTGTTGCAGTTATTAAACTTATTCTTTACAATACAAATTAATTAAGTACATGTATGTATTTCCACAACTGAATGATTTACTTAAAGTAACTGTATTAAATTCACCAATAATGCAGCAAGCAAGTTACCAATGCATTGATATATATTATACATTGTTGTTTATTTATGCAAAGAATCAGGAACCGCCCACACGTATGCAATATTGTAACAGTTATGTTTCCACATTCGTCATGGCGGACTCCTTCTTCAGTTGTTCGATCATGTTGTCGAACTCGTCCGGGCGATGCAGCGGAATGACCACTTTGGGACCTGGCTTAGGGATCCTCCCCACAGAGCTGCCGCTGGAAGGTCGTGACGTCGACGTCGCACGGGGCTCTGCCATCATCGAAGCGTTGAACTTCCGATTCGGAACGACCTCGTGTCTGGGCTGAATCGGCCTGATGCGCTCACCGTTCAAAGCATCTAACTCAAACTGTTGGAAAGGTTTTGGCTTCTCTTGTACGGCTGGGTTGGGTAAACCTAAGGTTTATTGTTTATATTGATAAAGAGTATTGTTTAGTTTGATAAAGTGTATTGTTTATATTTATAAATTAAAACATTATATAATGTAAAGTCCATGTATAATGTACACATAAATTAGGGATGTCAAGGGATATTCGAATATCCGAATACTAAGACGGTATTCGGACACTAATTCTGTATCCAAATAATCACATTCATATCACCAAGAACGGCAATTTTCTTCAATAAATTTAAATCGCATACGAAATACGATATACCCTTATGTAGAATATCGTCCATAGGAGCCAGAACGGTCTACCCACTGTCTTTGCACATATGCTGATGACACCTTCTGGCTTTCAAGGGACGATATATTGCATAAATACATACACCAATTGAACATATACGCGTACATTGTTGCTAAGAACAACATGCTACCTTTGAAGGTCGAGAAGTTGGTGTGGTGAGGTGGCAGGGCCTTGCCAGGCAAGAACAACTGGTTTCCTCTCCAAGGCGAGTCGTCTTCAGTCCAGTCCTTTCTGTCCTCCCCTTCGTCATCGTCCGACAAGCTCAGGTTATCCTTGTCGTCCACGTGTATAACGGGCGAGGTGGCTGGACGGTTGTCGCTTATCTGCCGCCCACTATCGTCCATTAATCCTACCCTGATATCGACAGAGAAAATCTTTAGATAGTTATATTTAATTTAAGAATAGAATCACATTGGTATCGCCGTAGTGTGTCCAGGCATACGGAAAAATATCACCTACGAGTATTCCAGTGGACATTTAATCGTTAATATGCGCGAATTTGTGATTTACGCAAAACAAAAACATTAAACTTTTACGCTGATCTAAATGCGCACCCACCAACACAAAATAATTCTGATTTACTTGATGCACTCCCCATTATTATAACGATCAAAATTAAAATAAAAAAATACTAGCATTAATGTATGCATGTTCTGTTTTATATATAAACATTACATTCTTTGGTCATTACTATTTTCAAAACTGGAAAAAAACAATAAATATACCACTCTACAGAAAATACACACAAAGCCAAACACAAAAATAAAATATATATAATAAAAACAACCAATAGCATATATATAGAACCGCTGCCAAACATACACAGTAAAGCGAATTCAATCGTGCGTAAATGATACCCATACAATTTCACAAGAATTCAAGTTTTATTTCCTGTGATTTGTGAGTGCAAGTATATTAAAGATATATCCCCAGTACACCAAAATGCGTATACACAGGTGATGTCTTACTCAAATTTATTTCCAGCTTCCCGGACGAAAATGCGGCGAACCTTTGAACAACAAAAACTCTTAATCATTTTCAAACTGGCAAGTGTATTTATTATATACAACATATACATGTATATGGCGATACCTTCCTGTAAGAAATTCTTCGCTCAGTAATATGCAACCTTTCGTCAACTGCATTCATACATACATGTATGACTGCAATTGGTTCATTAATGCATTGAATATGATACTCCAAGAAAGCTAGTATTATTCATGAATTATTTGCATCATAAAATTCATTGTTTTGAAAAGTGTTGAATATTTGCATTTGCGACTTACTTTCTTTAGCACCGAGGAATATGGCACAAGTTTCCCTACTATTACTTGGAAGGGAAAATTGTCATTATTTTTAAAGCACAGTGAGTACACAATGGAAGTTTTTTTCATCAACTTTTATTATTACAGACCAAATAATCAAGGAACATTAACACAATAGTTACACTTCGTTACTTTGTAATTTTTCACTAAACTAACATAACGAAAATGCCCAATCTTGACGGGCATGCTTTATTGAACCGTTTTGAGTTTAAGGTCAAACTAATTTTTTTTCCATCAGTTTGTGCCATTTCAAAATATTCAGACAAATACGTGTAAGATAAACTGCCTCGACCGAGAGGGCCATGTTGTGTAAGGAATCAAATGGACTTTAATATATGTTCCCTAAAAGTTATTTATACCAACATATTTGGACATTAGGTAGGGCCATGACAATTTGATTCTATGTTTAGCGTCCTCGGGCTGGTAGGTTTTCCTACGCCTGGACGTAAAAAACAACAATTTTGACCATGGTATAAATAGAGTTAAATGCCATAAAAATTGGGGGAAAATGGACTTTTAGGTTGTGTTATTAATATTTGTAAAACAAAGCGTGTAACCAGTCAATTTACACATTTAAAATACTGTGTTACAGTAGGTTCCTAATATGAAGATGATATACATCAGTTTTGCGAGTAAACATTTGCTACTACTGCCATGAATAAGTTGTGAAAGAAAAATGTTAGTTTTTTAAAACTTTTTGTTTGTTTTTTCCTGCCTGGTTGGTAGGTTTCAAAATATCGTGGGGACGCTAAACATAGAATCAGATTTGTATGGCCTAAGTGGTTTTATAACAATATGCTTTTTTTTTTTTTTTTATAGTACTGTCCATGTCAGTCATCCATATATTCCCTTTAAATCAAAGGAATATGGTACAAGGCCACCAAGAAACATTCCTGGCAAGTTCGATAAAATTAATTTAGCGGTTTCATAGACAGAAATTGTTAGAAGTAAATTGATAACACTGTCTGACGCACGGTGGACTATGGACAGCGACCAATAACTAAAGCTCACATTTAGCGTTGCGTGGGAGGGTTAAAACGGAATAATGAAATAAGCTCATACCTGCTTCTAGACAACTTGATGTATCTCAGCTTCACGATAACTCTCCTGAGACCATACACAATTGCGATCAGTGCCAGGAGAGGGCAGACGATGACAGCCAGTAGTTTGGGGATGTTGATGTTGCACTGGTAGTAATTGACAAGGTCCTCACAGTCGAACATACTGGAACAGGGGCTGGACTGACACTCGTCGATTTCTATTTGACACCAGTCGCCAATGTATCCTGTTTGATGGTAATAAAAAAGTTTCAATACAGATATGCAAAACGTGTATACTAGTATACTTTAACATACTAATGGGGAATTGTTAGGTTTAAAATAGTTATATCATTGATACGCTCTATAAAACTTACTGCTTACCTGGTTCACAGATGCATTCGAATCCACTAAATGACAGAGATCTCGCCGAATCTTCACAGGCTTCATATCCCAGTGTGGGATGGTGACATCGTCCATGAATGCACGGATTCTCCATCACATATACATCAATAGTAACACCAGGCGTATAGCTGTCATCGGCGTTCTTGGCAATGAAATCCAGGGTCATGTTACCCTGAAGGTCTGGGGAGTACTCGAACTCTACATCATAGGCTTCGACGGTTCTGTAGCGTTTACGTGTATAGTTGGCCAGAGGAATATCTACTGAGGAACTTAACCTCTTTAGAGAGAACGCGGCGTTACCGAGTTTGTTGAATCTCGGATAAGGAACGAATACCTCACCTCCGTCAACGTCCGCGAGGACGATTCGTCCGGCGTAGTGTGTAGAGGACCTGTTGGCGTTCAGCAAAATTGTATGGCGTAAAGACGGACGCTTGTCTGCAAAGAATGTTTCATTGGAATCGATGAAGAATCTCTCCGTCTTATCAGGGGTTCCATGAATAACAAGTTTCAATCGTTTCGTATCCACCATCGGTTGTTCAAATGCTGGCAAATCTGTCTCAGTTACCTCAACTGTAACGGAATCTTCGCCGTAGAAATCGTCTTCCATTGCCTCACACCGCAGATTCCCGTCCGCGGTGATATTACACTGGAGATTTTCTGGTTTATCGACTATTCGGTAAACAAGAGTGTCATTCTCTGGATCCTCTGTGTCAACAGTTAGGTCGGCTAAAACGTCTTCCGTAATATCCAGACTCTTAGAAATAATTTTTGGAGGATAGTTGATGAATGTTTTTCCAATTTTGACTAAGCTATAATGCATCGGTGAATCTATTGCAATTGAGGCGTCTCTCCTTTCGCGTACTGCGTTGTTAAAATCTGGACACATCTATTCAAATAAATAAATACATACACATAACTGAAGTGTATTTTGCATATTGAAGGACATGGCCTAATTAAGATACATGTATAAAGATATAAATGTAAAACGTTTAATTTAGTTGTCTTTGTAAATTTGTGACAAAAATATATATATTTTCCAAGCTGTGAATATAACAAATTATTTGGTAAGAATAATGAATATTTGCCGATGCAATGATCAAGAATGAGGTGATATACAAAGTATAAGACATGATTATCAAGTCATTTTCGACATATTTATCACGTCATTTTCGACATGTTTATCGGGTCATATTCGACATGTTGTTATGCTAAATACACATGTTGTACTGCAACCTTAAGGATATAATATTGATTTTGTGTGCATTATATTCTAATCTCAAGAACTGACATCATCGTTTTCAATTATTTGCATATACCTTTTTCATTTAAACATTATACAATTAATATTACCATTGATGTATATATTCCACTGGAGAAATTAGCCGATAATATTTCATTGCATCCTTCGTCAATGTGCACCCAGACTTCTTTGTCTGAAACAATTTAAAACAATGAAATATTTTGTGAGATAAACCATAATTAAACTAACAGATGACAGTTATTGTCCAACTTCCACTGCTAAGGGCACTATTTATATCCAATTAAATACCACTAATTGCACATATATCGTATGGAGCACGATAAGCAGAATACAGGTTTGAAGATATAACACTGTATATAAGGACAACATCCTAATTATTAATGAAGAATTCTTCAACAAATCTGACAATTTAGGTTACGAGGTGACCTAAGTGATTTTAACTTCCACTTTAAGTCCGGACAATAAACGTATCTGCTGGTATAATACACAAGTACATGTTATATGGTTATTAATGTTTCAGTCACATTTAACAAAACTAGTAATGTATTAATCTGAAGATATTAAACTGAAATAAAAAGCTCTTAAAATTCGGAATGCAATACCAACAAGTATGCCAAGAAATACCTTATAATTCCGTAACAGTTTTTAATTCAAAGTTATTAATAGTTCTAATTGCACTTTCGATTTGACTTTCATATATTCGGAGTCTTTAAAGCTTCTGAAATAATGCCTTCTTAACAATGTTATCTAAAATGAATTTCGTAAAATGAATTTCTAATAAAAATTTATTTTTTCTAGTTTTCCTTTGGCAGATTTTCAAATATTCGGTGTATTTAAATACTTCTGTAGTACATACCGCCTTTCCAGAACACCAGGGCCGGTTGATACTCGGGGTCTTTCTCACATCCAGATGGAACCGTCACGTTGATAGTGACACGTGAGGCTTCAGCATGCGGTGCCGGGGAGAGGAAGAAATTGACATCACAGAGTTGGTGTATCCTGGAGTGCAAAGCGCGATTATCGTGTGTTAATGTGACGATGTATTTCTTTATATGTATAAGCGAATATTCGCTAATTATTCCATAGACAACGAACACAGTTATCGTTGTTTAACTACACAATAAACAACGCAAAAAGTAGTCCCGATTCTGAGCGGAGCATAGTTCTCATTACATTTGCAAAAATATTTGTCAAATCATGTTACAATCGAAATAATTTTCGCATTATCGTTGTTTATCGGCAATAAACAACTCTTTGTCGTTCTGACTGTTATGAACAATTTAATTGCTGGTAACATTGACAACTCTTTGTCGTTCTGATGCGTGTCTAATAAACTATTCGGGCTAAAGCCCTCGTGGTTTAATTCCTACACATCAGAACTCCAAATCGTTATTTATTGGCCGATAAACAACGATAAATAGTAAATTATTTCTTAATTGAAATATAATAATAAACAGAATTGCATGTAAAGCCATTTAGGCCGTTGTGAAAATTAGGTTAATATGTGGTCATTGTCTTATATGCAAAACGTTGTGTGCATGAGTATTTACCTTTTTCGCAATACTCTGGAGGTCTTCTGTTGCGTTGTTTCAATGTTGGAAATGAACGGTCTATACTCCGCCGTGGCGGCGCTGCCGTATGTTTCCTGTAAGTCCCGTTTCGTCAGTGTTCCAAGAGTGATGCCACCAATGGTAACTAACAAGCATTAAAAGAAAGAAAACGAAATAAATGCATTACATCGATAATAAGAGCTCAGCTTGTTCCATTTTATAAACATGTATAATTAACAACAACAATAGTCGCGTCACTTAAATTTCAATGCATAACAACGGATAACAACATAAGTTGAAGAACTGCATAGTACAACAATATCAATACAATATTATTACATAAAAACGATAATCAGCACATTTTAAGTTGTAGTACTACATCATCAATACAATATCGATACACTATCAATACATAACAACGATTAAGAGCGAAGCTTAACGTGGAAGTACTAACGTTCAGATTCGACAACTATATCTGCGGCGAGAGGGTATTCAGTTTCCATCCAGTTAGACGAACCGAGAGGCCTTACTGCCCGTAGCATGGCGTGACTGGCCTTCTTCTTAAGACTTACATCTCCAGCACCTGTGTGAACATTCACATTAAGACAAACACTAACTAAAAAGGGCATTTAGAAATACCGGCAATGAAATATTTCATAACAATAAGAGGATGTATTGTTGCAGGCACCAAACAAAATGTATTTCTTTTTGTTCTGACGATGACGACCTTTATGTTTTGATATCTAGGCTATGTTAAAATCGATCAAGTAACTTATTAAAGAAACCAATAATGTATTGCACATACATTTAGTTTGGTAACATGATCATATATAAATTAGATACATGTCATGTATCTTGATTTTGTCATTGTGCTATCTAAGAAACGCTTTTCGCAATACTTACGCTTTATACACACTGTCTCCTTTTTGATGTTGCTTTTTAAATGTGACACCCCGATCGCGTACAGTGACTGGTAGACGCAACGCCCAGGTTCCATCTGGTAGAACGATTTCTCTGACTCGCTGGCAGATGTAAAGTTATTGCGTTCTTCTGACGACATGTGCATAAGATCTCTGTACTCAGCAACTGTACGGTTGATATCTTTGTCGTTGTAGTGAAGTTTTCCATGAACGATTGCTGTTGAACCTGTTGTGTTTAGTCCAACTTTGGATGGCGGGAAAAGGTCTTCCCCGTCTGACTGAGTCCCCACACGCCATTCTGGAATGAACACATTCTACACATGACAAAAACAACTACTTTTATTATTATTACTACTACAACTACAGATACTACTATTACAACAGATACTACTACTACAACTACTTCTACATATACTACTATTATTACTACAACAACAGGTGCTACTACGAATACTACTACTTATACAACTAGAACTACTGATACTAAAACTACTCTACTGATACTACTAGGAGCAGTAGTTTTTGCTGGGGAGGTTGTGGCTGTGATGTTGGTAGTTGCTGTTGCTGTGAATGTGACTGTAGCAAAAGATGCTGGCCATTACAATAGCAGTGCTTTACTTACCATAAAATTCAATATCATGCGTTCCACCCTGCCACTGAATACCGATCTGTGTCTGTGATTCGGTCCAGTATGGGTCCTGGTCATCAGATGTTTGTGTTCGGTTCGTATATAAAGGACCGGAAATAACACTGGATACGTCTGGCGGGAACAGAATCACTTGCACTGAACAAGACGAAATAGACGTTAATCCAGCGCTGTTCAAAGCAGCTACTCTCACTTCGTAATGTTTCTCGTGTTCAAAAGTATCATTATTGAGGCGGAATGTCTCCTTGTTCTTTAATCCGACGTTCATATAATCCATAATTATAGCACCGCTTTCCTTGTTAATGATCTGAACATTATATTTTACGATCTGGCTTGTCTTTTCTGTGCAGCTCCAGTAGGCTCCTATAGTAGAGCTCGAGCCAGTGAAATTTGTCGGCTGATCTTCACTGTATTCCGGATCCGTGCATTTTACATATTCGCAATATGGTGGTGACGTATCAATTTGGATACCATTTGAAAAAACAAGTGTTTCTTTACCTGCAAAATTAACTAGTTTCGCGTTTAAGTAATACGCAGTACTATTACATTTCTTATCATTCGTGATATTAGCACATTCTGGTGTGTTTTCAGATGATTCAAGCTGAAGATTTGTAACATCAATGTTAATCATGGTAAATCCATCGAGTAATTTTTCAGCAGCACATGTTTCGTTGCACAACATTTCACATGGTTTTATGCATGGAAAGCAGAAAGTTTTGTAAAGTTCCAATGCACGGATATTGCCTGGTAAAAAACTGTTGTCAGAAGCACCGATCCATAATTCCTTGATGCCACTTTCACCGTCATAGAAACCGCGTCCATGACGACAAAGTTTATCCTGCTCATCCGGGATATATATTGAGCTCAATACTGCGTCTGAATAAAACGGATTGTAGATGTCATCCAATGGAGGTTTATAATTCTCCTCGTTCCATGTTAGAGCAGCTAGCTTAACAGAACCTTCAAATTTGAAACCAGATATAGATACCATTTCTTCTCCGCCAAAAATTAGGGTGACGTCCACTGTGTCGGCAAGGTATTCCGATTTCTTTGCAACCTTAATTATATAGCTTTGTTCAGAATTCAGATCCTTGTCAGTCTGAAACCACCTCAACGAGAAAGTGTATTTGCTTTTGGCCCAAAATACGTGGTGGTAAAATTTGTTGCTGCCAATCTTATACCCCAAGAAATGAATGCCTATTCCATACTCTTGATTTTCAAAATCAGATTTTGAACCATTAGTGGCATTGTTTGGTCTCGATGATACGTTTGGGACAGTAGTAGTGGTTGTTATGTTCATGTTGTCATCCAGTGTTGAGTTGCCTGCTTCTAAACCAGTAACATTTTCAAATAGACTGTAGTCAAATTCCACCTCTTCGGGTTTATTATCGATCACAAACGGGATCACAATTTGGTCTGTAATTATCGCTACGGTCGTTATAGTTCGGTATCCTTTCGCCACACGAACATTAAAAGAATAGTTTCCATTTTGTAGTTTCATGGATTCTGATATAAGTCCGGATTTTGTGATATCCGTTAAGTCAGAATTATACCCAATACCAAGATATGCACCTGTGCTATTAACTGCAAGGAATTCATCGTCAAACTCATTCATAACTTGTTTCATCCCATTGTCATTATGTGTAGGGAAATACAGTTTTTGGCTTGGGCATAAATAGTCTATTTTTGTCAAAGCGATTGGAAGCATTCCAGACAAGCGGTCTGTCGAGTGTTGAAACGTTTCTACACCATGCCAGTCATCCGTTATTTTGACATCGCCAACCAAAGGCGGTGTTTCATCCAATAAAATCGACAGACTTTGTACAAAAGTCACAAGACTTGCCTCGTTTGTAACTTCCACTGTGACGTAATAGGCTTTATCTGGGTACATTTGTAGCTCATAGAACGCCGTCTTTGTGTCATTTCTAACATCATTTTCATCAATCAAGTAACAATTTTCGCTTGTAACTGCCACCGACATACACGTTCTACATTCGTATAACTTCACAAGAACGTTGTTTATTCCAGATTCAATGTCATGAACATTTTCCCATTTAATGTTCATTTCAGATGGCTTTTGAACATACATGACAGTAGAACTTTCTATGTCATTAATGAACAGTTTGCCGAACTCTGGTGGCGTTGTATCGACCAGGACCCAATCACTTGTTATTCCTGTGCACATTCCAGCTTCATCTTCGGCCACAACTGTCACATAATACTTACTGTTGTGCAACAGTGAAAGTCCTAGCTGCTTGCTGTACTCATCTAAACCAACGCTGTGTAATGGTGTAACATCGTACATAGTTGTGTTTGTTGTAAATATCTTACAAACAACTGTGTCGTTTGTAATGATATCATTATGACTGCTTATGGCAACTTTGTAATCAATGATGTCGATATCCGATTGGAATCCGTTCCATGATATTGCCATCCATTCAACAGAAGACTGAAACTTATTTAAGGAAATATAACCAGGAATTATGTCATCATTAAATCCAACTCGAATCCCATTCGAATAACCTTCTGTAAAGCCACCAGCCATGCTGTATGCTCTGACCGTAATATAATACCGAACCAGTTTTGATGTCAAATTCAAATTTGAAAACGTGTACGAGTTGTTGAGTCCAACATTAACAAAATAATGTACGTTTGACCTCGTTTTCTCGTATCGGCGGTCGTTTCCAACTGCGACTTCGTAGTAGTGAATGGACTGAGTCGGATCGCTAGACTTATCCCCAAAGTCATCCCAGTTGGCAGAGAGTTCAGTGGTGCTGAACTGATAAGTAAGGTCCTTATCAATGCCATCTCTGACTAAACCCGGAAAGGGTGGCTGAATACGAACTGTCACACCGTCTGATCTGCCTGTTTTCACGCGACCGAGGAAGTCAATAGTCTGAACCGTAACAATATACTTCATTCCGTTTTCAAGTTGAATCTCATCATTGTAAAACACTTGTCCAGCATTCGGAAGTGGTTGGAAATCAAACAATATATTGCCTGCAAGACTTTCTATTTTCCATTTCGCCTCTTCAATTGGGCATGCGTCCGAATATATCCAGGAACCTTGTATGAGGTTTGGCATCGACTGGAAGTCTATATCCTGTACTCCAGTTCCGTCTCTAACCTCCAGATATGGCGTCTGACTTACAACCACGCTGCTGGAGGAAACTTCACTGCTTAAGCCGGCTTTGTTGTAAATTCTCATTGTAGCATAAAACATATCACCCTGATTCAATCTAAAGCCGTTTACAAAGAATATTCCATCGATGTTTGCACGCACCTGGTGATATCCCAAATAATCAGTTCCTAAAGGTTTGCTTCCGAGAGCGATCTCATACCTATCAACAATAAAGGAATACACGTATTTAATAGTACTCTAATACAATCCATGTTATTTTATAAGATTTTTTATCATGTCGTTTTAATATAAGGTATTATTTTCTTTAATAAATATGTACAAACATATATCTGACGCCACCGAAACTGATAAATGCAAAAGTGCACAAAAATGTATACCTATTGTCGTCAATGTGTGACTCATCATCAGCAACGCTTATCAACTTTACTTCAACATATCCTCTGGGCAACTGACATTTCTGATGGTAATCTATTGTGCGTCCGTGTGTAGCAGTTGTCACGACATCAAGACGCTCGGCTACAGGGGCAGTTCTGTCTACAATGACTTCTCTTCCATACGTTGTCTTATGTCCGACAACATTCGAGACTGTTACGGTTATAAACATGATCGTTATGTTACTGAACTGACTGATATGGCCAAATAGGTCTCGGGTAAGACTGTAGGTGTCTTTGTGGACAACAAAGCTGTCCAAAATATCGAAATTATTTTGTGTGGATCCCATGGATATGGTGGTTTCTTTTATTATGCTTTCATTTTCAATAATTGTTAGCCAGCTGCAGGTTACGACGCTTTTTCGTACGGATATGAACTGCGTACAATCCAGGTCAATCATTTCAGGTGCGGTTGTATCTGCAATGATCGCAAATGACGAAGTAAGTTCCTGGTTACCAGCCTTATCAACTGCGTTTGAAGTCACAAACACTGCCTTGCCTGGAACCAGAGTTACGACGCTCGTCAACGATGCCAAATCATTTGTGAATGGTTTAATGTCTACCAAGCTGGGAAGTGAGCCGAGACCCCACTCTAATGACTTAATTTCCTGACTGTCAGACACATTACCGATTATAGGCATGGAATCTGTTGCTGACTGATAAATAATATTATCCTGAATGTAAATACTTGTATCATTCGAGGCATCTACATTGTAAATAACTTTTGGCGCAACTCTGTCAAGTTTTATTCCGTCTGATGAGGACACAATATATTCTTCGTGACATCCTGTAACTGCGCGAACTGTAATGTAGTATGTGACGTCTTCAAACAACTCCGTATGTATTTGGCATTGTCCATGCGTATCATTCAACATGACGAGGCCGTAGTTAGTGTATGTAAGAATGTCAGTTCCAAACTCAGTTGTTCCTATTGCCCAGTCATAGTTAATTATGTCACAACTTTCGCTCTCAAATCCGTAGAACGAAGCTGCGATGGATGTGTGATCAGTTGTGAAAGCCTCATCTTCAAAAAGGGTCCTACCATCAAAGACAACACCAGGAATATTGGCTTTCTGTACGTATATATCTCTGGAAACACCAGCATCTGAAACCAGTTCTGCACCATTGGATGCCTTAACAGTTACGACATACAATGTGCTCGCAACACTGAATGGTTCAAGGAAAATATTAGAAATATACGCTGTAGTGTCCGTTCCGTAATCAGTAAACGGAAGTATTTTCTCCTTCTCGTCCTTTGTGCCGATTGCTACTTCATATTTTGCGATTCCACTCTCAGAGTCTCTGGAAGACCAACTAAGTCGAATACCATATTGGTCATTGTGTAACACTTGACCTTGTTCGTTAAGTTCCTCGTCATCTGTTGACAATCCAGCCTTTACCTTAAAAAATCAAATCACAAGCGTTTAGTGCTTTGTATAATTTATCGTATAAATCATCCTTTTTATAACGATTTTCGAAGAATAATGTTTAGATATACAGTAATAGATTATTTATACAGTAATAGAACAACACCGTTTTTTATAGTATGTCTTAACATTTGAAACCATATGTATTTATTTGTATGCACATAACTATTTACCAAGAGCATACGTATATTTTTAATTTGATTATTAGACATCAGATGACATCGAATGATTCGTTGTATATTGGGGAATTTTAATGTTGTTAATATAATACCTTCGGTATACTCGGTGGAGTTGTATCAACTGTAACTCCGGTGCTTTCATGGGCCGTGGCTAAAAGAGCCCCATCGAAAGCTGTAACATGAAGAGAATATGTGACACCGTCCTCCATATTTAAGTTACCTAGTGTGCTATCCATTTTACCATTGAATGTATTTGACGGTTTGGTTTCATTAAATCTTTCAACCGCAGGCCAATGTTTCTGCTTAATACCGTGGCGGCTTTCGTATATCATCGTTCTATACTTTTCTATGCCGGATTCACTGTCAAAGAAATCCCATTTTAGATTCAATGTCGATTTTTCTGCTTGGTACCGGTGACCTTTATGATTATCAGATATTTCAGTCATGATTGGAGGTGTGTGGTCCACTAAATAGCCATCGGACTTAGCTGCGGCTTCTAATTCCGCCCCATTTACCCCGTGAACCTGAAAGTACACCTCGTCTTTATGTTCCATTGAAATTGTGTGATCTTCAAATTCACTCAACGTCCCTGTTTCAAATGTCTTTTTCAGTTCGTTGTTTATGTAAACGTCAACTTTATAGTTAGCTATTCCACTCTCGGAGTCGTAGTAATCCCGCCAGTTTGCGTGCTTTGACACAGTTTCGGAGCTGTATTTTAATTCTACTGCATTTAGATTTCCGTCAAGCACAGTTCCAGCTACTGGAGGTGTAGTATCGACAAGAACTGTAAAACCCAAAGTAACCATGTGTTAGTTCACTAATACAGATATATATGCATTTCTATAATTACCATGGCAACATGTCTGGTAATAAGACACATGGTTAATTACTGAAAACAGTAGTACACCATTAAATATGATAAAGTAATACCTCCGTCCGAGGAACTGTTACAGGACTTCGAATTCAATGCGCTGTTGTAAGCAAGTACAGTCGAGAAGTACGTATTGTTGTGCTTCAAAGTTGCTGAGGCGCAGCTGGATTTTTCGTAGCGGGTCAGGTTGTGGAATTTAACTATATCATCCAATTGAGGCGCAGTACCAACACCCCATAAAAACCTGAATGCAAGTGAATGATGTTGTTATTTATGAATTGCATTACCAATAAAATTGAGAATTTCTTCGTAGCAATAATTTTAAAACATGACAACAGTTCAATAAAGTGTGTTTTCCGTCAGTCAGAGACGCATCAAACAATGCAAGTGTAGTCCTTGATGTTACATATCTACCTGTCAATTCCAGATTCCGGGTCAAAGAAATCCATCCACTGTGCACATATTTTGCGATCATCCGCCTGGAACTGTCGGTCTTTCCGAAGCCTGTCTCCGTCCATAACGGACCCTGGTATTGGCGACGATCTGTCAATCAATATTGGCTCATCCCCGTGTCCGGCAGTGAACAGATCCACTGAAAATCAAATAAAGTTGTAATGTTTGTATTTGTAACAAAATACAATTCAAATTTACAACACCAACTCACAGCCAACATTCTGTTTGGAAATATTTAACTCTATGTACCATTGTTTGTGACACGGATTCTAATCCATGCCGGAATTCCTTCTTGAAGACCCAAATCTTTCACAGCAACGAACGGATCTTCACGTTCCATAGATGCATGCAAGCCATATGCCTTTAACTGTACATCGTACTTCGTCTTACCCAAACCAAATTCCGCATGGGCGATTTTACTCAGATCATCAGTGGCATTGTAGTATATTGCAATAAGGTCAAAGTCTTCATCGTAAATTATGTCTGTCACTTTATGAAACACTGGCGGCGATGTGTCAACGGTGAGCGGTGTGGTATGGCAGACCGTAGTCACCAAAGACCCTCCTAATTCTGCTCCATTCAGTGCCTGTACGGTGATGTAATACTGCCCATCAGGCATGTGTATACCTTTCTGAAAACCGGAGTCAGTCCAGAATTTCGGATTTGTTAAATGGGCGTAAGGATTGGTAAATGGGACAACATCTGAGCTACAGATACTTTTTCCGACTGCCCATGTGTATCCATAAATACCACTCTCGTCGTCGTGAAACCCTTTCCAGTTGGCTGAAATAGCAACATACAAATTTACACTTCATAAAAAACACCTTCTACACATATTCAAACGGAAAATGGATTTGCTTTATGTTAATAAATACATAAACGTGTTTTAATTTCGTATAAAAAATTTAATTACTAGAAAAACGACATAATTTTGACTGGCATGTATTTGCATAATTTACTATTAATCCACTGCAAAGGTCAACATTGTACCTGATACGTAGTGGTTGGTTAACGTGTACAACTCGTCCTGAACTGGTTGGTGCCCATTAAAGACTGTTCCCGACCCCGGGCCGTCAATGATTACTCTGGTGAAAACATTTGGATGAGTACACGTAATGAACTTTGATACAATCAATTTATGCCGAAGATACTGTGATCGGGACCAATGTATATTGGTAATAGAACTGGGTTGTTGCTATGTTTAATAAACTAATAGGACGTGTTGAAAGTACATTTCAGTATTTACCGGTGGTTTTCACGATTTGTTACTTCAAGACATCGTTGTGAAACAGATGCATTGCACTTGTCTGCACGGAGGAAGTCCGATTGATTGTTCATGATCAGACCCGGTTCGGGAGGTGTGAAGTCCACCAATGTTCCTTCGCCTATCAAATACGCGACGTAGCCCAGCACGTTAGTCACTTTGGCGTTTACGAAGTACTGTGTTCCTTGTGTAAGTGGCAAATTATCGTATTCCACAGACGTGTGATATCCGATACCCAAACGTTCATAGTTTTTGTATGTTCCGCTTAAGCGTAAATAAGCATTAGCACCTGCAACCTGATCGTGCAAATCACAAGTCTCAGAGTGATATTCGTAACTAAATGACACGCAGTTTGATCCGTGATTTATGCACAAATCTGCACATAAATCTGGGGTTCTTAATGGCTTTACTGTTTTAAGGACGTTTGCTATAAGCTTGCCATCCATTGGAGTCGTGAAATGTTGCAGTGCTCCAGACACACCCTGTCTGAGTGGAGAATGATCGAGTCGTATTTCTTCCCATCCTACGAACTGGTTACCGTATTGACCTGGGCTGAATCCAACGGCTTTGTAATGCATTTCCTTTAGTGGACTGTCTTCAACAGCGACGATGAAAGCTACAAGTTTGGACGGATGGGATGAAAATTTATAAGCATGTTCCACCCTGCCGTCTGGCAACGTGCTGTCGTACGTATTAAGAGAGCACTGCACTGTGGACGATAATCCCTGCGTATTGGACGCGCTTACAGTCCAATGAAGAGGTATCCCGCCTGGTAATTTGGCGGGAACCAAAAGGGTATTGCCACCCATTTCGGTCCAGGCTTGTACATTGGTCCCACCTTTATGTGTGCCTATCGCGTAAGATAGTTTTACCTCCGATACTTCGTCTTGGGCGAACATTTCCAGTGTAAATGCCGTGTCATAGTATGGACGATTATACACTTGGTTAACAATGCAGCCTTCTGGCCCAGAACGGCGCCGTCTCTCGTTTATTGTAGCAGGCAATACATCAGGAGGTGACGGGTCATCGATACGCTTTTTCTTCGTAAAAATGTTCATTTGGATTGTGGGAACTTGGTATTCCCATATAGTTCCTTCGAAGACTTTGATAGTTTTAAATATGAGGAATATTTCAGCAAAAGCCGTAAGTTGTAGTCGTAACGGTGTAAGGATAAGATCCATCTTTGCCCTTCAAATTGCGAAAAAGTATTGCATTATACAGAATAAACAGATGTGAACAATAACTAAAAATAAAATGACTCTAAAATTCGAGTTATTCAGCTGGTTTTGCTACTACTGCAAATGATATAACATGTTAAGGTGTACATATTTTATAAACATATTATATTAAACCTCAGTATTGATGACTCGTTGTAAGTACGTTATTGTATAATTAAAATAAACATATAAACCACATTCATCTTTTAAAACTATACCTACCCAACGTCAATAGGGTATTTAGAAAACACGAGCTCTGTTGTCATAGGAAATTTGGTTTCCATGAGATAGCCAATTAACCTTATTCCGCCTCTTGCAAAGCCTATATCGATAGCAGCATCACCCCACACCTTCCCGCCAACCCACGGCGTCAGCGTTAGCTGTATAATAATCAATGTGAAACAATCAATGCTTAGTGTGTGAAGATAACACAATAAATTGCCATTCAGACACAAAAAAATAAAAATAACGAAGCTTACACTAAATATCGAATACGTAAACACAATCTGTTGCACAGCTTATTGGTGTTCTGTAGCTTTTAAGCAACTGTAAATTTAGCTTAAAATCGTAGTTTTCGGCTGTATCGACGAAAACTTTTTAGAGATTACTAAATTGGCCTACAAGGGCATGTACTATGCGTTATTCAGTTAAGAAATACTTTTCGATTTCTCGTTGTTTAGCGGCCACTAAACAACGATTTGGAGTTCTGATGCGTATGAATTAAAAGCCAAGCATCCAAACGACAAAGAATTGTTTATTGACCAATAAACAACGACAATGCGATTTTTTTTCGATTCTAACACGATTGGACAACTACTTTTGTAATTGTAATAAGAACTACATTTTACTATTTTACTTTAACAACGATTATTTTGTTATTTGTCTGTAGAAAAATGTGTGAGTATCATGTTTGAATTAAGGGCTCTTACGTTTTTTTCCATTCTCATTCGAAATATATGACACTTGATTGATTTTGTTTTATTTATATCAGTATTTCTATAAGAAAATTTATATATACTGGCTTTAGCAAAGCTGATATCTGACCGTGTATATTATTTCAATAAGTTCTTGATGACAAATATCTTCATTCGAAAGAAATATTGAATCAGGTATTTTTTATTTTGTAAGATAAATACCGGTAATTGAATGTTAACCTGATGCACATTAATGAATTCTGAGGTTTAGAGAAAGCAGAAAGAAAACACTGACCTGTGTTGTCATGCTCACTACGCAGAGCCCAACTCTTACGCCGAGACCCACAGAACCGCCAGCACCAAATCCTAAAATACAATTTGGTCAAAAGCCATCACAATACGTAAACAACAAGCAGTACTCAGCTCACATTCACACGAGTTTATGCGTATGGTAGTTTGAACAGAACGAGGACATATGGTACAATTATATAGCATTGGGACGTAATTATAGTGTTATACTTAACTGCGAATAAGTGATAATATTAATTATATATAAAATATTTGTTGTATTACCTAAGGACAAAGGCACTGGTCCAACCATGAAAAGCTGACGGATCTTGAAGAATTCGATATCAAAGGGAGGAACGGGTATATTGGCACTCACGCAGAAGTCAACTTTATTGGGGAACTCTGTCATAGCGGCCACGAGCTTGTCTCTCATTTCTTGCATCAGCTGAAATGATTAATGTACCATCATGATTGCATCAGCTGAAATAATTCATGTAACATTATACTTGCATTAGCTGAAATGATTAATGCAACAACATAATTGCATCAGCTGAAATGATTAATGTAACATCATAATTGCATCAGCTGAAATGATAAATGTAACAAAGTGGTAGCAGCTGAAATGATTAATGTAACATCATAATTGCATAGCTGAAATGATCAATGTAACAAAGTGGTAGCAGCTGAAATGATTATTGTACCATCATAATTGCATCGGCTGAAATGATGAATGTAACATCATAATTGCATCAGCTGAAATAATTCATGTTACACCGTAATTGCATCATGATAAGGACTTAATGCATGTGCGTAAAGTGCCGTCCCGGATTAGCCTGTGCAGTCCGCACAGGCTAATCCAGTACGGCACTTTCCGCTTTTACGGTATTTTCTGTTTCAAGGAAGTCTCTTCTAAACATAAATCTACTGTAGGCGGAAAGTGCCGTCTTCTAAAACTTAGTCTTACCTTTAAATATTGACCAAAGAGAATGCTGGTTACATTCTAACTTTAATTGCAATTGCATACATTTTTAATATTAAGACTAAGATTAGATTTAAGAATGGTAGTTTTCATAGGGCCTGATCTGTAACGCAACACACCTGATCAACCACTTGATGTCGCACATTTTCCAGAGTTAGTGTCACATTTCTTGTCAGCAGGTTGAATTCGCTCAGTTGCATCATGAACAGCGGAAGAGGGGTTTGTCTGATACTAATGTCAGTACACGACCCGGTTGCTAACATGTAACATACATGCATAAACATGAATTTCATGCACATGATTAATTAATAAATAAAGTAGAGACATCCTACATGTATGTCAAGACTAAGCACGGTTCTGTACCTACATTTGGTAATAATAGTGGAATAAATCATGATTTGAGCAATTTATCTATTACACATGTAAATGCTGTAAATGCAGAAGAACAAAGCGTTTCTTGAAACTATACCTCGCTTGCGACGTAATGCGTTTGGTATCAGTTTGATGTTATGAAGCAACTCTATTGGAGGCAAACATGCCATAAATAAATCCGTGCAGAGTTGAAATTCGGCTGTCAAGGTTACAGACGCCCCTTCGAGATTGGCGTTTCCAATGAAAAACACTTTGAAACCAAATACGCTCGCTACTTCCATATGTTGGTCTTCACCTGTAAGAAAAGTCTTTGTTTAACTGCACTAAAATGTTCTTGTAAATATACTCCAACTTTGAATACCAATATATTTGTATTACATTCGAAATGAAGTTTATTCAAAGCCTGTGCCTTCAAATAAAGAAACACAACTTTGATTATACCATTCGGTCGGATTGTGTAGTTATGGCCCATGACGCTTATTTCTATTTTCAGTTCAGACGGCACAAGCGCTATTGAAGCATGTAGAACTTGTGACTTCGGTCCGAGAGGGACTGGAATATTACATGAGAGGCCAAGGCAGTCCTCGTGCACGTAGCAAATGTGACCAAACCCTTTGGCTATTGCTCCTTTAAACATGGGACAAACTGCAAATAAAAATATAAACAAATCAATTTACTTGTTACCAAATAAACACATACATGGCAACAGCAATATTAAAACGGTTTGCATAGGTTATAAGCTCAAGTTTAGTAATTTCATATATATACGTTTCTAAAGTACAAACGTTTGCCGGGTAAATCTGCCATGGAGAGCGACAGTTGACCAGGATCACCAAATTTCAAAGGACCTAGTCCGCCACTGTTGTCAGCATTTCCGCTTTCCCCAAAGCCAAATCCTCCAGTAAAGTCAAATCCACCAAAATTGAACTTCAAATTATGCAGTCTGAGGAAGTTAATCGCCATATTTGGTGTTAAGGTAGCTGGCGAATCTGGTGGTTCGGCTTTCATTACACATGCTAGTTGTTGTATTATGCCTATGAATTTCTTTCCAATTTCTGATGTTGGGTTGAGTTTGTCTATTATCCAATCAACGATTTTGCCATTAACATCGACTATTTCTAAGATATTCGGGACTTTTGGACTGAAATAGTTAATAAATTCTCAAAAATATTAAATATAGTTCTTTAATTGACCATAGACTGAAGTAAAATGTATTATAGAAATGTATCAATTTCATTAATTTACTAAAGGAGAAAATGATTTTATGGACAGTTTAAATTTACTCACTTGCTGCCAAAGAGAGCTTGCTTGAACATCTCAGCAAACTGTTTGGCTTGTTCATTCAGACTCTCGTTGAGGCTGTCCCTAAACAATGTAGGATCGTACAGCGAGGGGTCGTCAGGCCTGTACTTGGTGTCCTCGTCACCAAGCATATTGTCGATATTTTCAGCGTCAGGTTTACGGCGTTGAATGGGTTCTTCCTTCTTGTCTGGATCTTCATCTTCATCCGATTCTCCAGATTCGAATGTCTGCCCTATGTACCTGTATGAACATGACATTATCGTGTACATTAATGAGTATATCATTTCGACCTCAAACTTTAATGATGTTTGATCTAGATGAAACGAACGATGGTCTGAAATGCAAAATGTAACCTATACATAAATTATTCCCCTTGGAATATAGCAAAATGTAGTTTTTTCAGCATGTCACATCTGGTCGTATGATGACGTTGTATTAAAACGACAATCAACGAATATTAATGATCTGGACATAACTACACTCGATATATGGGACATCCAATTTAGGTTATGAGGCATAACATGGAACGATTGTTATGCTTTGTCAACTTAAACTATATATAGCAATAATACTAATTTCAGCCGCAAAACACTTCTTTATATAAATATGGCATAATTGATGTTAACCTGAACTCATGATCGTTACATTTCTGGATCCATTTCGGAATCGGAACTAAGCGATCTAGGAACGGGGATGGATCTGTGTAGTCATAATCAGCATCAGCCAGAGTCTCGTTTTGAGCTTTTCGAACTGAAACGTGTATGGAATTATTTCCACTTGACTCTCTAGAAGACATCCATTGTTTTTTACTTGGTTTACTAGCTTCTCCGATGGTTATTTCAAGCAGTTTGTCAGTGTTGGGACTCTGCGGATTGCCACCGGATTCAGTTACTTCAATACTCAGCTTTCTTTCTTTGCAAACTCTGGGCGTGGTTGCTTCGCCGATTTTTTCACCTGCTTTTACAGTCTTGCCATTCCACTTTTCATCTGCGTCGATGTTTTCCACAACTATTTCAAAGGGCGCAAATTCCGGGTCGTTCGGTTTGACAACCACCTTTTTTTCATTTCTGTAAACCTCTAATCGACCGTTTACTGGCATAACAATCTGCAATTTATTTACAACATCATTCACATGTATAAACTAGAAAGCATTTGGAACGCACAAGTTCTTTTCCAACGTTTTGTGCAACAAAAGAGTTATGCAAAATATTGTGCAAATTTCGCCCATTTTACACTAATAAAGAATCTTTAAAGAAATTTCTGGTTGCAGTCGGTGGAGCGAATCAACACTAAAACCTACTAAAATTATATGTTCTATGGTCTATTTGAAAACCTCGAAGAACATGTTATACAAATCCGTTTATAACTTTTTTGTGTACAGTTGCTTACTAAATAATAACATACAATAAAACCTATGCCGGCAAAACCTAACCTCATTGGCACAGGTAGTAAGGCAAATCTATATAAGAAGGCAAGGATCATCAAGAAATATATCTGCATTTATAACTAATGACTAAAATATATATTGACTTTAAATTGTGTTGCAAAAATAGAGAAAAGCCTAATCAATCTTAAATGATTTTGGTGCAGATAAAACACACTACTGATATTCCTGAATAAGAAATGGGTCGCTATCGTGAAGAGGTTGATTTACCGATTGTCCCTCTCCCAGAATAATGTCCACACCAGTGGTTCCGTACGCTCCGTTAGCTGTCGAAGGCCACACACCTGAAGGGCATTCTCCAAAAGCATCTCGGCGCTTAGTAGGAAAGTTTCGGTCGAATTTAGGTCCAAACACCTTTTGTACTAGTGACCTGCGTGTGTCGATGCTTGAAAAAGATTATTTCTCTAGTGTATCTATACTGAATAAAAACTGATATTCCCGATTGTTTGTATTGCCTTAATAACTTGATAAATAAATAAAAATATTATTAGCACTTCAGTATAAAATTATTACATCCTTACATCCTTATAACCATATCGGCTTCAAATGAGAAATACAGTTCAAAAGCAATAATGATATTCAGTAAAACGCAATACAATTAAAACAATGTAAGACTGCAAAATCCTTCAATACTTACACTTCTTTGATTGTCTTATAACCCCATTTAATCCCTCGTATTCCATCCATGATTGATTTGAATAGTTCCACAAATGGTGTTACGAAATCAATAAGAGGTTGGAGTGGCGCAAACACGTGGTCCCATTTTCCTTGTAAGTTATTGAGAACATCGTGTACCGTGTCTTTCTGCAATGAGAATTTTAAAATGTTTGGATATAAACGACTTTCTTGAAACTACAAATTCAAGGAGAGGATGTTTCACCAAACCGAACACCAGAGCCACATTCGACATTTCGTCGAGGGTAAATAATATTTATACAACTTAATATCAACTGTTAATGTATCATATTGATTTAGGTTATAGAATATGTATTTAAATACGAAATATTAAACTTGCCACAGCTGAAATGCCGTCACTAATGGCCGACTTAGCCTCAGCCTTGATTGCATTCACGCCATCTTTTATCGATTTGGTGAGTTTCATAAACGCGTCCTTAAGGCGCCCTATAATTATTGGTATTTTCTTTGCTGTGTTGATCCACTCTACTACTCGCCCTAATAAATCCATTGGAAACACTGTTACAAAGTGTGAAACTAACAAAAACACTGACATTTAAATAAGACACTTACCAAGTTACCATGTACGGCAAACCAGTATTGATAAGAAAGCCTTAAGTACTTGCATTGAATAAGAGTTGTGCGATTCTTATGATTCTTGAAAAGCTGACTGAAAATGGGACTTAAAATGAAAGAGACACCTACAATTATCATTTCACAACTGACGATGAGTCTTTTATGTGAAAAAATTACAGTCAATGCTGTATCCGTAACGGATAGAACAATGCGACGATTCCAAACTATACTACTATGGGTTGGCGCTACGCATACCTTTAATGAACAGGCATGCCTCCACGACTTTGTTTTTGACGTCGATAGCCATAGTAACAGCCACTTTGATGCTAAACATTAGTACAGATATGATGAGTGACACATTACACAATTAACCAACTTGATTACGAAAATATTAATATCAATTGTTAAAGATATAGTTATAGGGCGTGTCTGTGTATATTGACGTCATCTAAATTAATCAAACCAAAGCTATAAAATAATTTCATGTTGTTGACAAATGTACATGTATTTCCCTCCAAGACCAGCTTAACCCGGCTAAGGTATATAGGACATGACAGCAACCATCGTTTTCACCGTCCACTCTCTTTGACATACAGTCGCATGTTGATGGATTAAACAAAACACATTCTAAAAATTATTGAACTTTGGCTGTGATAAAGCTGTATTTGTAAAATCCAGTTTAGATTTATTCTGACGTGCTAAATTGCAAAGCTGTGGCAACAGTAATTTAAGAAACGTCTTACAATCTACATTCTGAAAGGCAGAACAGTATTAGTACAACTAATGAATCCGAATCAAAATGCATCTTACTCTATAATTGCTCTGGACATGCCTGTCATTGCTTGCATTGGGTTCTTGAACAGTTTTCCAATACTCTCCACGATGGTGTTGAAAGCGTCCATGATCTTCTTCGCTGTGTATGGCAATGCCATGGTGACAACATCAACAACGTCCTACAATACGAAATCATACACCATTTTGGTTAACACAATATGCTTTAGGACAGTATATTGTTATAAACAACAGTAAACAACAACCTACAAACATTGGGCCAATCTGATTGATGTCCTCTTTCAATACACAGATAATGATAGACTAGCGGATCGATTTATTATTAAGTTAAATGCAAAAGCAGGTAACATATAAATAGTATTTAACACAAACGTAGCAAAATATATATCCAAATACTATGTCTTTCAAAAACCTTCGACAAAATGATAGATCTAGTAACGTATCATGGAGAGAAATAATAGAGACAGACAATGACTAGAACCTACATTGTAGAATTTCAAGGCATCTTGCTTGATCCCGTCTATGAAGTCACTAACTTCTTTGACAATGCTCTTTATTTCTTCGATAATCGTGTTGGCGCTAAGGCTGAAGAGTTCTTTCACAAAGTCACGCATTCGGATTGCGACTTCACCAAGTCGCGTTGGGAGATTTTTCACAATATCCACGATTTCGTTCACAACCTGTGTCAGCGTCTTACCATCTATTAAAGAATAAATGAGGCGCGTCGTGGTAAAACCGGACTTAATGCAATTGCGTAAAGTGTCGTCCTGTATCAGCCTGTGCAGTCCGCATAGGCTGATCCAGGACGGCACTTTCCGCCTACAGTGGATTTATGTTTAGAAGATACTTCATTGACACAGAAAAAACCATGAAAGCGGAAAGTGCCGTCTCGGATTAGCCTGTGCGGACTGCACAGGCTGATCCGGGACGACACTTTATGCACATGCATTAAGGCCGGTTTTCCCTCGACGCGCCTCATATCAGTTTGGTCAGCAATAACACCGTTCATTTTATGCAATGGATGTCAAAGTTTCTAATATGGGAATTGTTAATCCACTTTTGAAAGTTTACATGTTGTAACGCAAAACTAAAACAGACATCCGTTTAAACTTCAATAAATAATATTGGCATTATACTTATTTAAAAATGCTCACATTTGTAAATCATAACATTGTTCTTGCTATCACAGTACTGTATTGTACGTTTATCATGATTACACTACTTTTGCATGCCCCGGACGAAAGTGCATGAATAATTACAGTTCAAAACATTTGGTGTTCTAGTTTCCCGTAAAAGGAATGTAGTTCCCATACATGATGGCTGCACGGAGAAATCTTGTTATTGTGATAAGTCAAATCCTTCAATTTCAGGGTCATCTAGTAAACTTATACTAATGTGGTATCAAGATTGAATAAAGACATTGGTACAACAAATTAAGAAACATGGGTAATTGTATACAAAGCAACATGGTTTTACTGTGAAAATTTATTAATTAGTGTTCAGAAACTGACCAAGTGATTCTGAGTTTGTAAATTGTCGAATGTAATAATTATATATTTCAAACTTTAAAAACTGTACAACATTTTTCATAGACGGCGCTCAAAATGACTTGTACACTTTATGACAATTGATATTACTGTTATGCGTACAGTTATTCGTGATAAGCATGGAACTTGTGAAAATTACCACTGCGACTTTATGAATAGACTGACATTTGTCTTTAAGAGATGTAGGAAAAAAGTGTACCTCTGAACATTGTCAGTATTTCCCTGAATGCTTTAACGCTATTAATGATTGGGTTGACAATGTTTTCCATGATCTTGTCAAAGGTTTGGACCAGATCAGACAGACTATTAATTCCAAAATCCTGAAAGACAAACATAACCACCATATATTTACATGCAACAAAGCACAATATTTTAATTTTCGATGTTTTATTCTTATGTGTTCATAGGATGTCACCAACCTTAAAATACAAAAATGTTATATTTTAAATTATAAAACCCATTAGAAACACAACAATACAGATATTAACAGTGGAAGTGTATGTTCGTGCAATAATCATAAACGCTTTGCTATTGTATTCATTGAACAGCCCTTCAATATGCTTGTACGTTATATATATTTTGAATAACAATTTGCCACCTTTTAACTTCATCAAACTGTCAATCTTTACAGTTTACCTTGAGGACATTCAGATCGTATTCGATGTGGCCCTTGAAGCAGACATAGGCCTTGACGATGTCGACCTGGAAGCCGATCATGCCCACGTGCGCCTCCGCATAGGCGCCGTCATACACATCCACCATGAAATGGCCACTCAGAAGGGCTAAATGAGATAAAAGATAAATGGTTGTTTAGGTGGTCATTTTTTTTAAATAAATTGCTTAACGTATGCCACGCCCAATATTTTTACAACTCAGACAAAATCTTCCATGCATAACAAAAGCCTGAAAGAGTTAACCAGTTAATTATAGATTATTAATATAGCTCACAATAATCAAAACTTATCTGACTGTGTGACACCCATAAATATAAATGTTTAAGTCGTCAGAAAAGAATAGATCTTCGTACCTAACTTCAGATCCAGGATGTTACGGATGATAAGCCCGAAGCTGGCCCCGATGTTGCTGGTGCCTATCGTCTTCTGCCAGTCAATGCCTGGAGGCTTGATTGTTACTTGGATTCCTTCTTCCAACGCCTGAAGTAGGCTTCTCCGAACGCGACTGACGATCGGGTACGTGTAATTCTTGCTGTAACGTAGAACAACGTATTCTGCATAAAGTGACATTTCTATTCAAAATCGTCATAGTATTACTAAGTAAACGACACAAATAAGCAAACATAATCCAAATTAGTTTGAGCGAGTATACTAATTATAGGTACTAACGATGTATATTTGTTTAATTCAAAATGTAAACAAAGTAGAAAAGGTCCAGTCGTAGCATTACGTTAATGTTTCATTTGCTTTATATAAATGTATTTGTACTACATGTTGTTTAACTATATAACGGTAAATACAAATCTATAATTTTGACCTAAAATATTAAAACCAGAATACTTTTATCTATATTTGCCGATTTCTTTATATTAATTTAAAACATTTTTTTTTTGCTTTTGAACATAATGTTCATGTAAATAATGATACCACAAAACAGTACTAGCGAGGCTCTATTGTGTCCAAGACAGGTTTAAAACAAACTATAGAAAAAAACATCTAACTATTTACATGTATAACCATTTAAGACCTTAACAAAATAGGTATATTCATATTGTCAGACTGCTAAATTGTTAAGTTATATACGATATAATATTTATTTATTTATCTGCCGCAGTTCTCTTGCAATACACGTATGCATACATTACATTCCCCGTGCATACCTGATCACCTCCGTCTCGTGTTCAATGGTGAAGTTTCTGTCGTCAGCCTTCGGGTGCTTCTTGAAGACACCGTGAGCTGTTTTCCTGACTACCTCGTCATGGTCGTGAATGATACTCGTCAACAACGCATCTGCGCTCTGTACATAGTTATTTATATTGACTCAAAAAGAGATTCGCATTGTAGATAAGAGTACAAACTCTACATTTTGTGTTGTATATGCGCACTCATTGAACAATTTCAACACGTACATGTAATTTAATCAAAAATAGACACGTGTGTACAATGTGTACCTTATTGCAGGAGAAGTGTCTCAGGCCGTTGATAGCCGCTCGACGCCATGCTGTGACGCCAACATTTGGTTCCATGTAGGACAGGATGTGACGCAGTGAGCGCTGTTTCCCGGCGTTCCCCAGACTCTGGAGGAGAACCATCTTGGTTTCAATATGCTTCCGGGCCGGTGTATCGTGCTGTATGATAGAACGACGACGGCGAGGTTTGATGATGTCGCTGGACCTTGCTGTACGGGGTACAAGGGAAATTACAATATGAGATTTTCCTGACGAGATGATATTTTACATGGGAAATAAGCTTTCAGGCTTTGGTGGATCGTCCAAGAGTGTAACAAAAAGGCTATAGAAGATCATTATTAGGATTCATAATATATTTTGGTTCCTGCATCATTTACAGAGAGTAACATGTTATAACATAAGTTCAATATTGCTCTCTTGGTTACGTTATTGAACAATATAGAATATCCGCTATACAAGAGTCCCAAGAGGACCTATAATGCTCTACTGGTTGTGGCGAGTATAGTCAGAAGGGCAAAGCCCCTGATTTGCTCTAGCCACCATTCTGTGCAGAGGCACTATTTGTCAGAGGACCTTCCAAGGAACATGTCCTTGAAGAATCGTCGATAGTTTAAATATGATGTTGTTTAAAAAGGTTTAAGAGATATAGTTGATAAGCAGATAATGTTTAACCAAGTAATCAATGAAGCTTCACAATGTCGCCTAACACTCACTTTCGTTCTGGTGGTCGAGCCAGTTCTCTATGCGTTCCACAATCCTGTCTTCGTGGTGTTCTTGTCCTATGGATTCTCAAAATAAGACTCTTAAATAATAAAACAGACAAAAGCATTTGCTTACTTTCGTTGTGGTGATCGAGCCAATTCTCTATGCGCTCTACAATCCTGTCAGACTCCGTGGTGTTCTTGTCATGCAAGGACTTGGCCATGGCTCCCAGTGAAAGGCACGCCCGCTTCCGGGTCTTCGTCAGGGCCGGGGTTTCTTTCGGACAAAGAACGATTTGTTATTTATGATTTGTTTTCTTAAGACTTGATAATAACAGACATTATTTTATTATGAATTGCGTAAATAACATTATTGTTATTGTATACGCATGTTTCACAAATCTTACCTATAATGGCATGTATACTAATGTATTTTCAAACTTTTGCAAAAACAAAATGCACACAAGCTGCTCTGACAAAATGAAGTATAAAACAAGCCAATTTACCACCAGGTTCATGGCCGTCCTCGAAACACAATCTTTCCACTTGGCGAACAAGTTCCTACACAAGTAAACACATTTGATTATAGGTACAAGCAATGCTCAATAATAAATAATATGTTTGCACATGTTTGAAGTATTGATCAATATTAAGACAAGACGGCCATGATGGCCGAAAGGGCTATCCTGAGTCTTGGCAAAGTTTAAGACCTTACTGTTATGAAAGGCTTGAACAAAGGTTTGACATGTACGCCACAGTGTATTTTATTAATTTGTCTGGCCGATTAACTGTCTCTTCTGTTCCACTTGGCTTGTCCTTTCTTATTAAACACAAAAAAAACTCATGGTCATTAAAAAAAAGTAGGGACCTGAGTGTATGTTCCCTACCTTGGTTTCGCAGACAATTTCGGATGAACGTGTAAATGCTGAAGTTTTTAAATATAATGGTGACGGCTCGGCAAAGGTAATGTCATGCTTGCCATTCTGTTCTGAACAGTGGAGTGTATTGCCCTTTCTACATTCGAATTTACCTGAGATCTTATCGTCAAATTGTGCAAGTTTGGTCCAGATCGGGTAAACATTAAGTCTCCTACCCTGCATGAAGTCCTTTTTTGCTTTTATTTTTCCATTAAGGGGAAATAACTCTTCTGCTGAGACCTAACGGTCAAACAAAACCTGAAGAAGTTTGATCAACAATGAATTATATATCAAGGAAAAAGGCATGTTTGCTTTTTTTTCATTAACAAGAGGCCATAACTCGGCTGTTTGTGGTCTAATCTGGCACATTGTTGGCTTCTTCTGAGGTCTAATGGTCCCATGCAAACTGTGAAAGTTTAGTTAATATTGGAAGAAAAATAATGCCCCTTTGGAGGACAAAGTCATTTTGGCATTTTTTTTCAACAACATGAGACCACAACATGAGACCACAAAGACCAGGCCCATCTTTGGCTTCTATTGATATCAAATGGTGACACAAAAGTGTGGAAATTTGAGCAACATTGGATGACAAATGAAGCCTTTATACTGGAAAAAGTCAATATTGGCATTTTTCAAATAAAAAAGGGACAATAAATATAGGGTTCCTGGTCCGATTGGACCCATTATCGATACAAGCCGTGGTCATACATAAACTGTGCAAGTTAGGTCAAGTTAGGTCAATACTGAGTAAAAATGAAGTCTTTATCGAGACAACAATCAAATCGTTGATCAAATACGGATGACGGCCGACGGACGACGCAGGAGAGGTCACAAATACTAACAGCACTTCGTGCTCGTGCTCAAATGAGCTAAAAATGGTCAAATGCTTTTAATATAAAACCGTTAATGAGAGTACACGTATTTGTTTTTAAATGCATTTACATAAAATATCGTTTAAATCGTTAAAATTGTAAAAATACACCTTTATTTTAAATTATTATTGTCACTATTGTATATTAACCTACCAGCGCGGGGCTCTGTATTGCAATTGCGTGAAAAAAACACCTCCTCAGTTCCTCCTCGGTCACATTTGGGTGCAACATCACGTGCTCCAGCACGAGCAACTGGGCCTCAGCGCTGCCTTCACGTGCAATCAGGTCAATAAACAGATTCCTCTCGTCCACGCACACCGTGTCATTGACGTCACAGACGCGTGTTAATGCCTCCTCGCCTACAAATAGCAGACTGTTCTGAATGCAGCTTTATTAATTCAATAATGACGATTTGAAATAGAAATGATTGCACCAATCATACATACTCTTCAAACAAAATCCCATGTTGCAGTATATTTAAAATAATGCTGATCCACAAACGATTTCATTAATGTGTTCAATAGTAAATCTTATCACTTACCAATCTTCCAAGAATGTGAGCGTAAAATATAGTATGTTCAGTGTTACCAACTTTGTCTCAATAATCAAACTTCAACTATTGTGATTAAAATTAAATATATTCAATAGTTCTACTTATATCGAAATAATTAATTTCTAAATATTGTACATGTTTCCTAATTGTTTACCAAGTTTCAGAAAATCATCTTTTTCAAGGGAAGTAATCAATCCACGTAGTTGATGTACGCATTCGGTTCGATTACGGTCGTCTGAAACAACAAACACAAGTGGCAACTCTGTCTGCTGTTAACCAACATGATGTGGCAAAATTGGAGATGAATGTATTCGAATTATGGTCCTGCTGCAAATTATTTATGTTGACAAGTGAGTTTTTTGAAGTACTAGATAACTTAACATTTAAGAAGCCAGGTCTCGTTTTAGTTGTTTATACATTAATTATGTATAAAGTTACTTACATTTGTTGGTGTAGGAATGGACGCATTTTATATACTTCCGAATGTCTTCCTCGACTTGTGCCAAAGGTAGCTTTTTCTCTGGTTTCTGTAGTTAATGTGTATTAAAATAATATGATACATTAAAAGGTTCATTATTTGTTTGATATTGCAAACATACAAATGAAAATATTAACTCTATTAGCTATACTCATACACACTATTTGTGGATGACAATGTTATGACAATTTTGTACAGAAACTAAAGATGAGATGATCTATCTATGTATGTGAACATATGATTTTACAACAGAATAACCCGTACTAAAAACGCATTTTAGTATTTACTTTCCTGAAAAGTTATGTACTGTACAGCTAAAAACACCTTACGTGAGCTGAGTCGATATTTGTTCCCTACTGATCAGCATCAACAAACGATGAAAAACTGGGTAAAATTGTTTTCCCTTTTCTTTCGGTATTTTATAGGTTTTGTTTTATTTTGAAATAATTATGTTATATTTTCAAGCGGAATTTATAAAATGACATATGTGAATAATCTTTTTCATCTGTCTGTTTTTTGTTTTTGAACATTGAAGCGGCTTGCAATCCTGCAATACACTATGTCCCTCTTGACGACAAACAGCCGTTACATACCGGTTTGACGCTAATAGAGTCCTGGTGCATCTCGTGCAGCGCGTGATCTCGTGCAGGATCGCTGTGTTTGCTAGAATATAGAACATCTGCTTTATGAAAAGGTGTGCTGTGTTCTTGGCTACATTGTCGAAGGTTTTAACCTGTTTTATGTATTTGTATATATGCTCATATCTTTAATACACAAAGAAGACATGTGATATGAAACCTTGACACGCACACCTTGCAGCTTGATATCACAATCTATACTTGTAAATGCGATTTTCATTTTTAAAAATATATGATACTTAGTATGAAGTTTTGATATGATTAACATATCGTTTTCATTTGATAGGCCACAACACATAGTTACCATTTGATATGCCGCTACAAATTGCTACCTTGTGATGTGCCTCAACATAGTGCAACTATTTGATGTGCCTCTGCATAGTTCTACCATTTGATGTGTCTCTACATAGTGTTAACATTTGATGTGCCTCTACATAGTGCTACCATGTGATGTGCCTCTACATAGTGCTACCATGTGATGTGCCTCTAAATAGTGCTACCACTTGATGTGCCTCTACATAGTGTTACCATGTGATGTGACGCTTCGTACATATTACCATGTCATATGCCGCTACGTATATTTACCATGTGATATGCCGCTACATAATGTTACCATGTGATATTCCGCAACGCATTGTTACCAAGTGATATGCCGCAACGTTTTGTAACAATTAAATACGTCGCTACATACATAATGTTACCATGTGATACGCCGCAATTTCTTGATTTTAATGATTTTTTTAAGTCTTACCTCTTCAACGTTAGTTTAAGTTTGCTTCTTGACACAGACGAAACCTTCGGAAACTCTGAAAAAAGCGGATAATAAACAAATATACAGTAATGAAGAAAACACGAGAGAACAATGACCTGTTAATGCTGAATATCTGCTAAAAGTTGTAAAAGGAATCCACTGCTTGCACATTAATATCGTTTTGTTCTGACTGACTTAATTGATAATAATTGTGGAAAAGGTAAACAACAACACGTGAAATCAGTCAATTCAATTTATCTTTCAACGTTTCGGCTTACGCCTTCATCAGGATAAAATGACAATTCAACAACGGACGTGACGTCATGCAATAACGTTACGTTATTTGGCGGAAAAACGCATAGACATAAGTATACATGTTTAAACTAATAAAGAATTCACAACATACAAGACTGTTTAGTACTATACGGATATAAAATACAGATATTTCCGATAGCAATAAAATATATATAAAAAATCAAAAATAGGAAAAAACGCAACAGTACTAAACATATTATTTAATTTTACATGCACTTTAAGCCGTAAACAGTATTTTGGAATTAAGGCCATCTGAAGCATGTGTTTTTAACTTATGCATCCAGAATGTTTCCTTGCATAAGCGATTAACATCACTATTTACAACATCAATAGGCATACATGAAAAATCAGCCATACTATGGTTGCCTTCATTAAAGTGACTAGCAACAAGAGTAGAGAATGCAAGATCAGTACAATTGGATATATCAAATTTATGACTATTTATACGTCTTCAAACGGGTTGCATAGTTTGTCCTACATATTGAATATAACACCTTTTACATGATATTAAATAGATAACATTTTTAGACTGGCAGTTTGTCTTGTGCCGTAATGTAAATGTTTCTCCTGTTACGTTACTGGTGAATGTCGACCCAGTACATATGCGTATACAATGTGAACAACGTTTTCTGTTACACCTATTAGTGGAATAAGCGTTATTAGTGTTTATTTTGAAAATCTGAACTAACTAAATAGTCATGCACATTTTTTGGACGTCTGTAAGCCACGATTGGTTTGAATTTGTCATGTAAATATTTAACACCTTCAGTCTTTGATATGTTAAGGAGATCCCAACATCGATGGATAGTACCGCCTATATGACGGATTATATTCCACAGTAAAAGGCAATCTACTTTTTATCTCCGCAACAGAGGGCTTCAGAGCTTCATTCTGTGACGACTGTGATACTTTATTAAAGGCAACTTCTATCGCGGATTCCGGGAATTTTTTTTCTAAGAAGAAGTCACGTAGTTGGTCAAGAGAGGAGTTGAACTTCTCATCATTAGATATAATTCTCCTTTTCTTCTTATTTTTTTTTATCTTTTTTATTTTTGACTTAATTGATGAAACACTTTAAATAAAAACAAACTTGTCATTTGCGTTTACGGACAATGTTGCATCAAGTGCGCTTTAATACCTCCTGAATGTTCTTCTTCGATTTCCGCAGCACCTTCAACAGTGTGACTGAAATGTACAATCAGATGTCCAATGTCAGCTTTACTCAACTCACACGTATATATGTACATTTATTGCATCCAGCCATTGAGTAATTAAATGGTAATTAAAGTGAATAATATTCTCTTCTATTGCTGTTTAATTTGAATTGCGATGCTATGAGGTTAATTTTCATTTACACTTACATGTTTTGTAAATAATTCTGGGCCAAGTGTGAGGTTTGTGCGCACATAAACCGGTTTAAACCCCCAATGCTTAGTATTGACCGTTCCAAGGCGGTGACCCCAGTTTGATCAGTGTGTGTTTTGTGTTTGTTATGTGTTGTTGTGATGGCCTGTGTATTGTTTTTGGCAATAGGTCACTTGCCATAAATAAAGGACCTCCGGCTGCTTATAAGAGTTCTCTCCTGCTGTCGCAACTGGAGTTTCGCTGTGTTCATATTTTAATACGCTTTTAAATTACCAGCGGTACAATAACAACGTGGCATGACTGACATGGAAGCACTTACGAGCTGACAGTGTTCGGACTGTGCTGCAGGGTGATGTTGTCGAGGGCTTCAACCAGCTGAGGGGTCAGGCGCTCGTCGAAATGGGTCGTCTGAAATGTACACCATGAGCCAGTTGCTAAAACTACTCTTTAGTAGTCAGTAGCAGTTTCCACAGACGTCAAACATATGCAAATCAATTATGTATAGTGTGCAACGATCTACCCCAGTGTCCGAACGCTTAAAACTGTAGAAAACAGTAGACGTTCCACAGACGTCAAACATATGCAAATCAATCATGTAAAGTGTGCAACGTATACATCAGCTTCTTACCTATAGTAGACAGTGGGCGTTTGTACCAATGTTCAACATAGGCAATCGATATCAGACTTATTAATGTTTCTCCAATCATTGCTATGTGGAATACAGCGTGCTTAACTGTTAAACTACATCACACAATAGAGCAGTTTTGTCAGACAATGTCTGACTGTTATAGTTTTCGCGATGCCTGATGTAATAAGTTTATAGCCGTTTATATTTGGTTTATATTTGGTTCCAATTTTATGGACAACAAACATCTAAGACTACTGTGCATAAATTCCAAACATACCTTATAGTGCGTCCTGTGTACGTCCCTTAGACTGCGGTGTGACCTCACAATCCTCACCCCTTCATTCGTCCTGCTCGCGTCGTACGAGTGGTCCAGGTGACCTGACACATTGAGCACGTTTTTATTTTTATTCTTATTTAGTCACCCAAACTCGTGATTGATTACACTTCACATGAACTGGAAAACTGAAACAAGTTAATTGTGCATGTAAGTCATGTCAATCGACCAAACTCGGGTGTTAAGTACTTTATTTCAAGAACAATCTGGCCACTTAACTACGAACATTTTAAGGTTTAAACTTAACCTTAAACATAAGCAAGTAGAAATCAATATACATAATTATGTATGTTTGTTTTTTGGATTTTTCGCAGTATTTAACAGTATTTCAGTTAAATAAAGGCGGTCAGTTGAGCTATTCACACTTGTCCTGGGCAAGCTTAGCCGATTTAAGCGGTGTACCATTACTAAGTGCACATACTTATGCCAGTAACTGACACCTGTCTAATTGAATCCAGGTAAAGGGAGAACGGCCGTAAATATTATTTCATGACCAATTCCCACACAAAATATGTGGCCGGGCTGGGGTTCGAAGTCTAGAACCCCGGATTGAGAGTCCAGTGCTCTACCAACTAAGCTAGCCGGGCCTGGCACATAATTATGTAACACACGTTTCGATTGGCCAGTATTTCACGTTTTGTCCAAGTTTGAGATAGAGAACTTTCTTAGTTGCAGTGCCCATACTAACGATGGCAAGCATGTGCAGATTTCGAGTGAAGCAATTGCCTCTTTGATGTACATTAAGTACTATATGAAACATTATACTCACGTTTTGCTTGCTATTTGCTTTTGTTTATTTTTGAAAATGTTGTTTAACTGAAACGTATCTGCTGATGATACATTAACGTGCTACTTTATAATAAACGTTGCAAACACGTGACGGGTATCAAGCTTATCACATGTATTTCAGTAGTCTATTTCAGTAGTATATTTCAGTAGTACATTCAGCATATCAACACATGTTTTTCAGAAGTCTACTTCAGTTTTATATTTCAGCATATTCACACTTGTTTTTCAGTAGTCTACTTCAGTTTTATATTTTAGCATATTCACACTTGTTTTTCAGTAGTATATTTCAGACTGAGTACATTTTAGTAGTACTAATTCTTGTGATGTATTACCTGTGTGGTCTTCCTCCATTGAGTCGTATGTCCAAGTCTGGCCATCTTGCACCTAATAATAAAAATATTCTTTAACTGAATCAGTTTAATCAATGAAGCTTATGTAATTTCTTTTTTTTTTGTTAAAATTAATACGGACATCGAAGAGACTTTTTTGGCTGAAATGACGTAGAAATTACGTTGCTTTTAATGTAGGTCAACCGATATCAAACCTATAAATCACGGGAAAGCATAAAATAAAATATAAAATATAAGACGCTGACCTGCACTCGAGAGGTCAAGGTCGATGCAAGGACTTTCTTCAGCGTGAGAAGTTCGTGGATTTCCTCCGGGTGAAAATGCACGAAATGCACGAGACCCTCGGGGTTAATCGTGAAGTAAAACCTACGAAAAAACCAGGCATTTAACACTTAATCATCATCATCATCGTCATCCTCATCATCATATCATGATGATCATTATCACCATCATCATCAATAAAACCAGTAACAGAAACGTCTCATCATCATCATCAACATTTACTGATATAATAATTCTATTACCTCAACTATTATTATTATTAGTAGTAGTAGTAGTAGTAGTAGTAGTAGTAGTAGTAGTAGTAGTAGTAGTAGTAGTAGTAGTAGTAGAAGTAGTAGTAGTAGTAATAGTCGTAGTAGTAGTAGCAGTAGTAGTAGTCGTCGTCGTAGTCGAAGTATTAGTAGGAGTAGCAGTTGTAGTAGCAGTAGTAGTAGTAGTAGTAGTTGTTGTTGTTGTTGTTGTAGCAGCGGCATGTCGCAGTAGTTGTTTAGTAGCAGTAGTATAAGCAGTGGCAATAGAAGTAGTACTAGTAGCAGTAGCAGTAATAGTAGTAGCAGCAGTAGTAGTAACAGTGGCAGTAGGAGTAGCAGTAGTTGTAGTAACAGTAGTAGTTGCAGTGGCGGTAGAAGTAGCAGTAGTAGTAGTAATAGCAGTAGTAGTAGCAGTGGAAGTAGAAGTAGCAGTAGTAGTAGCAGTAGTAGTTGCAGTGGCAGTAGAAGTAGCAGCAGTATTAGTTGCAGTGGCAGAAGATGCAGCAGCAGTATTAGTTGCAGTGGCAGAAGATGCAGCATTAGTAGTAGCAGCAGTAGTAGTTGCAGTGGCAGTAGCAGTAGCAGTAGCAGTAGTAGTAGTAGTAGTAGTAGTAGTAGTAGTAGTAGTAGTAGTAGTAGTAGCAGTTGCAGTAGTTGTAGTAGCAGTAGCAGTAGTTGCATTGGCAGCAGAAGTAGCAGTAGCAGTAGTAGTTGCAGTTGCAGTAGAAGAAGCAGTAGTAGTAGTAGCAATAGTAGTTGCAGTGGCAGTAGAAGTAGCAGTAGTAGTAGCAGTGGCTAAGAGTAGCAGTAGCAGTAGTAGTAGCAGTGGCAGTAGAATGAGCAGCAGTAGTAGAATTAGCAGCGGTGGCAACCCAGCAGCAGCACCAACAGAAGCAGTAGAATTTAGTATTATAGCTGTAGCAGCAGTGGTTGTTTTAGTTGTCGTGGAGGCAGTTGTAGAGGCAGCAGTTGTAGAGGTAATACTAGAAGTTTGTGATTTAAGCCAACAAAGGGAGGGTACTGTACCTGCTACTGAGATCCCATTTCAAAGGGTTGTCTGCCACTAAAATACGAAAATAACTTTTTATGCCAATATATTCGAATTACTGGGATATTATTAAATTGAAGTATACGTGTTTAAATGATATTAACATATTACATGATTTAATATACTATCAGAAGAGATAAAGTCGGTGGGCGAAGACGTGTTTCTTATAGCCATCTGTTAATGTTTTTTTCTTGATAATTTTTATGCATGTGGGCCTTTGTTTTTTAATTTATTGGCGTGTATTCATTAATATGTAAAATTGTTCTTCTAATGAGGCAGATAATTATCTAATCATCTATAATGAAGAGCATTGTTTTACATTAACATTTCTTGGTAATATAAATGTGGTGCTCATAAGTACGAACATTTCCAAACAAAATAACATATTCCTCAATATTCACCATTGAAACAAAATGATCGTATAAACTAGCAAGCGTTTTCAATAGTCAAACGTTCAAGTTGAAACTAACAGGGGTCGTATTCCAGAAACATTTAAGCTGAAATCTTATCCTTAGCCTTAAAATCATCATTTTTCTTAAGAATTTTATTCTATGTATACATGAAATTCTGCTAAGTGTTCACTAATTATAAACTTACTATTATCTATTTTGTACTTAACTGTAATTGGATTTATTAACTTCTGCGTAGTGTTAAAAATATAACAATACAAAAAGGAACTTAAGTGAAATTATTTAAAGATCAACTTAAAATATTTCTGGAATATGGTCCCACGTTTCGTATTCACGAGGCTCGGAAGGAAAATCTTAACTTAACTGGTACTTATGTGAAAATTTCAGATACATTTTTCAATGTGAGATCCAATGATTTCTGTTTACAAGAGGGTAAATAATGAAACATCTAAGCACTATTTATTGTAAAAAGAACTCTAAATGAAACAGTCATAGACTGGAACTCTAAATCAAACAGTCATAGACTGGAACTCTAAATGAAACAGTCATAGACTGGAACTCTAAATGAAACAGTCATAGACTGGAACTCTAAATGAAACAGCCATAGACTAGAACTCTGAATGAAACAGCCATAGACTGGAACTCTAAATGAAACAGTCATAGACTGGAACTCTAAATGAAACAGCCATAGACTAGAACTCTGAATGAAACAGCCATAGACTATAACTCTGAATGAAACAGTCATAGACTGGAACTCTAAATGAAACAGCCATAGACTAGAACTTAAATGAAACAGTCATAGACTGGAACTCTAAATAAAACAACCATAGACTAGAACTCTGAATGAAACAGCCATAGATTAGAACTCTAAATCAAACAGCCATAGACTAAAACTCTAAATGAAACAGCCATAGACTAGAACTCTAAATCAAACAGCCATAGACTAGAACTCTAAATGAAGCAGCCATGGACTAGAACTCTAAATGAAACAGCCATAGACTAGAGCTCTGCATGAAACAACCATAGACTAGAACTCTGCATGAAACAGCCATAGACTAGAACTCTAAATGAAACAGCCATAGACTAAAACTCTTAATGAAACAGCCATAGACTAGAACTCGAAATGAAAAAGCCATAGACTAGAAATCTAAATGAAACAGCCATAGACTAGAGCTCTTAATGAAACAGCCATAGACTATAACTCTAAATAAAACAGCCATAGACTCTAACTCTCAATGAAGCAGCCATAGATTAGAACTCTAAATGAATTAGCCATATACTAGAACTCGAAATGAAACAGCCATAGACTAGAACTCTAAATGAAACAGCCATAGACTGGAACTCTAAATCAAACAGCCATAGACTAGAACTCTAAATCAAACAGCCATAGACTGGAACTCTAAATCAAACAGCCATAGACTAGAACTCGAACTGAAACAGCCATAGATTAGAACTCTAAATGAAACAGCCAAGGAATAAAACTCTAAATGACACAGCCATAGACTAGAACTCTAAATGAAACAGCCATAGACTAGAACTCTAAATGAAACAGCCATAGACTGGAACTCTAAATGAAACAGTCATAGACTGAGAGAGTTTTATGAATTTAAGGAATTACTGTAAGTTTTCCCTAAAGAGCTTTGTGAATGCGGGCCCTGGTTTTGTTGAACACGGTAATTGAATTGATGATATGAGACATAAAGACATACAATGGTATGTTCAAACATGTCCATACAAAACACGTTAGATACGTGCTGATTTTCAAATAGGACAAACGCTGCACCAACGATAAATAAGTTAATGAACAAACTGCTTTGATTTATTGATGTCCTTCGATAACTCTTGAAACAAACAAACTCATCAGTAATAGACGCTTTAAAGGGTGCCTCTGAACAACGTCCGCGATAAATGTGGATAACATCTATCTCATCAATATCTGTAAAGTGGCCCGGGTTCTTGTGGTACGAGGACATTCTTGTTTAACACTTCAATGGCATTCTATAAAAAAAAACAAATATTGCGTCGAGCACTTTAAACCTTTAACCCACGTAAATAGGTAGTTTAACGCGATTGGAAAACTTATCAATACCCAATCAGACTTTGAATAGGTACGGAATCGATAATATGTTCTTATGCATTGAGCCTATCAACAATAAATTGACATTTATTTACATAATAGAACGTTTCAGCAAAAATTAAGATTTTTTTCTTTTATCTTTATCTACACTGATAACTGACGCCAAAGTGATCTTCTTGTATGTATACAAACTACTAAACAAGCACGAAACAATAAATCGTTTTGGCGACATTTAGGTTGCCTTCTAAATTGGCAGCAAATCTTCAAGTCTTGCGAGTTAAAGTACCAGACTTCCGTTTATATAACAGTTTGAAAATCGGTTTAGGTATACACAATTACTGTTGCAAATCAAATTTCAGTTCAACAATATTTACAATCGCTTCAGGTATTCATAATTAATGCAACAATTAAATTTCATTTAAAAAATATTTAAAATCGGTTCAGGTATACATAAGTAATGTTGCGTATCAAATTTCAATTCAACAATATTTAAAATCGGTTCAGGAATACATAATTAATGTTGCAAATCAAATCAAATTTCATTTCATCTATGTTGAAAATCGATGTTCATAATTAATGTTGCAAATAAAATTTCATATATGTTGAAAATCGCTGCGCATAATTAATGTTGCAAATCGAATTTCATTTCATCAATATTTAAGCATACTTCTAGTTCCGCGCGCTTACTTTTTTTTTAAACCTCGGGTGTTCATGCTTCAATTTGACTCGACTTCAGTTGTTTTTTTTGAAAAATTATATACATCCGTGGATTAACAATACGATTTCGATTAATCAGACACTGAAAAACTGTGCCATATACAGCTATACCTTTAACAAAACGGAAGCATGAACCATTATTAGAATTTGCATTCGCTGAACGCAAAGGTTTGATCTAAGATAGAATCAAGTGTAGCGCGGCATAGGGCCTCAAACCCTCGGAGATACCGGGGAATTTGAAGGCGCTGAATATGACTGACGCTTCCTCCCTCCCCAACCCATACATCTTTATTTTTATCAAATATAAATAGCATTCTATTTCAGGATTAACATCCTTTATTTGCCATTGTGTGAGACAATTGAGCAGCGACTCACTGACGCGAGCACATGACCGCTCGCTTACAGGGCGAGTGTTCTCCCACCTGAGTTCAACAAACCGCCCAGTGATCTTTCCATTAAAGCTACATTTATCTGACATGTGCTTCTTTATTTCGATCAAAAAACATATATCATTGGTACTGTGCGTTTTAGCGTGATATTCAATGCTTTTCTGTAGTCTTTAACAAACCATAAATAGAAGCGTTGGTGAGTTACTACGTCACATCCGGTTTCATATTAAATGGCGCATCGAGAGAAATGTGCAGAATTTTGGTTCGATTTCTTTGCTATACTCGCTATTGTAGACACCGTTTGTATAAACTGGTAAGAACATTTGGTTTGATGTGGCTTCATTTATGTTTAAAATCAATATAAAACGTTTTTTATAAGCTCGACCGTTCACCTTTAAAGCCGCAGTCCATAGAATATAATTCAATGCATTTTAAATTTTAATTAGCTCAAATGGACGTTAACAACGTTTATTTCACTGAAAAACATTTCTTTTTTAAGAAATGCATGTAAATATGTCTATGTTCGAACACGCTTGGTACGAACGGAATATACACAATGTACACGCCGATTTACTCCAGAGGCATCGCAAACAGAAACTATAGGATAACAAGTTACCAAAACTTTATTAATTTTCCGAGTTCAATGCGTTTTTTTTGTATTTTGATCGGTAAGATGTCAATTAGAACAGATTTCTGCAAATTTTCATTTTTTAAACATATTTATGAACTGCTGCTTTAAGTTCGAACCGTGAACTACATGCCCACTCCAATGGGAATTCGTCCTGGAATTCAGGGGTGGAATACACAATTACCACGCGTTAGAATTAACACATTAACATCTGATGTTATTTTGTTCCAATGAGCGTTGTTTACACTGCCTGTTAAGATGATAATTACTGCTTACACTGAGATTAGTTTAAATTGCTTGTAAATCTGATGTTATTTTGTCACAATGAGCGTTGTTTACACTGCCTGTTAAGATGATAATTACTGCTATCGTGTTAACCCGTCTCCGTTAAATACGTTGCGCCCTGTAACAGGATCAAATTCACTGATGTGTTATTTTCTCCAACACACACTAACTTGCCTAAAATATATTGTATTGTTCATGGCATTAGCTAGTAGCAATGTACCGTTTGATCATTATTTTGATTATTTGGTAACGCTACTAGTGTGAATCTTACCCAAGGCAGTCAACAACGCCGCATACTTTTTGTCTTGTCATTGATATGGAGTATCATACCCATAAGTGAAAAATAATCTTAACGCCCTGAGCGCCTGTGTTTATAAAGAAAAAGAAAAAAGAAAAAAAAAAAAAAAAAAAAAGGGATTTTTTAACATCTTTTTATTTTTTTTTTAAATATAGATAAAATAGACTTGTAATTACCATACAATCTTGCCTGCTGTCACTTGTACTCATCTGTTTTCGCCATATTATATACTTAAAGTGTTGTGTTTTAATGTGCAATGCAATTATTAATATGACCTAAGCTCAGTTACTGTATATATATGTATATGATTTACTTAACTTTTGCATATTGACTCATCATTCAACGTTCTCCTTCTGAATGCCTATATAAGTGTCATTTATATACTGTTATTTATATATGCCTAATTACCTTGTATTGACTCAAAAAGTTCTGTTACTTAACTTCATTAAAAGAACAATCTTTAATAAGTCGAATTCTAAAAGGCTTTTAATAACTTTGCAAAATTTCCATATTGATTGAATAACATACAAAATAATAAATTAATTTCAAAAATCATAATAGAATAAACTAAACAAATTATAAATAAATTAGCATACATGTAAATAAATAAAATTAGTTAAAATAGTATTGCAATATACTAATATAATTTATTATTGTCCTTAGCTAGTTATTGTGAATTACCATACTGTGATTACAACCACACATTTCTTCTTTTTATTTTCTGAGATTTCAATATGTCTCACTATGCTGTCTGTATCATGATTGCTATTATTGTATTATGCATTCATGCACTTTTCTCAGTCCTGTCCAGCACATTTATAGAGAATATGCTTATCCTAACACTTACTCAATTATTTCCACAGCCAAAATGTATTTCTTTATTTGTAACTTTACTACCAAATGGGTAATGACGTTGCGCAATACCGAATGGCTGTTGGAATATTTAACGCTAGATTACGCATTTGCCGTCGCAAATATACAATATGCTTAAATATTGCTCATGAATTGATGTTTTTATTTGCTATATTTCTAAGACTATCTCAAATATCTTTACACAATCACATGGACGCTGCCCTAGTATGTGCCCTTAGCGTTGTATTTATCAACCTTGTACGTTTTATTTTACTTCTATCCGGTGATGTTGAACTCAATCCAGGTCCGCAAGATCTCGGAGCTTTGGGGCTACTTCATCTCAACATTAGATCAATTCGGCACAAATTGGACTTTATTAAGGACCATTTATTACAATTTGATATAATGTGCTTTACAGAGACACACCTTACTGATGTCGTTATGGACGACCAAATTCAAATTGATGATTTTAATCACTCAATGTTCCGTAAAGATTATACGTCCCATTCAAGCGGCCTACTAGTCTATGTAAATAAATCATTAGTATCAAGGCGAATGTTTGAACTAGAAAATCCGCAAGTACATTCAATATGGTTAGAGATCAAACTTAAAAATTTGGTCACTTTGATATGCTGCTTTTACCGCCCGCCAAACAGTGATGTTTTATTTTGGGATAATCTTGATATCATGATTGATAAAGCGCTAGATACTAACCCTAACATTATTATGTTAGGGGACATAAATGAAGATCAACTGAAAAACAACACACGTCTTTCTCAGACCTTATCCTTGTACAACCTGCGTAACGTCATCACTCAAGCTACATGGGTCACGGCCAATACGTCTACGTTAATTGATCCAATTATAATTTCAGACAATCTGACCTGTTTAGACTGTGAAGTAATTAATATCCCGCAATCCATAAGTGATCATCATGCAACGGCTATTCATTTTAAAACTCCCGTTATTAATTGTAAACCAAGTCAAAGACACGTTTGGTTGTACAAATATGCTGACTTTGAGAGCCTTAACAATCTTATTTCCGATACAAACTGGAATTTTATTCGAGAGACCAATGTTCACGAGGCTACCATGTTGTTTACAAAAAAACTTATTGAACTCATGAAACTTTGTATTCCGCACAAACTAGTTACAGTTAGGCCTAATGACAAACCGTGGTATGATTCTCAGATAAGAACGTTATCTCGTAAACGGGACAGACTCAAACATATATCTATTAATAACCCAACCGCAAATAACTGGAACAAATACAAGCAAATTCGAAATAAAGTTAGCAATATGATTAAACAAGCTAAAGAACAATTCCATGCAAACCTTGAAACATCTCTTACCGATTTTAACTCATCAAATCCAAAAAATATTGGAAAACTTTAAAACAACTCATGAAAATGAGTTCTCACTCTGATACCATACCGCCACTACAATCGACTGATTCTGATGGCAATCTAATTATACATATGTCAAATACCCAGAAAGCAAACTGTTTAAACAATTATTTCGTCTCAATATCCTCATTAGATGACTTGACTGGAGTCCTACCCCCATTTATCAATCTTGCCAATGAAACCATGCAAAATGTATCAGTTACCGAATCAGAAATCATAGATATTATCAAATGTTTATTTACAAACAAAGCTGTAGGCGGAGACCTTGTTAGTCATCTAATTTTAAAGAAAACTTGTCACTCTATTTCCAAGCCCTTATGTATTTTATTCAACAAATCATTAGATGAATGTACATTTCCAAACTCATGGAAGTCAGCTATAGTGATGCCATTATTTAAAAAGGGTGATCCTAACCTACCATCTAATTACCGGCCAATTTCGCTTTTGAGTTGTGTAGGCAAGCTTATGGAGAGAGTTGTTTACAAACATTTATACAATCATTTAGTTGGTAATAACTTGCTGTATTCTAACCAATCGGGTTTTCTTAAAGGTCATTCAACTGTTTCTCAATTAATTGATATATTTCATCAAATAGCAAAAGGTATTGATGAAAGGAAATTCACATGCATGGTATTCTGTGACATTTCTAAGGCATTTGACCGAGTATGGCACAAGGGTTTACTCTTCAAATTAAAACAAAATGGTTTTAACAGTAATTTACTTAAATGGATCGAAAGTTATTTAAGTAGTCGAAAACAGCAAGTTTTTGTCGGGGATTCTACTTCTCAGGCGCTAGAAATAAACGCTGGTGTTCCTCAAGGCTCTGTCCTTGGTCCTCTATTTTTTCTTGTTTATGTAAACGATATTGTACAAAACCTTCAAAGTATCTCTCGTCTATTTGCAGACGACACATCCCTTTCATATACTTGTTCAAATTCGACCGAACTTGAAATGGTACTCAACCATGATTTAAGTGTTATTAACACCTGGGCAAAAAGATGGCTTGTAGACTTTAATCCACAAAAAACCGAGGCAATTCTATTCACAACACAATCATCCATTCCCCTCCCACATCTTGTTTTTAATAATGTGCCTGTTCAATTTGTTGAAAATCACAAACATCTTGGTCTCACATTCAGCGCTAATGGTAAATGGCACGATCATGTCTCCAGTTTAGTCAAATCATCATCAAAAGTGCTTGGCATCATGCGCAAACTAAAATACATGATCTCTAGAAAGACGTTGAACCAAATTTATATTTCAAATTTAAGACCACTATTAGAGTACGCATGTGTCGTTTGGGATGGTTGTGAAATGTACGAAAAAGAAAGTTTAGAAAAAATTCAGAACGAAGCGGCTAGAATAGTAACCGGGCTTACAAAATCTGTTTCCTTGACTAATTTGTATTCTGAAATTAGCTGGCATAGGTTATCAGAACGTCGAAAATATCTTAAACTAACTTATATGTACAAATTACATAATGGTCTATGTCCCAGTTACTTAATGAATTTATTACCAGAAACTGTTTTTCAACAATCTACTAGAAATCTTAGAAATGCAAACGATTATGTTATAGTATCAAGACGCACCGAACTCTATTCGCGATCTTTCATACCGTCGGCTATCGACCTATGGAACAATTTAAATAATGAAATTAAAACGTGTACTTCTCTCTTGCAATTCAAAACCGCTTTAAAACAATTAATGTTAAGAAATCGAGAAACACCAGCATATTACTTCGTTGGTGATAGAAAAACATCAATTATACACGCCAGACTAAGAAATAATTGTAGCAACTTAAAACTACACTTATATAACAACAAATTGGAACCTTCGCCTTTATGTATTTGTGGTGAAGTTGAATCGGTTTATCACTTCTTTTTTACTTGCTCACTATTTACTGCACAACGTACAACTTTTTTCGCTACGTTACAATCTATAGAACCATTAAACTGTGATACTATTCTTTTTGGTAATAGTAGTTTTGATCATGATGCAAACTGCAAAATTTTTCTAAATGTCCAACAATTTATTAAGACGACAAAGCGTTTTTCATAATCTTGCAGTAGTTAAAGCTTGACTTGTTATATGCTGGACAGGACTCGTTTTGTTTTGTTTTGTTTTTTTTGTTTGTTTTTTTTTTTTTTCCCCCCAATTTAGTTTGCCTTTCATGATTATTAATTTCTCGTACATTTTATTAGATTGCTTTTCTTTTTATTTCCTATTCATATATGTTTATTTTCATATTTGAGCGTACTTGTGACTCGTTCAAAATTACATACATCGCCCGAAACACGTAATTAAATCACACAGGGAAAGACCACATATAATGTTGTTAGAACTTTAGGTCCTACCCTTTTTTCATATGAATGTATCGATAAATAATTTATGTATGTATAAATGTCATTTGTACTTGTACTTCAATATGAAAATAAAATATGTTTAAATTAAAGAATTAACACTGATGACGTCACGGTCCTGCGTAGGGCGCCAAATGTAGCGGGTCTACACTAACCGTTGGACGGTATCAAACTACAGATGGTACATACACGAGTAAACGAGGCAAGCGACAATAAAGTTAAACTCGGCCGACATAATATAATATTTATTCTAATATGATACTCGCTAATTTTTCTATAGACGAAAAACAAAAATATCGCCATTAAACTACCCAATAACTACGCCAAAATAGTCCCGATTCTCAGCGGAGCATAGTAAAGTGTAGTTATCATTACAATTGCCAAAATATTTGTCAAATCATGTTAAAATCGATATAATTTCCGCATTATCGTTGTTTATCGGCAAATAAACAACATATCAGAACTCCAAGTCGAAAATTATTTCTTAAACTAAACATACGCACAGTAAAATAACTGGACTAGAAGTGTTCATGCTACTGTGAGCTTTAAAACATTGAATATTAAAGAATTTTAGTGGGCAGGGGGGCATTCCTCGCGTCCACTCCACTCTACATCCGCCCGGGATCTATGTTATGCCACCGCTATTCATAGAAAGGGTATAGATTTTGAACGAATACATGTATTTTACTTCTAGGAAGTCTATTTGCGGAATGTGTATCTGTCTAAAGGCACGGTATTTGAGAATGATTAACGTATGCATCAGCATCTCGACAAGTAGAACATGGTAATACCTTAGATCAATATTCGTTCCCACACGAGGCGAAGTCAATGGTATTATTCTATTGTTTACTTAAGTACCTAGACGTCCGATTGAATACTTTCTGTGGTACTTGGGATAATTGTCAGATTACACTGTTTTATATTCTGTTGTTTTTTTTAACAGCTAGGTTTTTCTTCTCTTTTTTTTGGCACTCGACGCAATCACAAGATTTCAGACTAGCTTAGCACAAAAATGCAGACTGGTTTAAAGCTGTTTAGTGCATTGTAGTCCAAAACAATCCAACGAATTGCTATCTGTAAAAAGTACAGATCTATTTAGGGTTTGATTTCAAGGTTATTTTGCCAACTGAAGGCCAGCCATGAGCTTTCATCCCCGCTTTTTTCGGCGTTTCTATCTAAGCCAACTTCTGACGTACATAACCAGCAAACCCTAATGAATCCTTCCAAGAAAAATAATTGGTTGAAATTAATAAACTGTTCATAGAAGAAAGAGTACAATATACCAAATATATATTCACACCATAACTGTGTTCATTGCATTTCATTGTTTATATATGATTTACTTGCGTTTATTAATGTTTAAGAAATCAAAGAAATACAAATACAAGTAAGGATTATAACAACAAGATCCATTTACTGTATCGTCAAATGAGTCGAAGAAGCCGTTGGTGAAATCGACATATTAACATTTTAATGCTATTCAGTTGTTGTTTTTAACAATGATATACGAAATTGAAAAGACGTTCTCCAAATGCACATTTTTGTGCAAATGCCGAATATCGTTTAATAATTGTACTAATCCGATTAAAATAACTTATTAAAAAAACCCTTCAAGGTTGATATTTTGAATCAAATAATTTGGGTTTAATATCTAATAACTGCAAGTTTATGCATCTATCACTATGCTGCGGCCATACACTGGACTTTAGACTAAAAGCGATTCCCGACAGACGGGAATTTGACACGCCAAATGATTCCTGGTCCCGGGAAATAGACTGGTCGGAATTGGGATCCCAGTATTATTTGGCCCCCGTGCCATTTGATACACTATGCATCACCTCCCACTGTGGGGAGTTAGACAAAAATGCTTAGCTCTAGGGTGGGGAATTAGACCCCAACAATTAAATTAGTCATATTCCCCTGGGTCAGCCCGCCGTTCCTCCTTCTGGGGCAAAATACTGATAGGTGCATTACCATAGCCGTGTTCCGAGTGCTGGACGAAGCTGTCGACCATCAACTGATGTAGGACACCGCCTTCTGAGGTCGCGTTCACAGAGCGAATCCGGAACTGAAAGAGTAGAGACAATCACACAGTGGAAATTCAGTATGGCTCCATCGAAACAAACATATTTCGCGATTCGTGTTGTTGGCTGATCGAGTAGGGGTAATTACTCCGCGCTACTCAAATATTCGCTGTACCCGCTTACGGAGTCCCGCCGCGCGATTTTGTAGCTACTGGGGCATCTGCTACATCTCTCGTAACTCCGCGCGGACACGTCGAGTTATTACTCGCATTGAGTATGCTTACTCCGCGACGGCGAGTACAATATGTGTTTCGCCCGAGCTTTGCTATAGCTTTACATGACAGGTTCAGTCTAATTTTAGTTTAAACCTATTTATTTAGCTCGATTGTCAAAGTCTCCAAAGCCAGACGTTTATTGAGACACTCTCGAGCCCGTTTCCTGGGTAAAACCAGTACTTGGTGTATTTTAAGACAGATCATTCGAATGGTTCCCGGGATCAAACTTACGACCTCTCAATGCGGACACCATATCCATTACACGACTGCGACTCTGTCAAACCGGACACCATATCTATTACAAGACTGCGACTCTGTCAAACCGCCTATAACAGTTGTGCAAGTCCGTCAGGAAAAATACAAAACAAGAATCTGTGTTTGATAAACGCATATGCTCCCGGTGGTGCTGGATATCCCATTTCTTAGGTAAAGGTCAAAGTAAAATTAGGTGATATGGGTGGATTGGGAACGATCATAAGTAACAACTGTGTAAATATCCAGTTTACACAGTTATAAACTATGAATTTATAATCAATATGATTCAGTATTTTGAATCATACAACTATTTTGGCTATTTTGAATTATTATAAGTCCAAATAAGGTCAAGGTCAAGGTCAAAGTGAGGTTGGGTGATATGGGTGGATTGGGGATGGTCATAAGCAACAACTCTGTAAGTACCCAAGTGTTGTAGAAAGCGGTGTTGGTGCTAGACGAAACGGTAAAATCTAGTTACCACGAAACAGCCCATTTGATTTAAGTGCAAATTAGGTCAAGGTCAAAGTGAGGTTGGGTGATATGAATGATATAAAGTTGAGACTATGCACAAGCATAGAAATAAAGAATAAATGGTTTTTAAATTATCATAAATAGGGAAATTTAATTGTTTTTGATTCCTATGAATGGAACTATTTTCAAGCCAATTTGCGCATATGAAATCAGTTCGCAGATGTATATTAAATGGACAGAGTGCATTGTATTTTGCGTTGCGTTTAATGTGACTTAAACCACGTAAGTTGGGACTACTTTCTGAGCCAACTACAGAGGGGAATAGGAATGTAGCCGGTTTACAAGAGATTGGTGTATAAACTGATTGATTTTACGTATAAATTTATTATGCGCGCAACTTTAATTAATAATCGAATACATTTGCTTGATTTACCGCAGACAACTTACACGGCTGAAAATACGTAATCTGCTTCAAAGCACGACCTATGGGAGATGATGCCGGGAATCTAAAGCATGATTTTGCATATAAAATATGTTTCGAAAGCTTTCGCGTGTTTAAAATGCATACACAAGTAAACTAATTGTGTATTTTGTTTTTGCGATATGACGCATTGATTTGCTCATGTACATGTATATCGAAACATTGCCTTTGTATGAAAAATATTTGACACCTGGTACCCCACATCACAACTGCCGAACCATTTTCTTCCGGAATCACCCGAAAGTAGATGGCCATGCTGTATCCTGAACACGACGTGTATCGTGTACATTGTGTTGTATTGCTGTATGCTGACCACGACGTGTATCGTGTACATTGTGTTGTATTGTGACACCGAATTACTCGGAATGTGAATTGTCAGCAGTTTGTTTATATACACCACGAGCTTTTTGTCGAAATCGCGAATTCATTCTGTTTTAGGGTAGACAAATTTCAAGTGAGATGCATTTTCTTGCGTATCTTGTATTTCTATTTCGAATTTAAGAAGCAGAGAAGCATCTAAAATGAAGGAAAATTAGCGAAAAAATGTTGCCATTGTACTAAAAGATCAAATTGAGAGTTGATTTACTGGTTTCCAAACCAAACCTACCGACCAGTATCGACCATGTATTTCCCGTACCAGACACTGACCCATGGACTTCCCGTTCCACATCCACCAACCCATGGACTACCCGTTCCACATCCACCAACCCATGGACTACCCGTTCCACATCTACCTACCAATGTACTTCCGTACACCTACTACCGATCCACGGACTTCCCGTACAACATCTACCGTTCCCATGAACTTCACAAGTACCAACCGATGTACTTCCCATACCACAAGTACCAACCCATGTACTTCCCGTACAACAAGTACCAACCCATGTACTTCTCGAACCACAAGTACCAACCCATGTATTTCCCGTTCCACATCTACCAACCAATGTACTTCCAGTACCACAAGTACCAACCCATGTACTTCCCGTACCACAAGAACCAAACCATGTACTTCTCGTACCACAAGTACCAACCCATGTACTTCCCGTTCTACATCTACCAACCCATGTACTTCCAGTACCATAAGTACCAACCCATGTACTTCCCGTACCATAAGAACCAAACCATGTACTACCAGTTCCACAAGTACCAACCCATGTACTTCTCGTACCACAACTACCGACCTATGGACTTTCCGTACTCTAACTACCAACCCATGTACTTCCCGTAACACAAGTACCAACCCATGTACTTCCCGTACCACAAGAACCAACCCATGTACTTCCCGTACCACAAGTACCATACCATGTACACCCCGTACCACAAGTACCAACCCATGTACTTCCCGTACCACAAGAACCAACCCATGGACTTCCCGTACCACAAGTACCAACCCATGTACTTCCCGTACCACAAGTACCAACCCATGTACTTCCTGTACCACAAGTACCAACCCATGTACTTCCCGTACCACAAGTGCCAGCCCATGGACTTCCCGTACCACAAGTACCAACCCATGGACTTCCCGTACCACAAGTACCAACCCATGGACTTCCCGTACCACAAGTACCAACCCATGTACTTCCAGTACCACAAGTAACAACCCATGTACTTCCCGTACCACAAGAACCAACCCATGGACTTCCCGTACCACAAGAACCAACCCATGGACTTCCCGTACCACAAGTAACAACCCATGAACTTCCCGTACCACAAGAACCAACCCATGGACTTCCCGTACCACAAGTACCAACCCATGTACTTCCAGTACCACAAGTACCAACCCATGGACTTCCCGTACCACAACTACCGACCCATGGACTTTCCGTACCACAACTACCATTCCATCGTCAAACCACCATGTACTTCCCGTACTACAAGAACCAACCCATGGACTTCCCGTACCACAAGTACCAACCCATGTACTTCCCGTACCACAAGTACCAACCCATGTACTTCCCGTACCACAAGTACCAACCATGTACTTCCCGTACCACAAGAACCAACCCATGTACTTCCCGTACCACAAGTACCAACCCATGTACTTCCCGTACCACAAGTACCAACCCATGTACTTCCCGTACCACAAGTACCCACCCATGGACTTTCCGTACCACAACTACCATTCCATCGTCAAACCACAAATTCATACAATGAAATGATGACACTATGCATCTCTATTTCAGTGACATATTTTCCACAGTTCTATTATTGTTGAAGATATAATTATCAAATGAAAATACTTTCGTCTATATTAACAGTTAATAAGACCATCAATCGAAGTTGTTTAATCCATAATTATATTATGTACAATCGTTCATACAATAAACCAGATGCATGGATTTTTTAACTTCAAGCTTCAATAAATATAAAGTCATAAACATGTTATGAAATTATTCCATAATAAAAGCATACACATCAAAGTGTTTTAGAGAATTGTTAATGAAAAATCAATCGTTCCGCATATCATAGCATTACATTTAAAAGAACTTTGGAAACCTATATTTTGGAATAAAAATATATCGTAGGTGATCAGGCTTAAGAAGTATTTGTTGCAATATATGATTTCCGATCCACTTTTTTAAATTTTATACAAATTGAATTCCGTAACTATTGTATCTGAGTTTATGATACAAAAGAAGAAAAGGAGGGCAAAAGGAAGAGAAAAAGGAAAACATTAAGAAAAAGAAAGAAGAAGAGAAAGGGGAATTAGATGACAATATAAGAAGAAGGGAAAAATAATAAGAGAAGAGAAAAAAAGAAGCAGAACAAGAGAAAACGAAGAAAATGAAGCAGAAGACGATGATGAAAAACATACAAAGATGATGATGATGATGATGATGATGATGATAATAATAATAAAATAAATAATAATAATACGGATAATGCTAATAGTAATTCAGCATATATGAATACTGTGTAGAGATTTACCTTGATGATTGTAGTGACGTTATGCATCCCCAGGACGTCAGACTCTGACGAGTACGTGTAATGGTGGTCGTAGCCGTCTTCAAAGTACACCGCTGACGTCATCAGTGACGCCAGTGACGTCACAATGGCCGTGAAAAGTAGGCATCGCGTTAATTCTGTAAAGCCCATCTTTATTAGACTTTGCTCTGAAACACCATTTCACTTTTAAATTTAAGTCAAAACATCTAATAAAAGATCACATAAAAATAATATTGAATTCAATAATTCAATGTTCTAACACACTGCCCGGTGATCAAATTGTCCTCTGTACTCAAACGGGAAAGTCTGAACGCCCATAAGCTATCAAACTACTATTAGCTGGTGGGTAGGTATTAAACTTTGACACGTCTGCAATCCGCCAATAGCAGTGCAACAATGTAAACTCTCCGAGTTCCGCGTCGGTTCATTACAATCTTCAGTAGAACTTTAAACGTAGTGCTTTTTCTTAACCAGGTAGGCTTTAACAACATTTAGGAACATCGTATGTTAATACTGACAAACTATTTGCTATAATTGTGTTTTGAGGATAGTAGGTATATCTGATATAAATTTAACATTAACAAAATGAGATAATCTGTAATTAAATAAGAAAAGACGTTATCGCGAAAACGATGATACGGTTAAACGTGAAGCATACGCTGTTCTTCGTCGCGGTGCTGGTGGCATGTTGTGGAGCCTACGAGGACGCGACGTTAGTGACGCCATCAGAGGCACTGAAGTTCGATGACGACATCCATCTGGAGGAGCGAGAAACCGGCGGGAGGCTGCGGCTGCAGAGTCGAGGGACGCTTGCAGACATCGTCGACCTAGATAGAATTGCAAGCGTCAAGGTAACCGTGATCATTATTTGTTGCATAAGTCATCTCCGTTGAGAAGGTTATGCTTTTCCGGCGCTGTCTTCGGTTAATAGATATGCACCTACCAATATCCCCACCCCTCCCGGGGGGACATTCGACTGAAAGCGATTCGCGACTGTCGAATGTGACACGCCGAATTATTCCGGGTCCCGGGTAAATAGACTTTGGTCGGATTTTAGATCCCGTTAAAATTGGCGTCTGGGCCATTAGATAGCCCTGTAGCATCTCCAACTGAGGGGATTTAAATAAAAAAAATGCTTGGCTCTAGGGTGGAGAATTAGACCCCAAAACCCTAAATAATAGTCAAATTCCCCTGAGTCAGCCCGCCCCCCCCCCCCGATAAAATATTGATAGGTGCATTAGTTAGTTAGTTAGCAACTTTACGAAATAATATTATTTAAACAATTGCATGAAGTTTCACGGAAGGTCGGAAATTAGTCAATGGACAGATGATATGATTTTCGTTGTGATCCGGTTCACTGTCTGGATCCAGAAATATCTTAAATGATTCTTTATAATTTGGGTATAAGGCAATATGCCAGATTATGCTGTATAGCTCTGTATTATCATATTTTTTCACAAATCATATTTTTCACAAGCCTGTGAAGAAAAGGATCTCATTTGTCACATTTATAATTGTGAAGAATGTGATTGGCCAAAAAGTAGGTATGCGTACGGATTACATATTTTATGGGAAATTGTATCGCGACAATCGATGAAATCATTATTTGGAGCATAATTATACAGTAATCATCATCATCATCATCGTCGTCGTCGTTATCATTATCATCATTATCATCATCATCAACATCATCACCATCGTCACTATCATTACCATCGTCATCATCATCATCATCGTCATCATAATTATTTTCATCATCACCACTATTATCATTATACTTAACGTCATCATCAGTATGGTCATCACTATGAAAAAATAAGCCCTATTTAGGAGCTGCTTATGTATGCATGCGCTTAATCGTTAGTCATCGAACGTACGTACGTAATATAATGGTATTATTAGAACCTCCGCACATGGTAGTACGTACGTTTGGACAGTATTGTAGCGTAGCGTAACGTACCTTCCGTATCGTCCCGTTCCGTACCGTATCGTTCCTTACCGTATCGAACATACCTAACCATACCGTACCAAACCGCACCGTACCTAACCGTACCGTACCTAACCGTACCGCACCATATTGTACCGTACCGTAAATTTCCATACCATAGCATTACAAACCATACCGTACATGCCATGCCATGCCATAACATACCGTACCGTACCGTACCGTACCGTACCGTACCATACCATACCATACCATACCAAACCGTTCCATACCGTGCCGTACCATATCGTACCATACCATGCATACCGTGCCGTACCGTAAATCACCCCGTTTGTTTTTCGGCCTCAGACAGTGTGAAAGGATTATGACGTAAAAAATATTTCATGTGTGAAGAATATGATTTGAATGTATATCCAAAACTGGGCTCGATCACACATTTTACAGAAAATGTGAAGAATGAGATTGCGATGTGTGAAGAATGAGATCCTATTTTTCACACCTGGAAAAAATGAGATCGTATTTTTCACATGTGTGAAAAATAGGAATTGTGAAAAATATGGTGCTACATAGATCAAGTGTGGAATGGCGGCTGTTGATGTAGTACATGTAACTGTTCGCGGTGATAATGCATTCCTGTCATTGAATGGTCGGACAATTAAAGGCGCATTGCCATTGAAATTCATAATAGCAGTACGCAATATGTGTACACTATTCTGCAGATACAAGCACACGTATCGGTATTATAATTATGTCAAAATAATATTGCTGGGTTCCGCCAGAAGTATGTTCGACCCCCTGGTGTCTGGCCGATAATCGGCATGTTTACCGCATAAGTGTCGCATGGGCATCCTTGGGACATTGGTTGAGTGCATACTGGACGCCCACAAAACAACAGGCTAATAATTAGGTAAATTGCCTATACAATCGGCAGATCGCCGGCTGGTTACATCGGGCCCCGTAAAGATTGTGTCCCATGTCGGTGAATTTGTGTGTTTACGCCCGATCGATGACAAAAATCGAATACATCGGCCGGGCGCCGTGCTAAATGTAACCTGGGAAATAGTCGTGTGCTCTTTCGAACTAGATTAATTATATACAATCAATATTAAACTCGAACTCTAGACCCCTTAGCTACCCTAAATGGTGTTAGTATTTTTATCGTAGGGGTCTATTATACGCCCTGTTCCACGTGGCTGGAATGATATGGGGAACTCTGAGTAAACTTTAAGTTGTCACCAAATGTAAAGTATTACTTTACGGGTAACGTTGGAACCCGTATGTAACAGGGATCTAACCTACTGATTTGTCTTGCGCATGAGAGGTTAAACCGAAGTGCAGTGTACTCGGTGCTTCACAGAGAGCACTTAAAGTCCCAGAGTCGACTCTGGAACAGGGTATCTCAACCAGTTGAAAACCGTGAATGCAATTTACACGCATACGAGAGTAGGCAAAATAACGGACGGATAGACGGCCGAACAAACAGAGGACGGGCGGACAGGTTGAAAAACATCCAGCGGACGGATAGACAAAGATCAGAGGGAGAGACAGGCAGACTTCAGACGGACGGACAAACAAAAGGACGGACCGATATACAGGCAGACACCGGACGTACAGAAAGCGCACGGACAGAAATCGGGCGGACAAACAGAGTCGGACGGACGAATAGCGGACGGATGGACAAAAAGCGAGAAGTCTGGCGGACGGACAAACAAACACACAGACAGTCAGTGTCAGACAAATGTATTCATCGTTTATGATATTGAACATGTTTCTGTGGGTAAGAGCTTTGACATGTTAAGATCACACCAAATTGACTACAAGGTCAGCGGACTTTTTTTTAATAATGGGGCGAGCGAGCTTAAAATAAATACAAATAGTTTTACATTACGGTTATATTGGTTACGGCGCAGAATGTATACACATGGTTGCTTTAATGATTATACGTACCTGTAAGTCATTCATGTATAAACAAGAGTGCCATTGTAACAAAGATACGCCCTTCAAAGGAGCATTTTAGGGGTAAAGATGCAATGACTAAAGAGAGAAAATCCATCCGTGCTGGACAAAGATATGCCCCGGACTAGGTGTTATTTCTTATATTTGACCTTTGACCTTGAATTGTGACCTTGGACCTAGGAACATGATTCATGCGCGCGACACTCAGTCTAAACATGCTTATCACTTCTGCCAAGTTATTTGAAAATCCATCATTGCTGGACAAAGATATGCTCCGGAAAAAGTAGTAAAGATTGAATTCTTATATTTGACCTTTAACCTTGAATTGTGACTTTGACCTTAGACCTAGGGTCCTGGTTCTTGCGCGCGACACCCCGTCTCACCATGCTCCTCACTTCTGCAACATTATTTGAAAAAAGTGTTTATGACTGATTTCCAATATTTGACATTTGACTTTTGACATCTGTCTTTGAATTTTGGCCTTGACCTTGGACCTAGGGACCTGGTTCTTGCGCATGACACTCCGTCTCACCATGCTCACCACTTCTGCCAAGTTATATTAAAATCCATCCCTGCTTGACAAAGATATGCTCTGGACTAAGTGGTAAGGATTTATTTCTTATATTTGACCTTAGACATGGAATTGTGACGTTGACCTTGAACCTCGGGACGTGGTTCTTGCGCGCGACACTTCATCTCGCCATGCTTATCACCTCTGCCAAGTTATTTGAAAATCTATACATGCGGACAAAGATATGCTCCGGACAAAGTGGTAAGGATTAATTTCTTATACCTGACATTTGACCTTGAATTGTGACCTAGACCTTGCACCTAGGGACCTGGTTCTTGCGTGCGACACTCCGTCTCATCATGCTTATCACTTCAGCCAAGTTATTTGAAAATCCATACATGCTGGACAAAGTTATGCTCCGGACATAGATCTCCCGCCGCCCGCCCGTTGGGCATTCCAATAATACGACCCGTTTTTGCAAACGGGCGTATAATAATGAATTCAACAGACCGAATACCAAATGTGTTTCAAGTTTTATACACAAGAGGGCCCTGAGGGCCCTAGAACGCTCAATTGAGACTGTGTAACCCAATTGGATTTTGCATCCCGAGGCTTGGCTTATTTTTATCCCAGGGGCATAATTTGAACAATATTGACCAAACATCTGGGCCTTGCGGTTTCAGGTGAAGATTTTTTAAAGTCTCATTATGGTTTAAGTCTATATAAACCATGTGACCATTCGGGGTGCGGCCAGATTTGACCCCAGGGGCATAATTTGAACAATCTTTGAAGAGGACCGCTATGCAGTGTTACATACCAAATATAGGAAAGCTGTGGGCCTTGCCATTTCAGAAGAATAGATGTTTCAAATCATTTTGCTATTTAAGTCTTAATAAACCAAGTGACCCCCGGGGCATGACAAGTTTTAAGCCCAAGGGCATGATTTGAACAATATTTGTAGAGGACCACTATACAATGTTATGTACCAAATATGAAGCCTCTAGGCCTTGCGGTTTCAGAGAAGAAGATATTTAAAGACATTTTGCTATTTAAGTTTATATAAACCATGTGACCCCCGGGGCGTGGCCAGTTTTGACCCGAGGGGCATAATTTGAACAAACTTTGTAGAGGAACACTATAGGATGATACATACAAAATAAGAAATATCTGGGCCTTGCGGATTCAGAGGATATTTTTGAAGTTATTTTGCAATATATTCCATATAAACCATGTGACCCTCCGGGCGTGGCCCGTTTTCACCCGAGGGGCATAATTTCAACAATCTTTTTAGAGGACCACTAAAAAATGTCACATATCAAATATGAAACCTCTGGGTCTTGCGGTCTCAGAGGAGAAGATTTTTAGTCATTTTCCTATATATTCTATATAAACCATGTGACCCCCAGGGCGTTGCCCGTTTTGACCCCAGGGGCATAATTTGAACAATCTTTGTAGATGACCACTATAGGATGATACATACCAAATACGGAATCTCTGGGCCTTAGGGTTTCAGAGGAGAAGATTTTTGACCCCAGGGGCATAATTTCAACAATCTTTGTAGAGGACCTCTAGACGATGTCACATACCAAATATGAAAGCTCTGAGCCTTGCGGTTTCATAGACGAAGATTTTAAAGTTTTCACTTTTTAAATCTATGTTTAGCTCTGGTGACCTACATATTCAGCGGACCAAAAACATTTGAACAACTCTGAAAGAGGTCCACCCAAGGATCATTCCTGTGAAGTTTGGTGAAGATCTGCCAAGCGGTTTAGAAGGAGATGTTGTTTGAATGAAAAGTTGACGACGCACGCACACACACACGCACGCACGCACGACGGACAGCGGGCCATCACAAAAGCTCACCATGAGCACTTTGTGCTCAGGTGAGCTAAAAAAAATACTTTGACTCAATTCAAGCATTCCTTTTTTGCAACTAAACAACAACCAGAAAGCATAAGCATTACGTGCATTTGTCATGATTGTATAAAGAAAAAAGAAACTGTTTTGAAATCTGCAATTTATATTGAAAATAACATGACAACGAATTCGGCATTGCATGATTGGATATCTTTTTTATCTATTTTTTGCTGCGCGCTTGTCAAAACAAAATCGGTTTTTATTTGCTGTAGATCATGGTTTTCAACCCATAATTTTTCGAAAACAGAAATGTAAAAAATAGGCCATGATGCGAAATGTTTAAGCCAAGATGCGACATTTTCGGGCCATAATGCGAAATGTTTAGGCAATAATGCGAAATTTTTAGGCCATGATGCGAAATTGTTAGGCAAGGATGCGAAAAATTTAAGACAGTCCATAAGTTATGTTGGAGAGTGATATCCATGGGCGTTATTCACGAAGCATCTTAAGATAAATTTTATCCTTATCTTTAAATTTGGAAATCTCCTCAACTGTATAATTCCATAAAGAAACAGTTTAGCATTAAGTAACTCTTTAAAATAGCATCGTTATGAAAGTGTTATTTGAGCAATATCAACACCATATGTGTCTGCTTATTAAGAAAAGAAATATAATACATTCAAATTTTGCACTTAAGTGAAAATATTTAATAAATTACTTCCGATGCTCTGTGAATACCAGCTCATATTGACTGATATATTCTGTGAAATATATATGGCATGTCTAACTGAACGCAATCAATTATCTCAGCTTTTTGAAGAATTGTCGTTTAATGTAAACAGGGTGGATACACTTTAATAAGACTAAAATCAACACATTTAAATATATTTTTTCAACATTTTCGTTCGATATATATAAACATATCCAACAATATACGTGTGTATTGTTTAATATCTATTGTAGATACGTTAAAAACAAATAAATAAAAAAGCCGTTTAAGATTTAAATTGTAGCTCGTTTTCAATTATGCGTGACAGATATCTCTTTTATACCATAACAGTTGTAAAGAACATTTCATATCGTATATAGTTCGTTATTAATAAAATGTGCAATATCCGCAGTCTTTGCTAGGATCGATATGCGTTTGAAGTTTGAAAGTCACCTCGGTCATTAGCTAGGTTTTAACTTGAATGCTTTCAAGTATTTCACTGAAATGTCCCGCTCACTGAGACTTATTCCATAAATATACGATCAATCATAAAATGGTTGAACAATTTCCAATTTCCAATACATGACTGTTAAATCCTTTTCTTTAGTATTTAGAACAGGAAGTACATTTCAACAACGCGAGCAGCTTAACGTGCGCCGTTCCATACATGTATACATTCAGTACATAAAGCGTTATTTAAATACACCTATCGATTTCTCCAGGGGCGTAGGGAAAAACTTCGCGTTATTAAAGGGTTTGTATCTACGATAAAGTGATCTCATATATAACCGAATGCATGACATTACATGCATATTAAAAATACGCAAAAAAACAATGCACACAAACAGTCAGGACTTTTTCACCCTTTTATGAAACAAGTTCTCGTGTGAAAATGTGAAATGTTTCAACATAAGACTTCCCGAATCGGGAAAAGAGGACAGAAAAACCTCGTGTTTTCTAAATGGCATTGTAAATTATTTTATTACAATTATATAATTATTTTGGGCTTAGAATATTTCTTGATGTAATTTTATCCATGATAGTCAAATATTGTTACCAAAATTAAAATCTTTAAGGTCTAGACTACGACAAGTAATATTTGACCTTACTCATGTCGATCAGGTAGTTCACGACTAGTATACGTACGGTTCCTTACTAAAGACTTAAAATCACTGCCCGAAAATCATAAAATTCCGTTGGACCTGGCACGGTTGGCATCCGGTACAAAACTAATATGAACGACCATTGTAATTGTAATTATTACATTAATGGAATCAAATCCAAGCACAACTTTTACAGCAACGTGATTTGTTTTTAAGATCCCTTTTTCCGGGAGCATTCCAATGCACCATTAAAGGGACGATGCCAAGGCCAAAACTGTGTGTTTCGGGCAACGGTGTGAAAAAAGTAAGGGAGGGTAGGGATTGAGGTTTTTTTTACTTTTTTTTAAAGACACATTTCGGCAAAAACAATATTGAACATTATCTAAAATCTGACAAATACGGATTTCACGGAAACAAATCGTCGCTAAAAACTAACTAAAGGGCTACTAGGTTTTCGCTCGGTAGGGTCGGGTTGCCCGAAACACAGAAATATATTTTTTTTGGTCCAACGAAAAAGGATTCATTGGTGCATTATCATAGTAATTCAAACTCTGAAATTAAACGCTAAGTACAATATAAACGTCTTTCTGTTCATGCGATTTAACACAAGATAATTATTTCTTTTCAGAGGGTTCTGTGTAGGGACAACAAAATACTGGTTCGTCTGGACGATGACAAGCCGGATGTCACGTGGACAAAAGGGCAGATTCTGATTGGTGGACCGCAGTGGAACTGCTCCCACAACGTGTACAAACCGGAATCCCGGACAATCTATGCCAAAATTGGGAATCTAGTCCGACCCAAAGAGAGAGTCATAGAAATACACACGACAGAGGCTGGGTAAGAAAGTGGGGACTGGGAATCGGTATTTGCGACACTTCTGAATCGTGTTACTATGGAAACGCGCTGATGACTGGATGGAATGCTGATTTATCAAGTTCCGTAGTAACGAGTAACTTAATTAGTCGTATTTATCAAGTCGTAATTAAGATATATCTTAGTAGTAGGGTTACCATGTCGTATTTACGAATCACTATGTCGTAAGTTCGAGTTACTATGTCGTGTTTACGAACACTACGCCTTAAGTTCGGATTACTATCTCAGTCGACGAATCACTACTTCGTAAGTTCGAGTTACTAAGTGGTTTTTACGAATTACGTTGCCTTAAGTTCGAGTTACTAAGTGTTTTTTACGAATCACTGCGTCGTAAGTTCGAGCTGCTAAGCGATTTTTACGAATTACTTCGCCGTAAGTTCGAGTTACTAAGTGTTTTTACGAATCACTACGCGGTAAGTTCGAGTTACTAAGTTTTTTTACGAATCATTACGCCGTAAGTTCGAGGTACTAAGTCGTGTAAACGAATCACTACGTCGTAAGTTCGAGTTACTATTTCGTGTTTACGAACACTACGTCGCAAGTTCGAGTTACTAAGTGGTTTGTACGAATCACTATGCCGTGAGTTCGAGTTATTAAGTGTTTTATACGAATCACTAAGCCATACGTTCAAATTACTATGTCGTGTTAACGAATCACTACGTCGTAAGTTCGAGTTGCTAAGTCGTGTTTACGAATCACTACGTCGTAAGTTCAAGTTGCTAAGTGGTTTTTACGAATCACTACGCCGTAAGTTTGAGTTCCTAAGTCGTTTTTACCAATCACTACGTCGTAAGTTCGATTTACTACGTGCTGTTTATGTTTCATTACGTCGTAAGTTCGAGTTACTAAGTGGTGTTTATGATTCACAAAGCCGTAAGTTCGAGTTACTAAGTCGTTTTTACGAATCACTACGCCGTAAGTTCGAGTTACTTAGCCGTGTTTACGAATTAGTACGCCGTAAGTTCGAGTTACTAAGTGGTGTATACGATTCATTACGTCGTAAGTTCGCGTTACTAAGTGGTGTTTACGAATCACTACGTCGTAAGTTCGAGTTACTAAGTCGTGTTTATGAATCGCGATGTCGTATTTTCTAGTTACTGTGCCGAATTAACGAATCGCGACGTCGTATGTTCGAGTTACTGTGTCGAATATACGAATCGCGACATCGTAATTTCGAGTTACTAAGTCGTAAATACGCTATCCAAAACAAATGTCCAACATTAATATAATTTAGTTCTTATTAAGACATGATCAAGCAATTAATACTACTTATTATATAGTTAGGTACTATGTGTCATGAATTTTTAGACCGCTTGAAGTGTTCGACAACGCGGAGATCAAGGTACACTACCAGCAAGGGGAGCTAATCCCGTCCAGACACAAGCGATACCTGTCCAACCCACTGAGGACTGTCCTAAATCGTATCGACTACAATGCGTCCTTCACCCGGAATATTCCATTCAACAATATGGGGGAGGACCAGGTCAGTTCGTTACAAGCTTAAGGTGATTGGTAGATTGAGTTTGAACGCAAAAGACCAACTTCTATACGGCTTATAAAATTCGGATTTCATTTAAGAAATAATTTTCGATTTATCGTTGTTTACTGGCCAATAAACAACGATTTCGAGTTCTGATACGTATGAATTAAACCACGAGGGCGTTAGCCCGATTTGTTTAATAGCCACGCATCAGAACGACAAAGAGTTATTTATTGGCCGATAAACAGCGATAATGCGAAAATTATTTCGATTCTAACATGATCTGACAAATATTTTTGCAATTGAAATGAGAACAACATATTACCGTGCTCCGCTCAGAATGCGTTTTTGCGTTGTTTATTGGGTAGTTTAACACCAATAATTGTGTTCTTTGTCTATAGAAAAATCAGCGAGTATCATTATATAATGGATATTAAAGCGGCATAATTCATATTAGATCAAATAGCCTTGAATAAAGTGCAGTATGCCATCATATGCAATCATTACATGGCTGCGTCATTAATACATTATACTATTTGCTCACTCTTTCATTGGATAGCCTGTGCAGTCCGCACAGGCAAATCCGTGACGGCAATATCCGCTTTTATGATATGTTCTGTTTCAAGTAAGTCTCTTCAAAACATAAATCCACTGTAGGCGGAATGCGCCGTCCACGATTAGCCTGTGCGGACTGCACAGGCTAATCCGGGACGACACTTTACGCACATGCATTAAGCCCGGTTTTCTCACTACACGCCTTATATCTACTTTCAGGCGCATAAAACCGTGAATCTGTATAAACGCACCGGAAAATATGAACCGGATGTTGACACCGACAGCAACGCCACCTATGACGGAAAGGACTTCCTGTTCCGGTGTCACAACTGCCATGGCTACAGTCAGATATCCTACTACATGTAAGGTGACATGCTTATACATCAGAGACAGAATATTTCTCACCTGTAAACTCTTGGAAGCTACCTGTTAAATCTTACTTGTTATCTTTATGAATGCATTACTGAGTATGTAGCATATGAATTGAGTTTTGGCACGCATTAAATTTTAATTAAATTGAGTAAATGTTGTTTCAGAATTCGGTATTTACGCAAATACGAGCCTTATCTGTTGCTCCGATTGAAGCTTCCTTTGTTTAAACTGACCTCTAACGGAACCTGACCAGGGCCTATTCTTAGATTTTCTGGGCTAACTGTGATGTTCGGCATGCCTTTTAAACCGGTTTAAACCCCAATGCTTTGCATTGACCGTTCAAAGGCGGTGAAACCAGTTTTAATCATTTTTATGTATTGTATTGTGTTGTATGCATTTTCCTGTATTGTATTGGCAATTCGTTATTTGCCTCAAATTAAGGACCAGCGGATGGTAATAAAGGTTTTTCTCCTGATGATGTCTCTGGAGTTTCATTCTATATTTAAGAATAAAGAACATACTTACATTCAAGAAAAATAATTCTGCGTTCGCAAATATGCTGGGAACCAACGTTGCTTATATCATTGCTAAATCGCTCTAAATAAAGAATTTTGTAATTAAAGTTTGTGAATACGAAGTAATACTCACGTTTAGAGCGCTCTTTAATACAATAGAACACTTTCAATAATATTCTTAATTTCTTAGTCTTAAAGGGACCTGTTCACAGATTGACGAATTGACAATTTTTCAACTTTTTGTCACCGATTCCAAATATAAAAGAACAGTGTATACAAGGGAGCGAAATAACACTACGGACCTAGAATTATACTATAAAACCGTTTTAGTTCATGAGTAATCATCAATTGAAATTGATAAAATTATAAAGCGTTTGTAACGCTAAACGATGGAATAATTTGGAGTATTTCTGTTATTTTCGCTGAAGCTGTTGATATCACGTAGAACACTTACTTAAAGAAAATAATGCAGGATGATATATAGAAGTCAGAATGGCCGAGTGGTTAAAGCGATAGCCTTTTAATGTAGAGGTCCCGGGTCAGAACCCCGGTGGGACCTTTTTATTTCTTTTTTTTTTCTTAATACTTTTCTTGTTATTATACGTAGAATTTTAGTTCCGATGCTTAAATCTTAAGTCATTTAAAACATTTAATGGCATACTTCAAAAAATGCGAAAAATACGTGAAAAAGTCCCTTTAAGTCTAAGAATAGTTTGGTGAATACGGGCCCAGATTTAGAAATTACGCACTTTATTTAAGTTGACATTTAACAAGGCCGACATTTTGTCATACTCTCTGAGTTGAAGGCCATTGCGTTTTCAGGGAGCTGGTCATATACAAGGTGGACAACAAACCCGTCATCAAGAAATACGTGATGGAGATGGACGTCAACACGAGAATCACGCACGAGTACACGTAGGTCACTAGCAGCTGATGGAATAATGAGTGTCGCAAATCAAATATAAAAGTCTCATTTCAGGAATTATAATGGTTGTTTCAATGATGGTGATGATAATGATGATTTGATGATGATGTGTTGATGATATGCTGCTGCTGATGACGCATTACTGGCGTTGATTGTGATGGTGATGACGATAATGATGGTGGTTGTGATGATGCTTTTGATGATGGTTATGGTAGTGATGATGTTTATGATGATAATGATGGTGGTTGTGATGATGCTTTTGATGATGGTCATGGCAGTGATGATTATGATTAGTGATTTACCCAGACCTAATCAGCGCGGCGCAGCGCCACGTCCCTTTATTGATCCGCCACCCTGCCCTTTTTAAAGGAATTAGCGCCTCGTGCCCTCTTGTCTGCTTTTAACAGCCTCGTTTTCATTTGCAATTTCTAACATGTTTGTGCTTCGTTAATTTTTATGATAAACGTGATTTCAAAGGGCAGAATGCATAAAAATGTAGACTCAATGTTATAAACTATGAAAAATACATGTGTATACATGTTTCTGCCAGTAATAACCAAAAATCCACCAAAGAAACGAACTGCAGAACTAGCTATAATTTCGGAATAACATATTCGGATAAATCATTTCAATCCGAATTTCAATGTTTGTGTTCTTAATGTTCTGTCTTGACGTTTGCTTTGCATCATTAATCAAAATAGTAGTAGCAAGGTCATCATCAACAGCATAATTCATATAAACCATAATGATGAAAATAAAAATATTTTCTACAATAAAAATATGAAAAATAAAAATTATACCACAGTAATAGGATTTTTCCATTAATAAACTTGATTTTAACTTGCCCATGAACCGTTTTAGTTTAAAAGATGTCTTGTTTGATTGCCCATTGGATAAAAATAAATACTTTTTCTGATCTTTACGAATAATATAACTTAATAATAAGAACTTATAATATTGGAAAATTAAAATTTGTTAATAAATTCACTTAATAATCATCAAATATATAAAAGAAATCAGTCAGTAATACTTTAAGAAAAAACTATTTAAATCTAATGTGCCCTTTTTAACAGTTTCGCCGCGCACATAATGCCCCTTTTCCAAATCAAGCGCCATGCCCCTCTGCCCTTCTAACTTAAACACTAATGATGGTGGTGATGATGGTTGTGAAAGTGATGATGTTGATGATGATGATAATGATAATTGAAGTGGTGATGATGATAACTTTTATGATGATGACGACGACGACGAAGATGCTGATGAATAATGAGGATGACGACAACGACATAGACGTGGGTGATTATGATATTACTGCTTTGAGTTGCACTACAGTATATATACGATATAATATACTATGTTTCTTTTTGCAGCATAACAACAGACCAGGAAATTTCACTGACTAAGACCGGTGTACTGTTGGTGAACCATTCCACTCCGATATTCGAAGTGCCGCTGGCGACGTTCAAAACGTTCGCGCCGATTATGCTGACGGTGAACGCGTCAACGCAGGCCAATATCGCGCTGAAGTCGGTCACAAAACACGCCACAAACTACGCCGGGAATGTCGAGTTGCGCGGAAGAACAATTATTTGTGAGTATTTAAAAGTTAATCACAAGGAAACCGAGTAACTAATGAGACATTTGTCAAAAACGTCACACGGTTTGTTCGTAAATTGTTTTAGAGTTAATATCGTGACTAAGTTGTATGTTTATATACTGAAAACCCTAACGGCATCTTCCGCGTTGTCGTGTTCTTAAGGAAGTTGTTTATAGCAGTTTTTTAACGCATTTGAGTCATGGAAGAAAATCGTATGTTTTAAACAAGATGGGGAAAGGGAGAACAGTGATAGGGAGTGTAATGTGAACCCATATTCCTAATTACTCATTTTAACGAATGAAAAATTAATGAGTGAGTGAGTGAGTGAAGAATGAGTGAGTTAGTGCGTAAGTGAATGAGTATGGAATAAGTGAGAAGTGATTGAATGAGTGGTGATTGAGTGAGTGAGTAAGTGAATGGGGGAGTGAGTGAGTAAGTGAGTGAATGAGTGCGTGAGTGAGTGAGTTAATTAGTGAATTAGTAAGGGAGCGAAAGCGTGCGTAAGTGAATGAGCGAGTGAGTGAGTGAGTGAGTAAATAAGTAAGTAAATTAGTAAGTGAATGAGTGAATGTAATGAATGCAATAAAAATTCGTGTTATTTTGCATTAATATTTATCTAACTTCCACACTTGTAAAAATGTTTCAACATTTATTTCCACCCACTGTGTTCATATACTTGTACGTGTATATCAATCACTTTAAGTAGACGAAAAGGTGAAGGTACTCACATTTAATCAACTCGCGGAATGGTGAAATAATGCACAAGTTTAAAACTGACTGATTCATAAATTCGATCCATATATTAAGCGTTTCCAAGTATAGTTAGTCATTTGAAAATTACACCAAATATTTCTACGGTCAATAAATACAACATAAGAACAACAACAAAACTCTTTATCTTATGTTAAATGCAGGAAATTTGAATAAAGAACACATCTCATGATAGTGATTATGATGATGACGACGACGACGATGGTGGTAATGATTATGATGATCATTGTAATGGTGATGATGTTAACGATGGTTATGATGATGTTGATGATGAGCGTATAATGATGATGATGGTGATAATGATGATGATGATGATGGTAATAATGATGATGGTTATGATGATGATGGTAATGATGATAATGATGATGATGATGGTTATGATGATGGTGATGATGGTAATGATGATAATGATGATGATGGTGGTGGCAATGATGATGATGATCATGATGATGACGAGCGTATGATGATGATGATTATGGTAATCATGATGATGATGAGCGTATGATGATGATGATGAAGGTAATGATGATAAGCGTATGATGATGATGGTAATTATGATCACATTGAAGAAGAAGAAAAAGATGAAGAAGATGATGATGATGATGTAGAGGATTATTACAGCAACAGCAATCATAACAATGATGATGACAATAATATTTTTCAACTAATTACTCTTTACTATAAAAAACTATAACTATACCATAACTATAAGGCAAAGATATCATTCGCGTTTTCAGCACAAAGTTTCGTAGAGGGCAAGCCTACCAAGAACGAGGTGACGGTGTACAACTGGACAGCGACCACGACTGACCAGAGAGTGGACACTAACCGGACATTCAACGCAACGTTCGCGTTCTTCCAGAACATGACTATAACTCCGTACATCTCCTGGGCGCAGAAAGACATCGACATGAAACTCGGGCCACCGGTACAGATAAGGTATGTTCCAGAACATGACCATAACACCGTACATCTCCTGGGCGCAGAAGGACATCGACATGAAACTTGGGCTCCCGGTACAGATAAGGTATGTTCCAGAACATGACCATAACACCGTACATCTCCTGGGCGCAGAAGGACATAGACATGAAACTTGGGCTCCCGGTACAGATAAGGTATGTTCCAGAACATGACCATAACACCGTACATCTCCTGGGCGCAGAAGGACATCGACATAAAACTCGGGCCACCGGTACAGATAAGGTATGTTCCAGAACATGACCATAACACCGTACATCTCCTGGGCGCAGAAGGACATCGACATGAAACTTGGGCTCCCGGTACAGATAAGGTAGATTGGTATTATACCATTGGTCCGCATCTTTCAACACGCCATTTGGTAGAATTTAAAGTCCCTTAATAACAGGTACTTTTTATGGTTTATTAGTATGTGTATGGATTTAAAAGATTCATTGATCCAGACGGTGATCCGGATCACCATCAAAATATACTAGAAATAATTTGTTTATTGGTGCATTTCCAACTTTACCATAAATCGTCAAATGAATCCGTTCATGACATTTTGCGTCAAGTTGCTAACAAGCAGACTAACAGAAACTGACCCCAAAAAATAAATAAAAAAGAAATAAAACTCGTTAAGTACATGCCAAATTGTCACGTTTACGTACGAAATGTACAATCATAAATAAACATGCGGTTATTTTGTTTGTTTGTTTGTGTATTTGGATTATCCGCCGTTTTTAACAGTATTTCAGTCATATCACGCCGGTCAGTTAACCTACTCACACTTTTCCTGGGCAAGCTTAGCCGATCTAAGCGGTTTACCAGTACTAAGTGCACATACCTACGTCAGTAACTGCCCTCCTGGAATCAGAGGTAGGGGGAGAATGGCCGTAGAAATGATTTCATGATGATGTGGCCGGCCTGGGGTTCGAACTCACGATCACCGGATTGGCAGTCCAGCTACCAACTGAGCTAGCCGGGAACGGCGTGCGGTTATTAAAATCGTTATACTTTGCAAAATTGACGTTAATCCCAATTGATTCATAAGACAAACTTATACAACAAACAGCTAATTTCAGACAAATCTATTCAAAAGTTAAAAAGTATCAACATTCAAACTTAGCGTTAGTTTCTTTTTTTTGTTCAGTATATAAACAAACAAACAAAACCTTACTTACAGTTTCCAATCGGTGGGTCGAGTGTATATAAACTGTCTTAGTCCTGACTAGATAGGTAACTAACCACAGTCCTTGGTCAGTTGGATGCCTTGGCCATGTAACGTTGAGCCGTGCTGGTCTAGCAGTTTCCAATCGGTGGGTCGAGTGTATATAAACCGTCTTAGTCCTGACTAGATAGGTAACTGACCACAGTCCTTGGTCAGTTGGATGCCTTGGTCATTTAACGTTCAGCCGTGCTGCTCTAGCAGTTTCCAATATGTGGGTCGGTTGTATGTAAACTGTCTTAGTCCTGACTAGATAGGTAACTAACCACAGTCCTTGGTCAGTTGGATGCCTTGGCCATTTAACGTTGAGCCGTGCTGCTCTAGCAGTTTCCAATATGTGGGTCGGTTGTATGTAAACCGTCTTAGTCCTGACTAGATAGGTAACTAACCACAGTCTTGTGTCAGTTGGATGCCTTGGCCATTTAACGTTCAGCCGTGCTGCTCTAGCAGTTTCCAATATGTGGGTCGGTTGTATGTAAACCGTCTTAGTCCTGACTAGATAGGTAACTAACCACAGTCTTGTGTCAGTTGGATGCCTTGGTCATTTAACGTTCAGCCGTGCTGCTCTAGCAGTTTCCAATATGTGGGTCGGTTGATGTAAACCGTCTTAGTCCTGACTAGATAGGTAACTAACCACAGTCTTGTGTCAGTTGGATGTCTTAGCCATGTAACGTTGGGCCGTACTGGTCTAGCAGTTTCCAATCGGTGGGTCGAGTGTATATAAACTGTCTTAGTCCGGACTAGATAGGTAACTAACCACAGTCCTTGGTCAGTTGGATGCCTTGGTCATTTAACGTTCAGCCGTGCTGCTCTAGCAGTTTCCAATATGTGGGTCGGTTGTATGTAAACCGTCTTAGTCCTGACTAGATAGGTAACTAACCACAGTCTTGTGTCAGTTGGATGTCTTAGCCATGTAACGTTGAGCCGTGCTGCTCTAGCAGTTTCCAATATGTGGGTCGGTTGATGTAAACCGTCTTAGTCCTGACTAGATAGGTAACTAACCACAGTCGTGTGTCAGTTGGATGTCTTAGCCATGTAACGTTGAGCCGTGCTGCTCTAGCAGTTTCCCCACGGTTCGGTTGCCGGATCCTAACTAGTCTACTGGTTGGGCTGTTCAAGTAGTCAAATCTGTAAGTGCAAATAGAAATAACTACCCAATCCAATAATGAAAAAAACACATAAATACTATGTGTGTGTTTTGACGACAGTGTATCATATACGAATAAGATATATTAAATTCTTAAAAATACGCGTAGTATAGTTTCATTTCATAAATTACATGTGTACATGGACTGGTACATTAAAAAGTATGAATTTACAATGTTTTGTTGAACGTTGTGGCAAATAACTGCATGTACATTTTGCATTTATATTTAAAACAAAAACATCCACAATAAGAGTTCATACCAAATAAGAAATGTCTAGTTGTTAAAGAATTAGTTAAAGCAAAGAAAATAATAAGATAATAAACTGACAGACCGTTTATTCAAATCCAATGCGCCATAAAATACCCAATTAATGTTTTAATTAGAAACACCAGTTTGTCACTTTCCACTGTTTCATTCCTTTATTATAAATTCTGGTCGTGGTTAAGTATGTACATGTAAGTCAGATATCGATTGTTTATGTCAGCCTTCTGTATGCAAGCGATCTGTCCGCGAGCTGCACGAAATTCCTCGAGCGCTCAAGTATTCCCGTGCAAAACGTGCAGTAATATATAAATAGCATCGCACGCACAGATTTTTAGACGGATGACCAGCCAAGTTTTGGTCTTTCTCTCTATATATATGTACGCAAGGCTGTACGCTTAGTTACAAACGAAACGTTGTTCTAAAATAACTATTTAAAAAAAGACATTTGTTCGATCATGTTTGTATTTAATAAAGAAAATGTTTTCGCATTATTTTCTATTCTAACAAGACCTGACTACATTTTCTGAAATTTCAATGCGAACTATTTTTTTTTACATTTTCGGAACTATTTTTTCGGGTTGTTTATTAGCAGTTTAACAATGGATAATTTTGTTTTTTGTCTATAGAATGCTCTGCGCGTGTCATGTTATTAGTGTGTATAATCTATAAAACAATTGTTCAATGAGTAATGTAAATGGCGAACTAAGCACGAACCAAGACACAATTAGTTACAGGAAATCAATAAATAATTAAATCGTTAAAATCTGATAATCGAGTTCAAAAATGTTAAGTCTTAATTCTTCGAATTATACATAAATTTGTATCCTGCAAAAATTGGTCCGTGCCTTCGCATTTTAAACTCGCAATAAAATGCTGTTCCATTGTTAACCTTTGTCGAAGAAAAATTTCCGTTTTTAGATTGTGGTATATCGTTGGGCGGGCGGGCTGGCGGGGTGGCGGCGTCAACTTTTCGTTTCCGCTCTCTAACTCGAGAACGGATTGAGATATTTTAATGAAACTTCATACATAGATACCTTATATACAGACCTCGCTTGGGATTGCATATAGGATGGGTGGGGTCAAGGTCAAAGTCCCCGTTGCTAAAAATAGGAAAACGGTTTCCTCTCAATAACTTGAGAACGCATCAAGATATTTTAATGAAACTTCATACATAGATACCTTATATTGAGACCACACTTGGGATTGCATATGGAGTGGGTGGGGTCAATGTCAAGGTCGCCGTTACTAAAAATAGAAAAACGGCTTCCGCTCAATAACTTGAGAAGGCATCGACATATTTTTAATGAAGCTTCGTATATAGATACCATATATCGAGAACTCGCTTGGGATTGCATATGGGGTGGGTGGGGTCAAGGTCAAGGTCACCGTTACTAAAAATAGAAAAACGGTTTCCGCTCAATAACTTTAGAATCCATAAAGATATTTCAATAAAACTTCATACATAGATACCATATATGGAGACCTTGCTTGGGATTGCATATGAAATGGATTGGGTCAAGGTCAAGGTCACCGTTACTAAAAATAGATTTGGTTTCCGCTCAATAAGTTTAGAATGCATCAAGATATTTGAATGAAACTTCATACATAGATACCTTGTATCTAGACCTCGCTTGGGATTGCATATGGGGTTGGTGAGATCAAGGTCAATGTCAATGTTACTAAAAAATACAAAAATGGTTTCTGTTCAATAGCTTGAGAACGCATTTCGATATTTTAATGAAATGTCATACATAGATGCCTTATAACGGGACCTCGCTTAGGAATGCATATGGCACCCAGAACTTTCTTTCATTATTGTGCTGACTTTTATGGATTTCGTTTGAAACATTTGGTTTTCGTAGAATTTCCACGTTTCTTGTTTTACATCCGAAATACCTTTTCAATATTATGTACATGATTAAACTTTTACATAATTAAATTATACATTGTAAACATCAACTTATCAGGAGTAGAACTTTCCGTAAACTAGTTTCTTTTATTGCATTTGGAATTGCTTTGATGATGTATTTTACAAGCCGCTAATAAAATATCTGTTCTGTTCGGCTCTGTTCTATAATGTTGTAAATTAAATAAACGAACGTTCAACCTCTGCCAAATTCATGGGTTCTAGGTATTGTCACAGGTCTTCTTGAACTGACAATAGCCATACGAACTGAGGGCAAAAGTTTGCATTCGAAACACTTTCACCCCAAAACATGAAGAGCAAATAAAGATATTCTACCAGTACATATTTTTTTCACAATACACGTTTAAATTGAGATGCAAGTCAAACTCCGGAAAATAAATCAATGCAAGCACTTATATATGAGGCAGCGTTAATTTTGAAACCAAATGCAATTTTGTTGTTGTTGTTTTCAGCACACGGCCTACGATCAACGCTGTGTCCACGGGTGACACGATCAAACGTTGCAACCGCGTTTACGTCTACGTCGACAGTAACGTCACTGTAGCGGAAACAGATTTCTCCGTGGACGCGTTTGGAATTCATATTTGGTACGCTATGAAATATTCTGAAATTCTGACATAATTGTTTTACTACATCATCGGGACAACCACGTGTAAATATATTTTTAAGAGCCATTTCCCAACAAACGTCAAACCTAATAAAAAAAATTATATAACAGTTAGGAAATACCGTTTAATTACTACAATATATTAAATGAGTTTTGATACAGTAATTTTTTTACTCATTTCATTTAATTGTTAAGCACATTGTACACAAACTTCAAACAGTATAGTCGCCTTTTTCATGTTTGTTTATTGCTGGTTCGAACCTTTTTTTCTTACTTAATATGCACAACCGTAGCACTTTTAAATCCTAAATTCACCGTCATAATAAACTCGATGTGCTAATTATATACCTTTAAGTAAAAAAAATGTATATTAGGTCGGGTACATCCCGTTAAATGTTGTTTGTTGTTAAAGGGACTTCTTTACAGATTTTCGTATTTTTGGAAAATGTCATAAAATGTTTTAATTGCAAAAACTAAAGCATTTGGAATAATCTAAAACAAATATTATAAAAAGAAAAACGGTACTTTTTTTCCAAAATACCGATTAAAAGCGTAACAGACGCTTTTTAATTTTATCCATTTCGATTAATTATTGTCCATAAACAAAACGATATTTCCAATATATCTCTTAGTCACGAGTTTAATTTCGCTTATTTGGATATACTGCCTAAGTATGTTAATCCGGACAGTACCTAAATCCGGACACCTGAAAAATATGTGTTTGTATGATCAAGACCAATAATTCTTATGTATTGATTGATGCACACGCCTGTCTCAGCACCATATGTCAAGTTTCAACAGAATCGATTGAGTATTATTTCACTTACTTACTATTGTTTTTTTCTTCCTTAAAAATGTAAACATTTGCACGTGGGGGAATGACATCAAACAATACCTCCGATAAATAAAGCTTTAGAGTGAAAATTATGAAAGTAAACACCAGAAAAAGGTAAACATAGGAAGAAAAACAAGAAATCTGACAAAGTGTAGTTTAATGTTTATTTATATTTATTTTATTTTAAGTAAAGTATATTTAAAACAGTGTCCGGATTTAAGTACTCGCCATCCGTTTTTCGAAACATGTTACATGCCTTTATAAAACACTTCATTCGGTTACTTTTAAATAGCAATTTTCACTAATATTTTAACCAAAGCTTAAGATTAAACCCTACTTATTATGTTTAACTATATATTTTTGTTTGATGTAATTATCGAGAAAAATCGTCCAAAAACTAGCAAAAGTGTCCGGATTTACGTACTTCGCCAGTAATATATAATTTCTTTTTGAGATCTGTGAGATTTGAGATTTGTTTAAATTGTCAGTTTGCCCATCTGTGAACAGGGCCCTTTAAAGGTGCTTTGATTTGTTTCAAGGAACGTCAAGGTGATGGACAGCCTTTCACGCAAGATCAACATTTTGGAGGCGGGGCTTTCACACACGTGTCACGCGGACTGTCACGCGGATAACTTCGAGAAGAACGCTGACGTCACCATGGAGACGGCGTGCGGGTATCCGAGCAAGAAACTGACACGGAACGACCTCGAGTTCGTAAGGTAATTTGTATGTTTACACATCAGCTGTGATTGCTGTTTTCAAGGCTTGCTTGGAAATAGTTCCGGCAGCCTTTGCACTGCAACCATTGATGAAACGGCTCCCCGTATGGCCACAGCACTCGAGCATTCCCGATTTCAAAATTAACTTTTTATCATGTACTCATAAAATCTCGTTAAAAGATTGGCATAAATTCGGACTAAAAACATCCCTTCTCAAGTTTTCTCTCATCTGAAAAACACAGGGACAAGTCTAATGCTGCTTCGGAGCGGAAAGACATGGAAATAAACTTCGAACAAACTCAACTGCTTCGAAAATTCCAAATGAAAGAAACGAAGACTTAAATTGTGCCAGGTTTCATTCCCCTGATTTCTTATTTATTTAACACTCCATCTTCTTTTTTGAAGCCTGTATCAACTCTGGGGTGACTACGTGCTGTTTTCCGCCGAGGAACGCAACGTCACGTGGTGCGGCAAACCCGGTCGCGCATGCGTAGATTGCAGGGATCACGTGGTTGCAGATGACGTCACTAACGCATGCGCTGATCGCATTGTTTCTACGGAACTGGCAGCCTCTGTGTCAAGACTTGCGAAATTTATAGAGGCAGAATGGCCAGAAAGTGAGTTTTATTTATTCAAATTCGAAAATAGCTTCTTACATAATTATTCGAAACGCATATTGTATGTAGACAAAAGTTCCTAAAAATGGCGACTGAATGCCAACGTCACAATGGTAGATCTAAGTAGAAAAGCGCAGTGATGTACGACTAACATTAAAATTTTGTGAACTTCAGTTGTCTATAAAAAAAATAAATTGTTAGCATGGAATAAAAAAATTAATTGACTCTGAATGAGAAAAATAAGTGACAACTATGAACGCCACTGCATCTATTTCCGCTAGCATGAGGACAACATTAGGTCAAATACTGTACATTAATACACGGCTAAACATGTTCTGCTATAGGTCATAGAAAATAATACTTTATTACTTGTATGTACATTATTGTATAATGGTTGTACTTTCAATATGAGTATTTATGCACAGTCGCACGATCTTCTCAATTCCACTTCAGTTTGTTTCAACAAACTGAAAATTTACGAAAAGGAGAAGCTTACTGACATTATTAATAAGCACTGACTCCTGAATAAAAAGTAGTTCATATACGTTATCATATCCAGTTTGTTTTCCCAGGAAAGCTATTTATTCTCGAAGCGTTTGACGAAGACACGTCCGAATTTCCCAACGGCCGCCATGGCAACGAATCCGTGTTCTACGAGGGACGCGGGGCAGAAATTTCCATCACACAAGCCAAAGCTTTTTCGCCCGCTGTCTTGGAAACCGATGACTACATCCAACGGCGTCTCAGCGAGCTTGCCGTGTGCGCTAATTTCGCGTACGTTGCGAAAAACGACACGAAGGTTAGCGCATGCGTAGCGAGGAAGCCGATAAGTGATCGCCGCAAGAGGTCGCTGCTTTCGCGCACGCGCAGATCGGGTCACGTGGAGCACACAATGGTGAAAGAGCTTCTGGAAAAACTAGGTACTCGTTGTGATAATGTGATAATGTGTCCGCAATCAATCATACATATCGTTTTATTTACGAGGAATCTATCTACTTGCAGTTTTTGATGGTCTTTAGCTAAAAGCATTAAATCAGTTGCTTAAAAAGACTGAGATCTCAACGTCCATTGGTACAGACACCAAAGCCAACTTACGCAGCCTATTGAGTATTTAAATAGACAACGCAGTTTGCATTCACAACACTCATATACGAGTACATGTATAACTAGTGTTTCCGCACCTAGGTGATGCGGTATCGAAATCGCCGTCTGTTAACCTAACCTCGGTGTCACCACTTCTGGTTGGCGGTGCGTACCCGCAGGGATCGACAATGGACGTCGCCTGTGGGGCATTCACCGGACGTGTTTCTCAGGATGATACGGAAAGATTTAGAAGGTAATCGCCAAATATGCATGCAAGCTAAGTTTTATAAGTATTGTATTTAAGCAAATATCAGCGTAATACATGTACGTGGCAATTTCCAAAACCTCAGTTTTTATAGAGCACTCACGAGTTATGCGGCCTACAGTTCTTTTCGAGCACTTTCTGTCTAAAGAAAAAAAGGCAAAAAAGGATCTAACATACAACCATCGTTTTGATAGATACTAAGGGACGTTAACAATACAAGTGTAAATCGTTTATAACTGTTTTGGAGTTATAGTCATTGGTTTAAGTTTTGCGCTGAACCAAAATTTAAGGTACATTTGAATAGTATGGAAATACGACATATCATAATTCTAATGAAATTTAATATAATCGTAATTGGGGAGGCATTAATCAACATAACGATTACTGTGTCCGTGATTTACTTTGTAAAAAACATGTGTAGTATCAGACTTATAGAGTACATATTAAACAATGTACCGTGTTAGTTATCTACTTTGTAATACATTAAATGTATTAATAATGTATAATTTGGTCTGACGGTAATAATTGTAAAGTTTTGTACTACTTACGACTTATATGGACCTATTGGTAGTACATTTAATGTATTTGTAATGCGAAAATTATTTCTATTCTAACTTTACCTTCAACCAATAAATACTGAAATTACACTGCGATCTACAGATTACAGTTTCGGACAATATTGTGTTGTTTATTGCGCGCCTACCGGTAACTTTCGTTATTTCCTTTAGAAAAATCTGCGCGTGTCATGTTAGACTACTTAATACATGACTTAAACCTACAAATTCTACACTTACAGACTAATTGAGTACCCATTAACCGACGTGGACTTCGACCCAGAGGGCGACACCAGTGCCTGGTGCGGCGTGGAAACGAGGCGTTGCCATGGTGACTGCAGCCTCCACTCGGGCGACATCGACGACCACTGGAACTGGTGTGGTACCCGCACAATGCACATGCGTTTGGCGGCCAGGCTTCAGCGGCTAACGAAGATCCTTCCGCCATCTGAAAGAGGTCAGATAGAGTCTAATAGAAACATGTGAAATGGCTGGTATGCATACATCTTAGTAATAACTCAAACAAAATCATATCATTCCTCAAGTATGTTTTATTTCATTGTGTGTGTATTTCGAAGTTTATGATGTCCTTCCGCGCCTGAGGCTGCATTATGTGAGGACCCGGTGTGTGTCCCAGCACTCCAACCTAATTTTTAACTTACTAGAGACTCACGATAGTTGGGGCGAATTTTGAATCATAGCTGCAATTTCCATCTTTTTTTTTACTGAAAGGTGTTTTAATTTTGGTGTAGTCTTGTGCTGTGTGTGTGGGGGGGGGGGGACCGGAGTACCCGGCGGAATCCCCACCTGTCCGGTATGGTGACCACCAACCAAACTCACATGCGTTTTATTTCATTTGATTTATTTTATTTTTAAATGAAGACATCATTTTCGATTTAACGTTGTCGTTGTGATGCGTAGCTTTTAACCCCTCGGGCTAGCGCCCTCGTGGTGTAATTCCTATGCATCTGAACTCCAAATCGTTGTTTATTGACTGATAAACAACGATAATCCGAAAATTATTTCGATTCTAACATAATCTTACAAATATAGTTTGCAATTGTAATGAGAACTACATTTTACTATGCTGCGCTCAGATTCGAGACTACTTTTTTTCGTTGTTCATTAGGTAGTTAAACAATGATAGATTTGTTCTTTGTCTATAGAAAAATCAGCGAGTAGCATGTAAAAATGGTTAATTCTGGTTCAGAATCGCCATGTGTTAATTATTCTAGCATGTCCCCATTCTGAGCGTTGCATAGTGAAATGTTTTTCTTATTACAATTGCAAAAATATTTGTCAACTCATTTTAGAATCGAAAAAATATTAATTTTAGCATTATCGTTCTTTATCAGCCAATAAACAACGATGTGGAGTTCTGATGCGTAGGAATGAAATCACGAGGGCTAACAACGATAAATAAAAAAGTCTTTCTCAATTTGACAATCCGTACGAGATACATGCTGATTTTTATACAGAAAAAAATCAAATTGAACATTTCACTTAAGTACAGCTTTGGATATCCTAATGAGCTTTAAGGATATGTGCCACTGATGAATTCATGAATCTATATTCACAATAATTATGACCATTGATGAATTTGGTTTCTTATTCCTGAAAGAATGGTTGTTGTTTTTTGTAAATATTTGTTTGTTTTGTGTGGCATTTCAGTCGTCGTCCAGAAAGCGTTGACGATGAATATCACAGACGTAAAAGACGAGCAGTTCATGGAAGGGAGGTAATTTGGTTTACTTGAAGTTTTAAGATGTTTGTGTGGAGTACCTTTCTATTAGACATAAACGATGATTTGTTATTGATGATGAGTTTGATTGGCAGATATGACCGTAAAATGCTTGATATGTATACTAGGGGAACTATGTGTGAAACAGTCGTATTACTATACCACTGTTTCAGCTAAATATTGTGGTCTCATGTTGTGTTTTACAAGTGTCAAATGATTTTTTTAACGCTAAGAGTTTACAACGACACCGGTAAGCATTCGCAAAGTTATTCAGCTTACCAGTGCGAAAAAATCTAAACATTTTTTAAACCGCGTGGCGGATTCATCCGTTTTACCGCATTGACGCAGTTTGCATGTCCATTGGTTTCAGAGCTGCTCGAATCACACTAAAATCGGGCGGAAGTCTTTCAGCGGCAGTGTTCACTCAGTACGTCACCTTGGCTGGATTCGATTACGTCACGCGCGTTTCAGATAACGTCATAGACGTGTGCGTCAAGGTACAGGACGGCATCCAGACCAATCTGGCCCAGTTTCCGACTGCAAATTTTATTTCCGTACCTCTCCCACTTGGCGAGGAGGACGAATACGATTATCCCGGAAGTTTGAGGAACGAATCCAGAAAACCGCTGCTTTTCGACGTATCGACCTCAAGCGACGACGTGTCGGAACACTTCAAACTACATTCGTTCGTCAGTCCGGGGAAGAGATACATTCGCCTCGACACCATGTTGGTGTATCTTCTGGATCTCAGTTACGATGACTTTCAGGGCGGTTTATACGTCATTTCCGGATCCGGTTATAGGCCGAGGTCGGTCAATCTTGACAACATCGCTACCCGTCACGACAAGGAGAAGATGCGGTAAGACTCATTAAATTATTGATAGGATTGTACCAAGCCACGGCGTAATTAAGCCAAAGAATCCTTAATTTAGAAAACTGTTTTGCATGTGTTGATGACGTTACAACAGCGCTCGCAGCACGCATCTAATATTCGGAGAATATTCTAAATACTAACTACTAGAACAACGAGGGGTTTCAATATCTGGTAAACATTGTTGCCATATTTCGTTCAAGTTACTGGCATATAGACATTTGATTTTGCAATCGATTGTCAACTTTATAAAGTGTTAATATAAAATGACATGAAGTGTTATTGGCAACATAACAAGTCATCTTGCCAATGCAGCCAAATACCTGGATCACATGAAAGCTTACGGTTGCAGATTCGAGATGGGACAGGCCGTAGAATTGAAGCCTAATGGAGTTGCCAGCGAGGACAACCTGTTCAGACTGGCCATTGCCCTTATCCGAATCGCCAAGAGCGTCCGTACGCAGCAGATCGGCGTCGGCATCGGCTGCAAGGCCGACAGGCTCTACTTTGACGTCCGACCGATTACCGACGAGGATGATTTGGTGGTGGAGGTATGGGATAGCGGCAACACTCCACTCTACAATCGGTTAAAGCTCATACAGGACATGATTTCTCAGGGTATGTGCGATTTTTTTGATTAGGCATTCTAATTCGATTTTAGCATCCGTATACCTGACCGGTGTTCCGATTGATATCTAGATATCTGATTAGTTCACATTTAAATATCAGGATATCTGACTGGTAGTTGGATTTCCGGATGTCCGAATAGTCGGAAGCATCATACATTTAACACTTTTAACTGATGCAAAAATGCATATGTAGGCCATAAGCGACATGACGTATAATTAAAAGCAAAGACGATGAACACTTCAAACGTAACGTAAGTATTCGATTATAAAAGTTTCGTATGATTGTACTATACATCTTGCAGAAAATGTTGCCAATTAAGGAGAGAAATACAAAATTTGGCAACTGATTGTTAACTTGTATGCCAGGTGGGTCTGTGGTCACTGCCAGACCAGACCCGGTCATCTGTAACGCCCCGGCCCTTGGACGCGACTATTTCTATTTCAACTTTGACCTCGATCAGGAAGGGTATGTTAACGTGTATTTAAACAATTTGAAGATATTTGAGTGAATTAATATACTTTTTTTTAAACAATTCGCATTGTCTCTTTTGTGAAGAGGTTAAATGAGGTTGCCTTTTTCGTACACACATTCACACACATGTTTATTTATTTACACACATGACGACAATATCGTTAAAATATATATTATTTGTTAGCTGTGAACCACTTACATGTATCTACAAGCGCAGAGCTTCAGTTTATATAATTCATGATATTATTGCCTATAGGGTACCTATTCGTTTGTTAGAGCGCTGTAGGACCATATTTTTCACACGCGTGAAAAATAGGATCTCATTTTTCACACGTGTGAAAAATAGGATCTCATTCTTCACACATCGCAATCTCATTCTTCACATTTTCTGTGAAATTTGTGATCGAGTCCAGTTTTTGATAAGCACTCAAATCATATTCTTCACACATGAAAAAAAGTGTTCAAATTTTCAAAAAAGTGATTTTGTTACAACATAATCCTATTTTTCACACTTTATGTGCCCGAAAAATAAGGGTATAATTGAAGGTACGGTACGGTATGCATGGTATGGTACGATATGGTGCGGCATGGCATGGCATGTATGGTATGGTTTGTAATGCTATGGTATGGAAAGGTACGGTACGGTTAGGTACGGTGCGGTACGGTTAGGTACGGTTAGGTACGATACGGTTAGATACGGTTAGGTACGGCACGGTACGATACTGTACTGTCCAAACGTACGTACCAACATGTGCGGAGGTTCTAATAAGGTCAATATATTAATTGTCCGTGTATACGAATATTCTAAATAGGGCGGAGATATGCATGGTTATTTTGGTTTTAATAAACCAAAATAAGACGTTTTTTGTACGTACGTTCTGATGCGTGCAGTTGTAAATATCCCAATAAATTGGTGTACATTCGTATGGACGTACGCGAGTATGCACTTCTATATCATAATTAGACCGTACAAACGTATTGACTAACGATTAAGCACATGCATACATTAGTATATACCTCCTAAATATTGCTTAGTTTCTCATAGTGATGACAATACTGATGATGACGTTAACTATAATGATAATAAAGGTGATGACGAGAATAATTGATGACGATGATGACGATGATGATGATGATGATGATGGTGATGATGATAATAATGATGATGAGTACTGTATAATTATGCTCCAAATAATAATTTCATCGATTGTCGCGATACAATTTCACCATACAATATGTGAAAAATATGAACCGTACGCATACCCCGTTTTTGGCCAATCACATTCTTCACACTTATAAATGTGAAAAATGAGATCCTATTTTTCACAGACGTTTTTGCCGCCTGGGGTGGGGGGGGGGGGTGGGGGTGGCGGGGCCCTTCAGATGGGAAATTTTACGGCAAAAAGGGGATTTTTTTTTTTAGCAAAGCAATATTACATGTTTATATTCTACGTGGTATTAAAACATTAATGTGTTTTTGGTACACATGATAACTTAGATTAAATTCATTTGATGAAAAATTGCTGGAATTGTTTACGAAAAATTGTCAATTATTGTCTAATTTTGGTCAATTTATTTTCAAAATAAAGCTTACCTTTTGAGAAGACTTTTAAGGTTAACATACGGGAAAAATATATACATTTTAAGCAGGGGAATGGGGCCGCATTTCGGCCCCAAATTGGCCCTAAAAAAACACTGGTTCGAATTAGAAACTCATTCGGTACAGTAACAAATTATAAGTGTTCATCAAGAGAAATAAATCTAAGATGAAACGTTTAATAACCCCAAACGTCTATCATTATATCCCCAGACACTGCTGGAAAACAGACAATACTTTCTGCGTGGAGACACACGAGTCGCGTTACAACGTTAGCGTCATTCTCCAACGGCGTCTAACGTCAGCCGCCGGCACCGGCAAACTTCCGCGAGCTGACATCATGCCGGAGATCGAGGTGTGCGTCGTTGATACTTGCGGTGGCTGCCCAAGCGCTGGTAAGAAATCTGCTTATGTGAGTATGCGTTTGCGAATAAATGGGTCTAAATTCGTGAACCTTCATTATCAATTTATATAGGGCATAATGGTCCGCGGAGACAGAATTCTAATTGCTAATTACGAGAACTTTCGTGTACACGTGTAGATATTTGAGCACTCGAGACATTCATGTTGCCCTATTTAAAAACGAGTAAAAAGCAACAAGGGTGCCACGTGAGTTTGTTTGGCCGAATATACATACATAGAAACACAGCCTTACGGTATCATACGGTGTATTGTATCTTTATGCGTTGTATGACCTCGGTGTTGACGTCACATCCGTGATATTTGTTTTGAATGACGTTAATACTGTGTTTTTAATTATACTGATGAAGAGCTTTGCCAGAAATATTGATTAAATGTGTAAATATGAACGCTTACTCATTATGTTCCTAACGGATGACATAGAGACAAATGTGCATTTTATCTTTGATACGATGCTTTTCGCTTGACACGAACGGTTTTGCATTTGTTGTTGTTGTAGGTGGTGGTGGTTTTATTTTTTTATATAACTTTCAGTAGAAGAAAACATAGCATGTATAATGTTCGTGTATCGTGTGTTTCGTTTTACAGGAAGCGTGTGGAAGGAGAAGGTGGTTAAGTGCACAAAGATGATCCTCAAGTACCTGGCTCGGGCTAGCGTCCCGTTCCAGCCGCTATTGGACAAGGTGTCCATCTTCAACACGGACAATCACCAGTCCAGTGTCCACTCGCTGGCCTGCCACGACGGCAGGGTCTGCGTGGAGAACACACAGATCTATGCGCTTCTGTGTAAGTTTGATTCCATTTTTGTCACCGATCTATAGAAATATTCTTCAAAATCTTGCTGGCGGAGGGAGAAGTGCGGTGGGGAATTTTGAATAATTTTGCGTCAGCGCCAATAATAGCAGTTTTAAATTAACGTGTTAAAAATAACAATCGGATCTTGACAACTCTTTACACAATTGTTGCACCTCAGATCATCTAGAGACAGTCGACTCTGCAACTGTTGTAAATCTAAAGGTTTCCCCAAATCCGGAGTGGCATTGCTTAATGTCCTGACTTGAACCAAATTTAAAGAGCCAGAGACCTTCCATTTGGGAATAAGAGTGCAATTCAAACCCAGCCTGGAATCAAATAAGCAAACCTAACAATAGTCGAAACGTTTACAAACCAAACGCTTCAGATGACGAACTTCCTTGTAAGTCTTGGGAATGGGAATAAGTACATTGGTGCATAAGCGTATATTTGATGTTTTCTTTATTACTGACAAAATGACTCAATGAACTATTTCAATGTTTCCCAGTGCCGCTCACGACCGCCACGTACAAGCACGACAACGTAGACGAGTTGATCTTCGGAGGGGCAGACAATCCCAGCCCCCTGCTGGAAATAGTGGAACAGGAGCTGGCCTGGAGAGCTGTGGGAAACGTGGACGTCTACCTAGAGTCCGCCAAGGACGTTAACTCCCTTAGAAATACAATTCAGGTAAGTGAAGAGTTGTCTTCCTTTCGTCGTGCTACATGGAGTTAACTCCCTTAGACATACCATTCAGGTAAGTGAAGAGTTTTCTTCCTTTTGTCGTGCTACATGGAGTAAGCCAATGACATTAACTCGCTTAGAAATACCATTCAGGTATGTCTAGAATTAACGTCCTTTTGTAGTGTAGTGTAGTGTAGTGACAACTGAGTTTCTCAAGAACGTTCACACCCTTAGAAAAACCGGTCAGGTAAGTCTAGAGTTGTCGTCCTTTTAGTGCTGCTTAGAGTCCGCCAAAGACGTCAACTCGGTTTGAAATACCATTCTGGTAAAGTGAAGAGTTTTCGTCCTTTTGTAATGCTACTTAAAGTCCATCGAGTGGTTTAACTACCTTAGAAATACCATTCAGGTAAGTCTATAGTTGTCTTTCTTGTTCAGAGCTTAACGGAGTCAGCCAAGGACATTAACATGCTTAGGAAATACCATTCAGGTAATGTGTAGAGATGTCGTCCTTAAGAAGTGCTTCCTGGGGTCGGCCAAGGATGTTTACTCGCTTAGAAATGCCATTCAGGTACACGTAATTTTAGATGTGTCGTCTTTGTGTGGTGCTACTTAAAGACGGCTAAGGACGTTAAGTCGGTTAGAAATTCCATTCAAATAAATGTAGAGTTGTCTTGCTTTTGTTGTGCTTCTTTGAGTCACCATCTGACCCAGTACCAGATTTAATTCATCAACATCTATTCCTCTCACTAAGAAATATCACTCATGGTTTACTTGTAATGCGTGGTAATCAACATGTTCAATAGACAAGTCCAAGTTGAAAAGTTATGTACATTTGTAGCTTTCGTGTTTTTTAAAGGGTAAACAGCTTTTATGTCGTTCACAGCGATTGTAAAACAAATCACTGTGCATTTTAGTATGTCTGGCCTATCAGCGTCTGCATTAAGTAGTCGAGGCATTTGACAGCGTTTTTTTAAATATAAATTTGCTTTTTGGAACAGCAGCAAAATGATGCTGAAACTCAATGTTTGCTTCGTGGCACTTCTTTCAGATTCTTTTGATGTACAACAAAAACGTGTCGCTGGTTACTTTCCACATCGATTCGGAAACAGACGAAGATGACGTCATCATTACGTTGCAAAGGAAGGTGGAGCAATGGGTGTCGGGGGTGTGTCCTTCGTGGAGCCGACTCGTGACCACGCCCTACACTATGACCAAGATCCCAATGGACCGGAAGAAGCGGAGCATAGAACGCAGCAAGGACAGGAACGAAATGAATATGCAAATGAGGAACTGGGAGGTGGACTGGATGCTGAAGTCTTAGATTCTAGGACATTACCCCCTCGGAAAATATCCTTCCTGCAAAAATGCTAAGGTGGACATTAGCCCCTTCCAAGCAGAACATTAGCCCCGTCCAGATTTTGTCAGGAGAACAACAGCCCCTTCGCAATTATATACAGAATAAACACAATGCAATGTAAATATGTCAGTATATTGAACTTTAGAAAGAGTTACGATTGCATGAAATAAACTAAACAAAACATAACAGTTTATTAGCTATTAACACGAACAATAAAAATAATTGTATAGCGCCTTTATTTTTTTAAAAAGGACATAATTGAATTGTTTAGTTTGGAATATCGTCCTAATTGAAAGGGGATAATGTCGGGTTTAAAAAATTGATAATGGGCTGGAAAAATCTGGAAGGGGCTTTTGTCTGCCCTATAAAAATATGGAAGGGGCTTATGTCCGCCTTTGCATTTTATGAGGAATGGGCTAATGTCCAAGGGGCAAATGTCTGTTTACCGAAGTCTTAATCAAACTTTCAATGTCTTTACGTTGAGTCAAGCGTTACTTTGTTACTTTTATTTATGAATGCTGATAACAAAATAATATCTTCAATACTGTATTTTAAAACAGAAGTGTATGAAAATAAATAAATTTTCGCTAAATTGTTATACGGTAAATATGACTGTAGTGGATGTAACGATACAGTATGTTTTTGTCAATGTGTTTATTGCAATATAAAAGCAGATAATATGCATTTGTATATTCCTTAATTTGCTTATCATAATCTTTCAGATATCATGTACATTTGTTCATGTTGATGGTGCGTTTAGCAGTTTGTATTTGGCACCTTGTTTCCATTTTGTATCTTTCATACAGAACATGTGATTAAAAGCCTATTTATGGAAAGACAATTTAATGCAGATGATTCATTGCTAACCAAATATAATCAAACATTGAGGCATGTTACGTTTATTATATACTTGGTTTAGCATCCTGTCGTAGATACTGGTAGTTAGTGGTTTTCTGGTTTTCATTTGTGATTTGATTGCATTGTTTTCTTATCTTATTAAACCACTTAAAAGTCAAGAATGTGTTCACTCGTTTCTGTTTTAGTTTAAGTGGTTATGTTTAAATCTGTGCATGTCACATGTACACTAAGTCATCTGGAAAAAAACTTAGGGCAACAATGTAACATATCCAGTGAGGAGGACAGAGTATAGCTCTGACACAATATAATAAATAACAAATAAAATAAACACAATAAAACTATTTGAAATTACATTTTTGTCACATGTACACTAAGTCATCAGGTAAAACTTAGAGCAACAATGTAACATACCCAGTGAGGACGACCGAGTATAGCTCTGACACAATATAATGGATAAAAATAAAATAAGCATAATAAAACTATTTGAAATTACATTTTTTGTAACTATTAACAACTACAAACACATTTAATAGTAGCAATAACAAAGCTCCTCTTCATTTAGAAGCATAAAGCATACTGCGAAAACCACAGGGGCATGTCCTTTGACCTTTTGGGGAGACCCTGACCAGACCTTATAATAGCTGTAATTATAGATCTATAATTACAGGTATTATAAGGTCATGGTGACCCTAAAAGGTCAAAAGACATGCCCCTGTGGCTAAAACTGTTTATACCATGAAAACTGGTGAGTGAACTAAACTATAGGAAACAATTCGAGTGCATAATTTATGCTAAAATAGCATATAAGCGTTAGTTTAATGTATCCGACCTATACATTATCTACTCGCGTTTATATGCCTTTCAACGTTTCGAACACTACTGAACTTAATGTAAATGTACGAAGATTTCCGTATTTTAGCAACGAATTTAATTAATACATTGGCTCGATTTCAACGGTTCACTTAAATATAATTTATACATGCAATTTATTGAATTTACTGTAATACTATTAAACGCTCTTAAATTACCGATATTTCTACCTTACAATATTATCAATAATAAAACAGCTCACTTTACAAGGCTCCTTTCTGTATTTTCTGGTTTGTCCATAACGGCAAACTTGCAACAAAGGAAAGTAATATATTCATCAGATATTATATAAAAGGGGAGTAACCGATTAAACTACATATCAAATGATCTGTTCGTCACATGGTCATTTCGCACAATTAAGTTACATCCAATTTCAATAAAATAACTTCATTTTTAAGCCTCTTAAAAGCGATGGTGTTCACATCTATCAATAATACAAATTAATTGATAGCTCTCACGATTTAGTTGTTAATACTTTGCTCGGAAGTATTGTTCCTATGTTATTATGCCAGTTATGCATGCGGGTTTTGTGCGAAACGTGTACAAATGTATTCGTGTACCTGATCGTGATTTGAGCTACCCCAAACCAATTTTTTAGGAATAATTGCTCAATGTAAAATGAAATGTGCATCTTCTGATAGTTCAGTGATACATGTAGTAACATCTGTCAACATCTTTTCACAATTCACAGTTCATATCCGCTTATAAAACCAAACCAATGTTTATTTGATACTGCTAGGTGCCAGTGAGTGGAAGCTACAGATCATTCATTACTAACTGAGCCGTATTGATTCGAAATTGATACATGTTGACCGGTTAGACCGGTATCAATTTGACAGGTCTTACTCATATGTAAACCAACAACAAGAATTAGATTTATGCACAGGTTTATTAAGCGCAAGACCGGAGCTTTTTCCACACATGGCTTACACTGACACTCAGTCTGCGATACACTGCTGCATAATATATTGATCAACATTGTTTTTGTTGACTCGAAAATAAATTAATAAAAACACACTTCGACTGATGTGATCAAAAGTGAATAAAGTACATGCGCATTAAGGAATAACAGAACAAACATAAAAGGAATCCTATTTTAAATCATAATATGAACATAAAACAATCATAAACATATTAAATAACTAATAAACAAACAACTTTTATTGCATTAAATGAAATTAAAGGAAACGTGATGATACATTTGAAACATAGGTGACATGCAGAAAACAGTCTGATCCTGATACGCAAACTCTGAATTATTTAATTACAGCAAACAATTTAGTTGGTCAAAAACTTTAACCCCCAAAAGACCGGTCCATGATATATTTTATGATATTTTAAAGACATGCACAAAGTATTACATGTAAACTTACCACTGTTGTAAACTCAGATGTATTAATTAAGAGTATACATAAAACATATGTATGAAGAAAAGGGTGTTATAGTATTGCCCCTTTCGTGGCTATATTGCAAATCTAGACACCCGTCGATTTTAAGGTGATTGTACGATTAATATTATATTGTGGATGAAAATAGTCGAATGCTTCGACATCGAATTAATATTGCAAAATCAACAACAGTAATAATTGATGTCTTCAATATAATCAACAACAGTTCACAATCCAGACGCTGGCATGATCTTCCATTAAAGCCGGATGTACTCATTCATGGAATACCGATTTTATTTTGGCTTTTAAAGTTGTATTACATCATCAATTTATATGTATATGCATACCATGGTAACTAAAATGCTTCAATATATAATCTACTAATCATGATAAGAAGTATTTACATCTTAACGGCTTAAACCAGACTTAACGCGAAGCAATAGGACGTCTACTTGCTGAAGGTTTTCTATACATGTTAATGCCTTGCATTATATATATAACTTTAATGTGACAAAGCTTTAATAACGCACATACAGATTTAAAAAAAAACAACGTAATTTCCTTACTCGTAAATGTTGAACATTCCAGAAAATGTTTATTGACTTTTCATATGTTTTGTTGCATTCTACTGGTAAACAGAGCGCAGTATGCACATTAGACAAACATATGGAGTGTGGTTGTTGAAATGTTACTACATTAAACACTTTAAGATTTAAAGATTTTAAATCGCGAATGATGTCGCAGATGGCTCTGATCGTTCAACTGGGAATGCTGGGTCTCTACTAGCCCTGTGCCGGCACCTTTGGTAAGAGGTTTCTGTACTTCGTCGATTGCATGTGTTGTCTCTGCATCCGCTAAAATGAGTTGTTCAAATACACATTAAAAACTATTTATTTTGTAACAATAAACCGGTGATTTGGTCAAATTTTCTTTAAGTATCTTAACTCGTTGACGTTGACGTTGATAATACATTACCTTCTGACGTTGTAACGCTAGAGTCGTACTGCCGTCGAAGTGCCTTGCCCGCCGCGTGCGCGTGCGAGTTGTTTCGACCTTGGTATGCTGGGTTATCGATCCAAGGGTCCTCAGATGTTGGGTTGTCGCACCAAGAATCTTCGAAGGTTAGGTTGTCGCACCAAGGATCTTCGTAAGTTGGGTTGTCGCACCAAGGTTCCTTATATGTTGGGTTGTCGCACCAAGGATCTTCGTAGGTTGGGTGCCGCACATGGGTCTTGATAGGTTGGGTTTTCAATCCAAGGGTCTTGGTAAGTTGGGTTACATAACCAATCTTGCTGGTCCTCTTTTTCTTGCTCCTTAAGATTCTCTTTGGCTTGAATATGATCTCTGGTTGCAACAAGCTGCATATAACTTTTTAAATATAACAATTTTCTAACTGATAATACTTAACTAAAAAGACATCGTACGTATCACCTGAATCTCAAATTAAGCAGGCATTAGTAAAACTATGAAATGAATGAATGTACTTATAGATTTTTAACATTAGACAATGCATCGTTAGTTTTTGAATGTTAGAAACTTGATATAAAATCTACACAGCATGTATTAATTAATGTCTATAGTTTATTTACATGTATAACATTTACACCATTCAAAAAAAAGAATTGTACGATTGGATACTTAACAAGTCCCACACGTCTTATAATGTATTTACGAAGTTTCCATTTTCCATACACCAATTCTAAACAAAACCTGACAAAATGTATTGCTGTATCATTGAGGCATACTGGGCGCAAGTCTGATTCGAAATAAATGTATTTACGACGAAACTAAATTCCACAAATATAAACTAGCAAATAACAACAGGTTTTGTATGGTTATAAATATATGTACAAGCATTGCACAATAAAAACAACTGTGATTGACACAAAAAAAACAGGACCCTTACATGACCCTAGAAACTGCGATGTTCAAACTGTTAACTAGCCTCCTGCGCGTCTTGACGAGGGTTATCAGCGCAACTAAACAGCAAACAAAGACAGAAGTTTGGGGATGTTGATGTTGCACTGGTAGTCGTTGACCAGGTCCTCACAGTCGTACATGCTGGAACACGGGCTGGACTGACACTCGTCGATTTCTATTTGACACCAGTCTCCAATATAACCTGTTTGATAATTAAACGTCACACTGTGAAATATGTTGTATTATTGTTATTTTGGAAAACATCATTTAGCAGAAGTTACTATGCTAATCATTCGCACTGTCCACGACTAAGGATTAATGTTAAAACAATACAATTTAAAGCATTGACGACCATTTTTTATTTTTACCGTAGATTTTACTGACTAGAAATTCTCACCTGGCTCACAGATGCATTCAAATCCGCTAAACGACAGCGATCTCGCCGAATCTTCACACGTTTCATATCCCAGCTTTGTATGGTGACATCGTCCATGAATGCACGGATTCTCCATCACATATACTTCAATAGTAACACCAGGCGAATAGCTGTCATCGGCGTTCTTGGCAATGAAATCCAGGGTCATGTTACCCTGTAGTTCAGAGGAGAACTCAAATTGCACATCAAACGCTTCTATGGTTCTATAACGGTTTGTCGTGTAATTGTCCAGTGTATACGAGGACAACTTTAAATTATTCAAAAAGAAAGAAGCGTTTCCAAGCGTGTTAAAACGAGGGTATGGAGTAAACACTTCTTCAAGGTCAAGGTCAGCAAGAACAATGCGACCGGCATACAGCGTGTTCGACCTGTTGGCATTAAGTAACACCGTATGGCGTAAAAATGGACGATTTTCTGCCAAAAACCTCTCGTTTGCATCAATAAAAAATCTTTCTGTCTTGTCCGGTGTAATGTTGCTTTGATGTTGTTTGTATGTATCTAGACCCGTAGAGGGATGGCTAATACACAAGACCCAACAGGGATTGATTTTCTGACACGTTTATTCACTACCGCTATCAGAGAGCAACTAACTACAAAACAAGCATACAGAATACTGCCAGCTTCTATTCGCTGAGCGGGGCAGTAGGCGGGGCTTATCAGGCATCGCTGACCATTACATCCCTCCTTTCTTTTAAGATTGAACGTTTCACAACAATTAACAAATATGGTGATGCATAATATAAATGACATAATAATAATAGAAGATGCCTGGATTAAAACAATTAATACGGTTGCGTTCTCGTAACCCAATTTTCCAAATTCAGATATTTAAAATATTTATTAACACCTGGTTAAAATCTATTCATATAAGATATTAGTTACGATCATGAATTACTTTATTTTAATTTCCTTAAATGATAAGTCAACAATTTTCAAATAATTTGATGCCCTGGGCGATATTTCACTGTGAAGTTGTATGTTATCAATTTTAATCGCCACCTTTCAAGTCGGGCAGATTGTATTTCTTTCGTGTTGATGAAAATTGATTCCAGAGGTTTGTGATCTGTGATTAATGTGAATTTCGACCCGAACAGATACAGATGAAAGTGTTGGCATCCGAAGACACATGCCAAAGCCTCGCATTCTGTTTGTGAATATCGCTGTTCTAAAGGGGTTAATGCGCGGCTACCATACGCTACGACTCTGTTTTCCTGGATCAATATCGCTGATAACCCTACTGGACTAGCATCCACCCATACTTCCGAGCATCTTGTGGGGTCATAATAGGTCATGACCTGGTCACTGGTTAACACTGTCCGAAGTGTTTGAAATGAATTGTCTTGATCGGTGCCCCAATCGAATACTTTATTTTGACGTGTTAAGCGCCGTAAAGGTTCCGATATGCTGGAGTAGTCATTTATGAATCTTGAGACGTAATTTGTCATCCCCAGAAACGACCTTATTTCCGCTGCGTTTTTCGGCTTTTCGACGTTTCCTGTTGTCGATGTTTAATCCGACAAAAAGATTTTCAAGTTTGGACACGTATTTCGTCCATCGCACCCCGAGAGAACTTTCCTCCCCATACACATCAAACTTTGGGAACGGAGTTAATCCAGTCATTTGTAATGTTACATAAGTTTATCCAAATTTACAAGTTTATCGAATCCCATCCTCGTCGCCAATGTAATGTTGCTTTGATGTTGTTTGTATGTATCTAGACCCTTAGAGGGATGGCCAATACACAAGACCCAACAGGGATTGATTTTCTGACACGTTTATTCACTACCGCTATCAGAGAGCAACTAACTACAAAACAAGCATACAGAATACTGCCAGCTTCTATTCGCTGAGCGGGGCAGTAGGCGGGGCTTATCAGGCATCGCTGACCATTACATCCGGGGTTCCATGAATAATTAGTTTCACCCTTTGTGTGTCGACCATCGGTTCCTCAAAATCTGGTAATTCTGCTTCAATAATTTCAATTTTAATATAATCTTCACCGTAGAAATCATAGTTAGGTTTACAGGACAGGTGTCCTGTCACAGAAATGTTACACTGGAGGTTTTCTGGTTCGTGAACAGTTCTGTAAAGCAACACGTCGTTCTCCCAGTCCGCTGTTTCTACATTTACGTCGGCGGAAATGTCTTCGGAAAAGTCCAAGTACTGGGAAATAACCTTTGGTGGGGTATTTATGAAGCACTTTGAAATCCTGACTAAACTGAACTGCATAGGTGATGACATTTCCAAGTTTGCTTCTCTCTTTCGGTGTTTGTTTCCATTTATATAATAAGGACATACCTAAAATAAATTAATATCATCTGCATAACGTTTCCTTCCTACAAAATAACTTTTAACACTGACACATAACAAATATGTCACAAAATTCTGAAAATTTGACATCAAACACAATTACTGCGCCGTGCATATACTCATGCAAAATATTGTTTAAACTACTATAGACATATATCGTCCATAAGAAACGTTAGCAGCTAACTCAGTTAAGCATCCTTCGTTGATGTGCACCCATACTTCATTGTCTGAAATACATATATCTTAACGGGATCACCATTTAACATCCAATGACAAGAAATCGCTACAGCAATATTCGATACGCTTCAATTCCTTTGTGTTTAGTTGATGATAAAGTTTCGTTTTACGGTAACTATACGCGGTTAAGAAGATAGGTGTTATTGAATATTCTCTCTGCAACGTACCCAGGTCCCAGGCTACCAACGCTGGCTGATACTCTGTGTCATTTACACATCCAGTGGGAACTGTCATGTTAATGAAGACACGTGACGTTTACGCCACCGGGGCCGGGGAGAGGAAGAAATTCACACCACAATGTCCACTTATTCTGGAACATAAATGTACACATCACATAAACTATAAACGTAACTGGTGAACTGCGTTGGATTAAATGTATATATATGTGTTGATGACACAAAGTAAGAAGTGTATAAGCAGTACGTTTGTATAATTATTGTATAACATGTAATAATGTTGTCCAATTTTGCTATAGGACTAGAAATAATAAAAAATACAATCAAATATCTTGTTACCTGTTTCTTAGAAACCTAGACGTTTTTGCTAGTGTTGTGTCAATATTAGAAATGAACGGCTTATATTATGGAACGGCTGCGCTTCCGTAGGCTGCCTCTACATCTTGACTAGTCAAAGTGCCGACAGTGATGCCCCCGGTGGCCACTAAAGACCGCAACAATAACATGATTAGACAACTACGCTCCGGTAGCTACTCTCAATGTACTGAACACAAATAAACATGCGTCGAGACAATTATGTTCCTAACTTTTCCACACGCAAGTAAAGTAGCACTTATCTAAAGTGTGCATACAGGGTTTTCGTATCAATGATGCATTCTGTCACTGTAGCCAACAAAAATAACCATGTGCAGACACAACTGTATTCCTAACTTTGTTTCCACAAAACAATAAAGTGGCACATTTATCTTAAGTGGGTTTATACCTTTTCGTATCAACTATTTTCTACCTATGTGTACATAAAGCTAGCTCGAAAGCATTAAACACGAAATAACTACAGAAGAAATACTAAATTATTGGATAAAATAAAATTGTTTTTTTCCAAATTGGCATCTTTAACTGGCTTTGTGTAACCTAACAATGTTTGCATCAGTTAAATACATGTATTGGCGTTTCGAATGTACTATCCATTTACAGGTTTTATTTTACTCATCAAATACTCACCTGTTCCTTTTAACCATTTTACAGCCAAATATATACATGTACCTTAATTAAAATACTATACTTTATACAGTGGTTTATTTTCATCAAATACTCACCTTAACCTTTTAACCATTTTACAGCCAAATATATACATGTACCTTAATTAAAATACTATACTTTTTACAGTGTTTTATTTTCATCAAATACTCACCTTAACCTTTCTACCATTTTACAGCCAAATATATGCATGTACCTTAACTAAAATACTCTACTTTTTATAGTGTTTTATTTTGGCCTTAAATATTTTATTGCAATATCGTATTTACTACCTTTTTAATCATTAGCGTTAGCATTAAACACATACTGGCACTTACATTCTGCTTCAACAACGATATCTGACTCCGTCAGGTCTTCGGATTCAACCCAGTCTGTAGATCCGGCCGGACGGACTGCTCGGATCACTGATTGATTAGGTATCGTACGTAGGCTAAGATCTCCAGACCCTAATGGGATATTACGTAGCGCAACAGTCACAATTTTAGTTGACACACTTTCTATTTAGGTGGGACTGCGACATATATTTATTGCAACTATTGGTAATAGATTTTCACTAACTAAAGCGTAGGATGAAAAAAACCCACCTCTGTTGAATCAATGAGGGGCTTTTAAAATCACATTTATCTACCTATTGAATATTCGGACATCAAATGCTATTTTATTTAAAGAATAATAAATACATCCTTTTGTTTCAAGACAATTTCCGTACAACGACCGATTGTTCGTTACCGCTTTACATTAACCATTACAAGTTAAAATATAATTTCATTTTCTCTATCGTTCTAGATATTGTTGCTTTTTAACATATTTATGATACAAGCTAAACAATTCACTTTATAGTTATGCTTTTTATAAAATCTGCTTTATGTATTTGAAACATGTATTGTGAACTGGTAATGTTGCCATCTATTATTATGTGTCTTGTAAATGAGCCAAGGCATTAATCTATCATTAACAAAGCTTTATACATGCCAGTAATCGTGACCTGTTCAACACTTTATTTTATATACGCACGTTTCAAACAAACTGTTTCCGTCTTGATGTTGCTTTTCAACTGCGACAACCCGATCGCGTACAGCGACTGGTACACGCAACGCCCAGGTTCCATCTGGTAGAAAGATTTCTCGGACTCACTGGCAGATGATACGTTATTGCGTTTATCAGAAGACATTTTCAGAAAGTCTCCGTATTCAGCGACAGTACGATTGATATCTTCATCGTTATAGTAAGTTAAGTTTTCCATTGTCAATAGCGGCTGAACCTGTCGCGTTTATTCCCACTTTAGTTGGCGGGAAAAGGTCTCCCGCGTCTGGTCGGGTCACGACACCCCATTCTAAAGGTATAACAAATGACATCACTCCCCTTTCCCCTACACAACAAAAACTACTACTAACACTCACACCATCACCACCACTACAACTGGTACTCAAATTAATAATTGAAAAAATAACAAGCCTAAATGTGCAAACGTATTTTTAAATATGTGCATGTAAATGTACCGTAGAATTCTGTATCATTCGTCCCGGCCCGCCACTAAATGCCTATTTGTGTCTGAGATCCTGTCCAAAATGGTTCTTCACTGTTAGCTGGCACTGTATCGTTTGTTGGTATATAATGGCACGGAAATGACCTTCGAGACATCGGGTGGGAAGAGAATAACTTGAACGGAACAGGAATATGCTGAAGCTAAACCAGCGCTGTTTAAAACCATTACAATCACATTATATCTTTTGCCATTCTCAAATGTTCGGTTTTCAAGCTGAAATGTTGCCTTCGTGTTTAACCCAACATCCACATCATTCATGACAAGTGTACTATTCTCATTATCAACAACCCGGACCATGTAACCAACGATCTGACTTATCTTTTCTGTGCAGTTCCAGTAAGCACCTATAGTAGAGCTCGAGCCAGTGAAATTTGTAGGCTGATCTTCACTGTATTCCGGATCCGTGCATTTCACATATTCGCAGTATGGCGGTGATGTATCGATTTGGATACCATTTGAGAACACAAGTGTTTCTTCACCTGCAAAATTTACTAGTTTTGAGTTTAAGTAATACGCAGTACTGTTACATTTCTCGTCATTTGTGATATTAGCACAATTTGACGTCTCTTCTGCTGTTGATTTAAGCTGAATATTTGTAACATCAATGTAAATCATGTTAAATCCATTCATTATTTTTTCAGCAGCACACGTTTTGTTGCACAACATATCACATGGTTTTATGCATGGAAAAAGCAGAAAAGTTTTATACAGTTCCAATGCACGGATATTGCCTGGTAAAACACTGTTGTCAGAAGCACCGATCCATAATGCCTTGATGCCACTTTCACCGTCATAGAAACCGAGTCCATGGCGACAAAGTTTATCATGTTCGTCGGGGATATATATTGAGCTCAATACTGCCTCTGAGTAAAATGGATTGTAGATGTCATCCAATAGAGGTTTATAATTCTCCTCGTTCCATGTTAGCGCAGCTAGCCTAACAGAACCTTCAAACTTGAAACCAGATATAGATACCATTTCTTCTCCGCCAACAACTAGGGTGACGTCAACTGTGTCGGTTAGGTATTCCGATTTGTTTGCAACCTTAATTACATAGCTCTGTGCCAACGTGTGGACTTGATCTGTTTAAAACCATGTTGCCGTGGAAGTATACACATATCTCGCCCAAAATATATAGTGGAACAGTTTGTTAGCAACTATCTTGTATCCTAGTAAATGTATTCCGAATCCATACTCTTCATTGTCAAAATTTATTTCTGTTTCTGTACTGGTATTATCATATACAACTGATATATTTGATGCAGCTGTCGTTGAATTAAAAACTCCATCGTCATTCAATGACTGATTACTCGTGTCTAGACCAGAGACATTTTCAAATACGCTGTAATCAAACTCATCTTCGATTGGTTTTTCGTTCACAACAAACGGGATCACGACTGGGTCAGTCAATATTGCTAATGTTGTTATCGTTCGATATCCCTCCGCCGCAACAACTGTAAATATATAATGTCCATTTTGAAGGGAAATATGTCCCGACATTATACCTGACCTTGTGATATTTGTTAAGTCGGAGTTCTACCCTACTCCAAGGTATGCGCCTGTGTTATTTACTACCACATATTCCTCATTAAAACCATCAATATTTGGTTTATAATGTCGTTATCAAATGCTGGAAAATACCTTATATGGCTTGGAAATAAGTAATCTGTCTCCGTTAATGCTATTGGCAATAGCCCTGATAACCTGTCTATGGAGTGCTGATACGTGTCAACGCTGTGCCAGTCTTTTGTAATTTTAACTTCACCGGCAAAAGGTGGTGTTTCATCTAATAAAATCGATAAAATTCGGGCAAACGTTTTCAGATTTGCCCTATTTGTTATTTCTATTGTAACATAATAGGTCCATCGTGGGTCCATCTGAAGCTCATAAAAGGCCGTCATGGTATCGTTTTTGACATCATTTCTGTTAATAATGATACAGTATTCGCTTGAAATTGATGAACTTGCATCGGGTATGCATATACTGCATTCGTACAAGTTAACTTGTACACTGTTAATTTCAGGTTCAAAATCATGGACAATCCAATGTATTTTAATTTCTGTTGACTTTCGAGCATATATGACAGTAGAACTTTCTATCTCATTAATGAACGGTTTGCCGAATAAGATCGTTACGGAGATTTTGTTTACATAAATATTCAAAAGATATGAAATTGAAGTTTAACAATCTCCATGCTTAGGGTCCCACAAGTATTTTCCCCCAAAAAACTGTTTACAATGCAAAATTACACGATTAAAACTGGGGTCATCGTTTTTGAAGTTAGGCAATGATTGTAATACCAATAAAGCGGAAACTCAAGCTACCATTTAGTTGAAAGTTGTAGGAATATCCTTTACTGTTGATCAATATTCTCTGATTCGACAGTCCAAAGGAGACCTTTAGCATTTCCGACTGTAGCCCGTTCCAGACAGGCACATTACACGAAAGTTGCTGGCAATCAGTTTGAACTATACAAATATGCCCAAACCCTTCTGCAATCGACCCTTTAAACATGGGACAAACTGAAAATTGAAACATAAATTCCAAGATATAATTAATTACGCAAATAAGGCGGAATAATACAGGTATAGGGGTATCCAATAAAATAAATGTTTAACACTTACGCGTTGAAATAGTTAAAAAAATTACATACGTTTTCCAGGTGACTCAGCCATTGACAGTGACAATTTTCCTGCATCACAAGGTTTGCCGCCTTGTCCGACATTGCAAAATCCAACGTTGTGCAATTTGATGAACTGAAACGCATTATGTAATGGCATTGAAGAAAGCAATTGACTCGGTTCTGCATTCATCGCACGAGTAAGTTGGTGGATGGCACCAGTAAATTCCTTACCGACTTAAAAACCAGGGTTGAGTTTGTCTACAATCCAACCCACCGTTTTTCCACTAACATCGATTATTTCCAAGATATTATGGACTTTTGGGCTGAAAACAAAAACATATACATGAAGAAAATGTCATTTTTAAACCTAACTATACGTGAATTTAAAAATCAAGACAACGATGTCAAAATAATCACAACATAGAAGCTTTGAATATGCCTTAAACAATACTGTTTATACTGTACTTGTGTAATCGTAGTGACTCTTAACAGCCTAAGAAATAAGAAAAAAAAATGTTTTAAACAACACAGTGTTTTAACACTCACTTTTTTGCAAACGGCGATGAGATAAACGACTCTAAAAATTAAGTTGCTGATTTATTTAAACTCTCTTTGAAACTTTCTTCAAAAGATCGATTATCATACAAGCGGGGATCATCGGGCCGATATTTGCCGTCCACATAACTCAAAATTTTGTCGACATTTTCGAAGTCAGGCTTTATATTTAGACGCTTAATTAGTTCGTCTATAACTTCTTCGTCTTTCGTGACATCTTCACCAGATTCAAATATCTGTCCAATAACGCTTCGAAAACAAAAGAATAACATGTATTCCGATTTTATAGGCAAACTTTATTATTCGTATTAATGCAAAATATAAAAACCTCCAAATTATTGATTTCTAAGTTGTGTTCTCAACAATTAATGACACCAAACTAATGTAACCGAAGTAAAATATCGCTAAAACCAGCGGTGACACATTGTTCAAATAATGGAATCACCAAAGGGCTTATTCCTTGACACAATGAAATGTATATGCCATTTTAGGCAATACTATTACAGTTGCTAAATGGTGCAGAAAATCAAGACGGCCATTAAACTTAAACTATGAATAATCTAAAACTTTTGAAGGGACTTATCCACAGATGGCCAACTAACAAATTTTCAATTTTATTGTCATAGATCTCAAAAAGAAAAATATAGTATATATAAACACACACAATAACACTGCTGACCTCGTGTATTGAAAATACATTGTCGTTAATAAACTGAAAACTGAGTCCACAAAAGTTCATGAAGTATACATAGTGGAAAAAATGTCAAAGGGTCATAATTCTGCTAAAATCATTTGCAGCCAAAATTCCTTCCTTTACGACCACCGACACATTCAGGTTGTTCAGCTGTGAAAGTTTGAGCGAAATCCGCCCAGCCGTTCAAGAGGAGTTGAGTCCACAAAAGTTCATGAAGTATATATAGTGGAAAAAATGTCAAAGGGCCAAAATTCCTTCCTTTACGATCATTTACACATTAAGGTTGTTCAGCTGTGAAAGTTTGAGCGGAGTCCACTTAGCCGTTGAAGAGGAATTGAGTCCACAAAATTTCGGGATTGAGTCACGTACGTACGGACGGACAAGTGCAATGCTTTATGCCTCCCACTTTGTGGGGGCATAAAACCATTCTTAATTCTGGCGTCAAAATGTAAACATAAAACGGCAAAACAAACACGACGCATTTTGTAAATTAATTTGTATCTCAGAATGCCAATTTTTTCCTCATTCTATATACCTTATGTTAACCGTTATTATATTGCAATATTGATATCTTAATTCAAGATTGTGTTAAGCCATAAACCCCTTGAGGCCCTTTGCGTTGACAGAGTCTCTTAAAAGATGGTAATAACCTGTTATGTTCAAGCATTTACCTTGCGTGTACAATAAAATTAACGCTATTTGTTAAATGTATATAAAGCTAGTATTTTAAAAAGAATGTATAATTACGTGAATTCATAGTCGTTGCAATCCTGAATCCATTGTTGAACTGGAACCAGGCGATCTAGGTACGGAGTTGGATCTGTGTAGTCATAATCAGCATCAGGCAGAGTCTCTTGTTTGGTTTTCCGAACTGAAACGTGGATAAAATTATCACCGCCGGACCCAGCTTCATACAACCAGTCTGTATTTCGTGTTTCACCTGCTTTAAAACCTACTTCAAAGCCGCTAAATACGTTTGAACCTTTTGATTTATTTGATTTGGGAACTTTGCAGGCGTTCTGCTGTGTAGCTTTCCCGATTTTTTCACCGGCTTTTACAGTCTTGCTCTTCCACTTTTCATCAGCATCAATGTTTTCAACAACGATTTCAAAATCCGTAAATTCTGGATCGTTTGGTTTAATAACAACCTTTTTGTCGCTTCTGTAAATATCTTGTCGACCGTTAACAGGCATTACAATCTACAAAAAGCAATAAAAAAACCTATTGTAGCTAGGTAGGTAAGTAAGTTGGTCATTTGTAGGTAGTCTTTTGAGGGGTTGGTGTGTGGGTTTTGGTTGTTTGAATTGGTGTGCGAGATGGTGGGGGGAATAGGTGTAGCGTTTTAAGTATGGTTTGTAGGTAGGTAGTCAGGTAGTCAGACAGACATGCAAGCAGGTTGATCAGACGGACAAGACAAGACAAGACAGACAGACATTAACACGCATGTTACCGATTGTCCCACTCCGAGAATCAGGTCAACACCAAGCGTTTTGTAGGCATCGTTAGCGGTTGAAGGCCACACCCCCGCGTCGCAACCCCCGAATGCAGCGCGCCGTCTGATTGGAAATTTCGAGTGAAATTTTGGTCCAAACGCCTTTTGAACAAGTGCTTTGCTGCTGTCAGTGCTTCAATGACACAATATAAATGCATGACAACTTCATAACAAAACATAAACTTCATAAACTCGCATTAATTGTAAAACATCTTTTAAACGAATATTGAAATAGTGACTAGACTTTTGAAAAAATACATTTTCAAGTTTACAGTTTGCATGTAATAGAACTTAATATACGATTAATTCAAGATATAAAAGTAATGTCTCTCAATTAGTTTAACTTTACATTGCCATGAATAATAGTTATAACGATAGATGCTAAGTATTATACCAATTTATTGCCATGTTATTTCTATACAAGAGCACCGCCTTCGGGTGCTCGACTTTCTCGTAGTTGATAGTAGTCTGGCATTTTGTTAATACAATGCGTTCATCACTGTGATGAAGTGCGTTAAATTTCAAATAAATACCTCTCATAGATATTGAGAAATTTGACCTAAACCTAAATTCTAGTTGAAAAAGGGCAATAACTCCACCAAAATCATCGATTTAGTTACCTCATCTTGTCTACAGAAAGGGTCCATAACCGCACGTGATCAAGTATTTTGAGTTTCAACCAAACATTTAGTGAATATACATTCATTCCAATGTAGTTGGAGTTTTCTACATCATTTCTATTCGGGCCCGGCTAGCTCAGTTGGTAGAGCGCTAGACTGTCAATCCGGGAATCGTGATTTCAAACCCCAGCCCAGCCACACAACTTGTGTGGGGATTGGTCATGAAATTATTTTTTACGGCCATTCTCCCCCTACCTCTGATTCAAGTAAGGCAGTTGTCAGTTACTGGCATAGGTATGTGCCCTTAGTACTGGTAAACCGCTTAGATCGGCTAATGAAAAGTGTGAGTAGGTTAACTGACCGCCGTGATATGACTGAACAACTGTTAAAAACGACGAAAAATCCCAACAACAAACAACAAACATCATTTCTATCGTTAAGCAAAATGGGGTACATACTGAAAATAGCAATTAATATAAGATAAAACGTATGTTCACATTACATTTAGTTTTAAACGGAGAAAACAACTTTGGAAAGGTAAGTTTACGCCCAAATCGTGTTTATGTCAAACATGGTATCTGGATTAACAGGAAGAGTGGTGAAAGGTTGAATTTGTACATTGGACGAAGCCACTATGCAGTACACAATCGTCCAAACGCGTCAACGAAATAACGTACGCATGTTGTTCGCATAGAATGAAGTTTTCTTAAATCACGCCTTTCTGCCAAGTATTACTTTATTGATGCTATTGACTTGCCATTGCCGACGTAGGCATTTAATCATTGTGAAAACAACATGTCCTTTCCATTTCGACATAAAATGCTTACATTGTAGAAATTAAGAATTTCCTTTTTAATTCCATCAATGTAGTCCACAAGCTCTTTCACGAGACTCTTGATCTCTTCAATAATGGTGTCACCGCTGAAGCTGAAAAGTTTCTGAACAAAATCCCCCAATCGAATGGAGACTTCGTACAGTCGTGTTGGAAGATTTCTAACAATATCAGCCAAGTCGTTGACAAGCTCAGTCATCTTCGTACCATCTAGGAAAACACCATGTATAGTGTATAGGTTAATGCCTCAACAAACGGTGGGGTAATATTCTCAGTAACTGCCAAGCCAGTGGCTACATGCTTACCATATACATTGTGCTATAGATATGAACTAAATAACATGTATAATGGTCTTGGATTTAGAACGCATTTTACGAAAATGTGTCGCAGATTTGTTCACTGAACACAGCTAATTGTGATTTTGCGTATAATTGCTCTTAAATTAACGATTTATCGATTTATTCCAGCGAGTTTGTATGTTTGAGAATATTTAGCGAGTATTTATAATGTTGTTAAATTAAATGTAGTTTTCTTGATAGCGTATGGCCTCAAAAGAATAAATAATGATAAAATGTCAGCTGCTGCAGTAACAAAGAAACTCTTATTAACGATTAAACCTCATTTAGTCCAAGCAAGCAAGCACGATACCATTAAAGCCTTATGAATGCAAACTACTACTAAGAGCCTCCGAAGAATAAAGATATTAACAACACTGAAGATATGTACAAGGATACGGTTGCAATGTCAAAACACAAAAAATAACTATTGTAATATGAACAAATAAAAGATTGTAAACATTATGGTTGCATAAAAAGTAAAGAAACTCTTATTTATGTAAGCAAAAATATCAGAAATAAACCCAATGCAAGGTTTCAAAAATTATACATATACCTGCAAACATATTCACTACTTTCACCAATCCTTTAATCCCATCAACTAATGGAGTGACAACTTTGGCCATTATCTTATTATATGAACTAGTGCAGACAAACTGTTAATTCCAAAGTCCTGAAATGTATTGCAGGTGGTTTTAAATGTGTTATATGACGTGCACACACGCTGAGTACATACATTTATACGTTCTCTCTATGAAATGAAACACTGTATGATTATTTTCTCAAAAGCAAACGATCGAGGCACAAATTCAATAAATTGTATATATGACAAATAAATGACATGAGGTTCAGACTGGATAATTCTGGTAAAACGTTTATTAAATCGGTATACTGATAACATCCGTGAATCTTATGTTTCGTTTATATATCGCTTCCATAACTCACCTTAAGGACGTTCAAGACGTTGGAAATGTGACCCTTGAAGCAGACATGGGCATCAACAATAATTATTTTGTCTTTGCCAATCAGCCCCAAGTGCGCATGCGCATAGGCCCCATCAAACACATCCAAAATGTCCACTTAATGAAAAAAACCAGAAGCGTCATTAATGACCACAATTTCTATTTAAAAATAACATTCGTTTTTCAACTATCATATTTAACAATGCTTTATTATACATAATCTGTTAATAAATTTTAAGAATGTCGCGGTAATTTCTTTTTCAAGGTAGTCTCTTCTAAACATAAATCAACTGTAAGCGGGAAGTGTCATTCCGGATTAGCCTGTGTGGACTGCACAGGCCAAACTGGGACAACATTTTACGCACATGCATTAAGCTCGGTTTACCCATGACAAGCTTCTTTTTTTTTTTGCAAATGTAATTGTCTATATGCCATCAATTTGCCCTTTTATGATAAGATCAGTGGAAATGTCATAAACAAATGTGTAGATATTTTAAAGTATATAATTACTGCGTCAAAGTAAGTCAAATTCAAACTGACTGCTACAAATAATAACAAAAGAGCATTTCTGTGTCAGGAGTCTTGTTTCTGTTATATATGGTGTACTGCTTTTTGGAATAAGTGACACAAAATGTGGAAATTGTCAATTTGTCGAACTTTCAATAGGTTTCTTTTAAATGTTTCTGGATTGTGGCCCAAGCCCAAAACAAACAAACCTGCAAGCGTGTGCCTGGTATAGATAACACAACTTCCTGCTGAGATTGGCCATTCATACGCTGCCTGTCGGAACTGTCGGATGCCCATGCTGAAATCTGGAGGTTCCTGCACACATGTGTCTAAAAATATGCATCCGACATACCAGTAAGATAGAATGTTGCATTCCTACCAGTAAAATAAATGAAAAATATAAATTGGAAAATAACAACATACTTTTACGTTAGCTGCGGCTTTTAATTCCGCCCCGTTTACACCGTGCACCTGAAAGTACACCTCGTCTTTATGTTCCATTGAAATTGCGTGATCTTCAAATTCACTCAACGTCCTTGTTTCAAATGTCTTTTTTAGTTCGTTGTTTATGTAAACGTCAACTTTATAGTTAGCTATTCCACTCTCGGGGTCGTAGTAATCCCACCAGTTTGCGTGCTTTGACACAGTTTCGGAGCTGTATTTTAATTCTACTGCATTTCGATTTCCGTCAAGCACAGTTCCAGCTACCGGAGGTGTAGTATCGACAAGAACTGTAAAACCCAATGTAACCATGTGTTAGTTCACTAATATAGATTTCTATGCATTTCTATAATTACCATGGCAACATGTCTGGTAATAATACACATGGTTAATTACTGAAAACAGTAGTACACAATTATATATGATAAAGTAATACCTCCGTCAGAGGAGCTGTTACAGGACTTCGATTTCAATGCGCTGTTGTATACAAGTACAGTTGAGAAGTACGTATTGTTGTGCTTCAAAGTTGCTGAGGCGCAGCTGGATTTTTCGTAGCGGGTCAGGTTGTGGAATTTAACTATATCATCCAATTGAGGCGCAGTCCCAACACCCCATAAAAACCTAAATGCAAGTGAATGATGCCGTCATTTATGAATTGTATTACTAATAAAGTTGAGAATTACTTCGTAACACTAATTTTAAAACATGACAACTGTCCAATAAATTGTGTTTTCCCTAAGTCAGAGACGCATCAAACAATGCATGTGTAGTTCTTATATGTTACATATCTACCTGTCAATTCCAGATTCCGGGTCAACGAAATCCATCCACTGTGCACATATTTTGTGATCATCCGCCTGGAACTGTCGGTCTTTCCGAAGCCTGTCTCCGTCCATAACGGAACCTGGTATCGGCGACGATCTGTCAATCAATATTGGCTCATCTCCGTGTCCGGCAGTGAACAGATCCACTGAAAATCAAATAAAGTTGTGTAAATGTATGTATATGTAACAAAATACAATTCAAATTTACAACACTAACTCACAGCCAATATTCTGTTTGGAAATATTAAACTCTATGTACCATTGTGACACGGATTCTAATCCATGCCGGAATTCCTTCTTGAAGAAACAAATCTTTCACAGCAACAAACGGATCTTCACGTTCCATAGGTGCATGCAAGCCATATGCCTTTAACTGTACATCGTACTTCGTCTTACCCAAACCAAATTCCGCATGGGCGATTTTACTCAAATTGTCGGTGGCATTGTAATATATCGCAATGAGGTCAAAGTCTTCGTCGTAAATTATGTCTGTCACTTTATGAAACACTGACGGCGATGTGTCAACGGTCAGCGGTGTGGTATGACAGACCGTAGTCACCAAAGACCCTCCTAATTCTGCTCCATTCAGTGCCTGTACCGTGATGTAATACTGCCCATCAGGCATGTGTATACCTTTCTGAAAACCGGAGTCAGTCCAGAATTTCGGATTTGTTAAATGGGCGTAAGGATTGGTAAATGGGACAACATCTGAGTTACAGATACTGCCCATGTGTATCCATAAATACTACTCTCGTCGTCGTGAAACCCTTTCCAGTTGGCTGTAATAGCAACATACCAATTAACACTTCATAAAAAACAACGTCTACACATATTCAAACTGAAAATGGATTTGCTAATGTTAATAAATACATAAACGAGTTTTAATGTCGTATAACAATTTTAATTACTAGATAAATGACATAATTTTAACTCGCATGTATTTGCATAATTTACTAATAATCCACTGCAAAGGTCCACATTGTACCTGATACGTAGTCGTTGGTTAACGTGTACAACTCGTCCTGAACTGGTTGGTGCCCATTAAAGACTGTTCCAGACCCCGGGCCGTCAATGATTACTCTGGTGAAAACATTTAGATGAGTAAACGTAGTGTACTTAGATACAATGAGTTTATGCCGAAGATATTGTGTTCGGGACCAATGTATATTGGTAATATAGATGAGTAAACGTAGTGTACTTTCATAAAATGAGTTTATGCCGAAGATATTGTGTTCGGGACCAATGTATATTGGTAATAGAACTGGGTTGTTGCTATGTTTAATAATTTAAAAGGACGTGTTGAAAGTACATTTCAGTATTTACCGGTGGTTTTCACGATTTGTTACTTCAAGACATCGTTGTGATACAGAAGCATTGCATTTGTCTGCACGGAAGAAGTCCGATTGATTGTTCATGATCAGACCCGGTTCGGGAGGTGTGAAGTCCACCAATGTTCCTTCGCCTATCAAATACGCGACGTAGCCCAGCACGTTAGTTACTTTGGCGTTTACGAAGTACTGTGTTCCTCGTGTAAGTGGCAAATTATCGTATTCCACAGACGTGTGATATCCGATAACCAAACGTTCATAGCTTTTGTATGTACCGCTTATGCGCAAATACGCATTAGCACCTGCAACCTGATCGTGCAAATCACAAGTCTCAGAGTGATATTCGTAACTAAATGACACGCAATTTGATCCGTGATTTATGCACAAATCTGCACATAAATCTGGGGTTCTTAATGGCTTGACTGTTTTAAGGACGTTTGCTATAAGCTTGCCATCCATCGGAGTCGTGAAATGTTGCAGTGCTCCAGACACACCTTGTCTGAGTGGAGATTGATCGAGTCGTATTACTTCCCATCCTACGAACTGGTTACCGTATTGACCTGGGCTGAATCCAACGGCTTTGTAATGCATTTCCTTTAGAGGACTGTCTTCAACAGCGACGATGAAAGCTACAAGTTTAGACGGATGGGATGAAAATTTATATGCATGTTCCACCCTGCCGTCTGGCAACGTGCTGTCGTAGGTATTAAGAGAGCACTGCACTGTGGACGATAATCCCTGCGTATTGGACGCGCTTACAGTCCAATAAAGAGGTATCCCTCCTGGTAATTTGGCGGGAACCAAAAGGGTGTTGCCACCCATTTCGGTCCAGTCTTGTACATTGGTCCCACCTTTATGTGTGCCAATCGCGTAAGAGAGTTTTACCTCCGATACTTCGTCTTGGGCGAACAATTCCAGTGTAAATGCCGTGTCGTAGTATGGACGATTATGCACTTGGTTAACAATACAGCCTTCTGGCCCATAACGGCGCAGTCTCTTGTTTAAAATAGCAGGCAATATGTTAGGAGGTGACGGGTCATCGTCTCGCTTTTTCTTCGTAAAAATGTTCTTGTGGATTGTGGGAACTTGGTATTCCCATAAAGTTCCTTCGAAGAGTTTGATAGTTTTTATTATTAGGTATATTTCAGCAAAAGCCGTAAGTTGAAGTCGTAACGGTGTAAGGAACATATCCATCTTTTTGCCCATCAAATTTCGAAAAAGTATTGCATTATACAGAATAAACAGACGTGAACAAATATCTGAAAATAAAAGGACTCTAAAATTCGTGTTATTCAGCTGGTCTTGCTACTATTGCAAAAGATATAACATGTTAAGGTGTACATATTTTAGAAACATATATTAAACCTTAGTATTGATGACTCGTTGTAAGTACGATATTGTCTAATTAAAATAAACATATAAACCACATTCATCTTTTAAAACTATACCTACCCAACGTCGATAGGGTATTTAGAAAACACGAGCTCTGTTGTCATATGAAATTTGGTTTCCACGAGATAGCCAATCAACCTTATTCCGCCTCTTGTAAAGCCTATATCGATAGCAGCATCACCCCACACCTTCCCGCCAACCCACGGCGTCAGTGTTAGCTGTATAACAATCAATGTGAAACAATCAATGCTTAGATGTATATGTATGATAGTGCGTTTCAAATATTTTCTAAATAAGTGTGTGAAGATGACACAATAAATTTCCATGAGACACAGAAAAATAAAAATAACGAAGCTAACACTAAATATCGAATACGTAAACACAAACTGTCGCCGACATTTGCACAGCTTATTGGTGTTCTGTAGCTTTAAGCAACTGTAAATTTAGCTTAAAATCTTAGTTTTCGGCTATATCGAAGAAAACTTTTTAGATATTACCTATTTGGCCTACAAGAACATGTACTATGCGTTATTCAGTTAAGAAATACTTTTCGATTTATCGTTGTTTATCGACCAATAAACAACGATTTCGAGTTCTAATGCGTAGGAATTTAAAAGCCACGCATCAGAACGACAAAGAGTTGTTTATTGATTAACAAACAACGATAATGCGAAATTTTTTTGATTCTAACATGATTTGACAACTATTTTTGCACTTGTAATAAGAACTACATTTTTCTATTTTACTTAAACAACGATAATTTTGTTCTGTGTTCAGTTCAAATTGAGTCAGCTGCATGACAATCAATGTGAAACAATCAATGCTTAGATGTGTATGTATGATAGTGCGTAGCAAATATTTTCTAAATAAGTGTGTGAAGATGACACAATGATATGCCATTCAGACACAGAAAAATAAAAATAACGAAGCTAACACTAAATATCGAATACGTAAAGACAAACTGTTGCCGACCTTTGCACAGCTTATTGGTGTTCTGTAGCTTTTAAGCAATTGTAAATTTAGCTAAAATTCGTGGTTTTCGGCTGTATCGAGGAAAACTTTTTAGAGATTACTAAATTAACCTAAAGGGACATTTAAAAGCGTTATTCAGATAAGAAATACTTTTCGATTTATCGTTGTTTATCGGCCAATAAACAACGAATTGGAGTTCGGATGCGTATACATTTAAAAGCCACGGATCCAAACGACAAGAGATGTTTATTGATAACAAAACAACGATAATGATTTTTTTTTTCATGATTTGACAACTAATTTTGCAATTGTAATTAGAACTACTTTTTACTATTTTACTTTAACAACGATAATTTTGTTCTTTGTCTATATTAAAATGAGCGAGTATCATGTTTGAATTAAGGATTCTTACTTTTTGTTCCATTCTCACTCGACATATTTTATGATAATTGATTGATTGCTTTTGTTTTATTTATATCAGAATTTCTTTAAGAAATTTTATATATACTGGCTTTAAAAAAGCTGACATCTGACCGTGTATATTATTTCAATAAGTTCTTGATGACAAATATCTTCATTCGAAAGAAATATTGAATCAGGTATTTTTTATTTTGTAAGATAAATACCGGTAATTGAATGTTAACCTGATGCACATTAATGAATTCTGAGGTTTAGAGAAAGCAGAAAGAAAACACTGACCTGTGTTTTCATGCTCATTACACAGAGCTCATTTTTTGACGTCGAAACCCACAGAACCGCCAGCACCAAATCCTTAAATACAATTTGGTCAAAAGCCATCACAATATGTAAACAACAAGCAGTACTCAGCTCACATTAACACGAGTTTATGCGTATGGTAGTTTGGACAGAACGAGGACATATGGTACACTTCTATAGCATTGGGACGTGATTATATTGTTATATTTAACTGCGAATAAGTGATAATATAAATTATATATATACTTTTTTTTGTGTGTTACCGAAGGACAAAGGCACTGGACCAACCATGAAAGGCTTAACGATCTTGAAGAATTCGATATCAAAGGAAACAACGGGTATATTGGAAGTCTTGCAGAAGTCAACTTTTTGGGGGAAAGTAAAAGCGTCCACGAACTTGTCTCTCATTTCTCTCAGCTGAAATGATTAATGTACCATCATGATTGCATCAGCTGAAATGATTAATGCAATAAAATAATTGCATCAGCTGAAATGATTAATGTAACATCGTAATTGCATCAGCTGCAATGATAAATGTAACAAAATGGCAGCAGCTGAAATGATCAATGTAACGTCATAATTGCATCAGCTGAAATGCTTCATGTTACATAATTACAACAGTTAAAACGATTAATGTAAGGACAAAAACCTCGTATAACACGATATATGTAGTGAGTTTGATTAAAGTTACCAACATGTTTAGTTCGGCAAACATTATTTGAATATTTGATGTTTGTAGTAATATAATAGTAGCAATTTTAAAAACCAAACAACGGTTATGATAAGTAAATAAACAATATTATGTTTACATGTTTCCCATCTTTTAAGTAGCTTTTCCGGCTTCTTAACCTCAAAATTAGTCTTACCTTAAAATATTGACCGAAGAGAATGCTGGTTACATTCGAACTTTAATTGCAATTGCATATATTTTTAATATTAAGACTAAGATTATATTTAAGAATGGTTGTTTTCATGGGGCCTGATCTGAAACGCAACACACCTGATCAGCCACTTGATGTCGCACATTTTACACAGTTCCAGTCACACTGCTTGCCAGCAGGTTGAATTCGCTTAGTTGCATCATAAACAGCGGAAGAGGTTGCTAACATGTAAAATACATGTATAAACATGAATTTCATGCAAACGATTAATTAATAAATAAAGTAGAGACATCCTACATGTATGTCAATAATAAGTACGGTTCAGAACCTAACTTTGGTAATAGTAATGGAATAAATCATGATTTGAGCAATTTATATATTACACATGTAAATGCTGTAAATGCAAAAGAGCAACGCCTTTCTTGAAACTATACCTCGCTTGCGACGTAATGCGTTTGGTATCAGTTTGATGTTATGAAGCAACTCTATTGGAGGCAAACATGCCATAAATAAATCCGTGCAGAGTTGAATTCGGCTGTCAAGGTTACAGACGCCCCTTCGAGATTGGGATTTCCAATGAAAAACACTTTGAAACCAAATACGCTGTCTACTTCCATATGTTGGTCTTCACCTGTCCGACAAGTATTTGTGTAAATACGTTTTCTAGCATATTTATTTTAGGTAAAATGTTATGATTTGGACTATTTTGTATATATTGTGCTAAGATACAATTTGATTTCATACATTGCCCTTAAAGCCACCAAATCTGCATTAGGCGTACAGTATGTTTTTTTATGCAAAGTAAGCAAGTGAATAAAAAACGTTAAAAACTCATTGTCACCTCATTAATAATACAATAGATTTAACAACATTTTCTTCTTTCGGAAAATGAAGTGTCAACAATATAAACTGTTTATCAACAGGGTCTGTTTCAATATATGAACTGTCTGATTCGGAAAACAAGTGCACTACGTGTTGTATTTAATAGCATGTACAGTTTGATAAGCCACACGTACATGCGAATTGACGCTACAAAACCAAAATATTCAAATATTTTCCTCTATGTCGACTTGAGAAATCCGTGTCATTCATTTTCAGAACAGCATACAATTATAAACATGTTTTATAGTCTGGTACAGCATGGACTAAAATGTTCTTGTACATATACACCAATTCTGAATACCAATATAATTGTCATATATTCAAAATTCAAAATGGTGTTTATTCAATGCCCGTGCCTTCAAATAAAGAAACACAACATGGATTATACCGTTCGGTTGGATTGTGTAGTTATGGCCCATGACGCTTATTTCTATTTTCAGTTCAGACGGCACAAGCGTTATTGAGGCATGTAGAACTTCTGACTTCGGTCCGAGAGGGACTGGAATATTACATGAGAGGCCAATGCAGTCTTCGTGCACATAGCAAATGTGACCAAACCCTTTGGCTATTGCTCCTTTAAACATGGGACAAACTGCTAATAAAAATATATAAAAAATCAATTTACTTGTTAACATAACAAACACATACATGGCAACAGCAGTATTAAAACGATATTGCATAGTTTAATAGCTCAGATTTAGTAATTTATGTAAACATTTCTAAAGTACGAACGTTTGCCGGGTAAATCTGCCATGCAGAGGGACAGTTGACCAGGATCACCAAATTTCAAAGGACCTAGTCCGCCACTGTTGTCAGCATCTCCGCTTCCCCCAAAGCCAAATCCTCCGGTAAAGTCAAATCCACCTCAATTGAACTTTAAATTATGCAGTTTGAGGAAGTTAATCGCCATATTTGGTGTTAAGGTAGCAGGCGAATCGGATGGTTTCGCTTTCATTGCACAAGCTAGTTGCTGTATTATGCCTATGCATTTATTTTCAATTTCTGATGTTGGATTTAGTTTGTCTATTATCCAATCAACGGTTTTGCCATTAAGACCGACTATTTCTAAGATATTCGGGACCTTTGGATTGAAATAGTTAATTAATTCTCAAAAATATTTGATACATTTATTTCTTTACTTGACCATAGACTGAAGTACAATGTATCATACAAACGTTTACAGATGTTTTCACAAAATACTGTATTGTATATTGAATATACATACCATACCATTACACAATTTGCATCGGTATAACTACTGATACACAAGAACAAGACAAAGCAATATCAGTGTTTATTATAAACACTACTTATATCAGAAAAGCTCTTACGTTTATATATTCAGAGAAATTCAATTTCATTAACAAAAAGAGAAAACATTATTTTATGGACATCTTGTGCTGTCAACAGCAATCTTCAGGAATCTAGAGTTTGGCACTGCAGTGTTTTGCTAGACAGAAACAGTTTTAAGTTCCTCACTTGCTTCCAAAGGGAGCTTGCTTGAACATCTCAGCAAACTGTTTGGCTTGTTCCTTCAGACTCTCTGTCAGGCTGTCCCCAAACGATGTAGGTTCGTACAGCGAGGGGTCGTCAGGTCTGTTCTTGGTGTCCTCGTCAACAAGCATATTGTCGATATTTTCAGCGTCAGGTTTACGGCGTTGAATGGGTTCTTCCTTCTTGTCTGGATCTTCATCCGATTCTCCAGATTCGAATGCCTGCCCTATGTACCTGTATTGACATGAAATTAGGGTGTACATTAATGAGCAGATCATCTCGACCTCACACTATAATTATGATGGTCTAGATAAAACTAACGATGATCTCAAATGCAAAATGTAACATATACATAACTTGTTTCCCTTGGAATATGGCACATGTACAGTTTTTTTTCAGCATGTTACATCTGGTCGTATGGTGACGTTTTATTAAAACGACAATCGACGAATATGAATTATCTGGACATAACTACACTCGATTTATGCGACATCCAATTTAGGTTATGAGGCATAACATGAAACGATTGGTATGCTTTGTCAACTTAAAACTATATATAGCACTGATACAAAACACTTCTTTATATGAATTTGGCATAATTAATGTTTACCTGAACTCATGATCGTTACATTCCTGGATCCATTTGGGAATCGGAACTAAGCGATCTAGGAACGGGGATGGATCTGTGTAGTCATAATCAGCATCAGGCAGAGTCTTTTCTTGAGCTTTTCGAACTGAAACGTGTATGGAATTCTTTCCACTTGACTCCCTAGAAGACATCCATTCACTTTTACTTGGTTTAATAGCTTCTCCTATGGTTGTTTCAATGATTTTGTTATAACTCTGCGGATTGCCACCGGATTCAGTAACTTCAATACTCAGCTTTCTTTCTCTGCAAACTCTGGGCGTGGTTGCTTTACCGATTTTTTCGCCTGCTTTTACAGTCTTGCCATTCCACTCTTCATCTGCGTCGATGTTTTCCACAACTATTTCAACGGGCGCCAATTCTGGGTCGTTCGGTTTGACAACCACCTTTTTGTCATTTCTGTAAACCTTTATTCGACCATTTACTGGCATAACAACCTGCAATTGATATACAACATCATTCATATGTATAAACTAGAAAGCATTTGGAACGCACAAGTTCTTTTCCAACGTGTTGTGCAACTAAAGAGTTATGCGGAATATTGTGAAAATTTCGCCCATCTTTCACTAATAAAGAATCTTAGAAGAAATTCCTGGTTGCAGTCGGTGGAGCGAATCACCACTAAAACGTACTAAAATTATATGTTTAATGGTCTATTTCAAAACCTCCAAGAACATGTCATACGAATCCGTTAATAACTTGTTTGAGTAAAGTAGCTAACTAAAAAATAACATACAATAAAACCAATGCCGGCAAAACCTAACCTCATTGGCACAGGTTTTAAGGCAAATCTATATTAGAAGGCAAGGATTATCAAGAAATATATCAGCATTTAGAACTAATGACTAAAATATATATTGACATTAAATTGTGTTCCAAAAATTGACAAAAACCTAATTAATCTTAAATGTTTTTATTGCAGATAAAAGACACTACAGATATTCCTGCATAAAAAATGATTCGCTATCATGTAGAGGTTGATTTACCGATTGTCCCTCTCCAAGAATAATGTCCACACCAGTCGTTCCGTACGCTCCGTTGGCTGTCGAAGGCCACAAACCTGACGGACACTCTCCGAAAGCATCTCGGCGCTTAGTAGGAAAGTTTCGGTCGAATTTAGGTCCGAACACCTTTTGTACTAGTGATCTGCTCGTTTCGATGCTTGAAAATACGATTACTTCTCTAGTGTATTTATACTTAATAAAAACTGATATTCCCGATTGTTTGTGTAGCCTTAATAACTTGATAAAAAATATTATTTGCACTTCAGTATACAATTATTACATCTTTATACCCTTATAACCATATCGGCTACAAATGAGAAATACAGTTTAAAACAATAATGATCTTCAGTAAAACGCAATACAATTAAAACGATGTTAGACTACAAAATCCTTCAATACTTACACTTCTTTGATTGTCTTATAACCCCATTTAATCCCGTTTATTCCATCCATGATTAATTTGAATAGTTCCACAAATGGTGTTACGAAATCAATAAGAGGTTGGAGTGAAGCAAACACGTGGTCCCATTGTCCTTGTAATTTATTGAGAACATTATGTACCGTGTCTTTCTGCAATGAGAATTATAACACGTTTGGATATAAACGACATTTTTTGATAATACAAATAGAAGGAAAGGATGTTTCGCAAACCGAACACCAGAGCAACATTCGACATCTTGTCTACGGCAAATGTTATTTATGTCAAAATTTAATAGCAACTGTTAATGTATCATATTGATTTAGGTTATAGAATATTTAGTTAAATACGAAATATAAAACTTGCCACAGCTGAAATGCCGTCACTGATGGCCGACTTAGTATCAGCCTTGATTGCATTCACACCATCTTTTATCGAGTTGGTGAGTTTCTTAAACGCGTCCTTAAGGCGCCCTATAATTATTGGTATTTTCTTTGCTGTGTTGATCCATTCTACAACTCGCCCTAAAATTGTCGTTGGTCTTTTAATAAATCCACTGAAACACTCTTACAAAGCGTGAAGTTAACAAAAACACTGACCTTTATATAAGACACTTACCAAGTTACCATGTATGGCAAACCAGTATTGATTACAAAGTACTTGCATTAAATAAGATTTGTGCGATTCTTATTATTCTTGATAAGCTGACTAACAATGGGACTGAAAATCAAAGAGACACTTATAATTACCATTTCACAACTGACAATGAGTCTTTTCTGTGAAAAAAAAATTACAGTCGATGCTGTATCCGTCAAGGATACACTCCAAACTATACTAGTATGTTTTGTCGCTACGCATACCTTTAATGAACAGGCATGCCTCCACGACTTTGTTTTTGACGTCGATTGCCATAGTAACAGCCACTTTGATGCTAAAAATTAGTACAGATATGATGGGTGACACATTACACAATTAATCAACTTGGTTACGAAAATATTAATATCAATTGTTAAAGATACAGTAATAGAGCGCGTCTGTGTGTATTTAATTGATCTAAATTTATCAGACCAAAGCTATAAAATAAGTTCATATTGTTGATAAATGAACATGTATTTCCCTCCAAAACCTACTTAACCTGGCTAACGTACATAGGACATGACATCAACAATCGTTTTCACCTTCCGATCACCATGTCAGTCTCTTTGATATATAGCCACATGCTGATGGATTAAACAAAGCACATTCTAAAAATTATTATCATTTGGCTGTGATAGAGCTATATTTGTTAAATCCAGTTTAGATTTATTCTGACGTGCTAAATTGCAACGTTGTGGCAACAATAATTTAAGAAAGGTCTTACAATCTACATGCTGACAGTCAGAACAGTATTAGAACAACTAATGAATCCGAATCAAACTGCATCTTACTCTATGATTGCTCTGGACATCCCTGTTATTGCTTGCATTGGGTTCTTGAACAGTTTTCCAGTACTCTCCACGATGGTGTTGAAAGCGTCCATGATCTTCTTCGCTGTGTATGGCAATGCCATGGTGACAACATCAACAACGTCCTACACAACGAGATCATACAATATTTTGGTTAACACAATATGTTTTAGGACCGTATATTTGTATTAACAACAGTAAACAACACCCTACAAACATTGGGCCAGACTGATTGATGTCCTCTTACAATACACAGATAATGATAGACTAGCGGATCGATTTATTATAAAGTTAAATACAAAAGCAGGTAACATATAAATAGTTTTTAACACAAACTTAGCAAAAATTATTTCCAATTACTATGTCTTTAAAAACCTTCGACAAAATGATATATCAAGTAATGTATCAAGAGAGAAATAATAGAGACACACAATGACTAGAACCTACATTGTAGCATTTCAAGGCATCTTTCTTGATCCCGTCTATGAAGTCACTAACTTCTTTGACAATGCTCTTTATTTCTTCGATAATCGTGTCGGCGCTAAGGCTGAAGAGTTCTTTCACAAAGTCGCGCATTAGGCTTGCGACCTCACCAAGTCGCGTTGGGAGATTTTTCACAATATCCACGATTTCGTTCACAACCTGTGTCAGCGTCTTACCATCAATTAAAGAATATATCATTTTTGTCAGCAATAACACAGTTCATTTTATGCAATAGCTGTCAAAGTTCATAATAATGGAATTGTTAATAAACTTTTCAAAGTTTACATGTTGAAACGCAAAACTAAAACAGACATTCGTTTAAACTTCATTGAATAATATTGGCATTATACTAATTTTAAAATGCTTATATTTGTAAATAATAACATCGATATTAATCTTTACTGAATGTGCAGCGTTACGGAGTTGTTGCGATGATCATAACAACTGTTAAAACTCAGTTTTGCAATGCATTATTTGTTCTTGCTATAACAGTGCTCTATTGTACGTTTATCGTGATTACACTACTTTGGCATTGATTCGTTTGATTAGTGACTAAGATCGGTGCACGCCCCGGACGAATGTGCATGAATAATTACAGTTTAAGACATTTGGTGTTCTAGTCTCCCTAGTTAAAAACTGTACAATATGTTTCACAGACGGCCCTCAAAATGACTTTTCCAGTTACGACTGTTAGAAGTACAGTTATTCATGAGAAGCATGGAACTTGTGTAAATTACGACTGCGTTTTATGAATAGACTGACATTTGTCTTTTAGAGATGTAGGAAAAAGTGTACCTCTGAACATTGTCAGCATTTGCCTGAATGCTTTAACGCTATTAATGATTGGGTTGACAAGTTTTTCCATGATCTTGTCAAAGATTTGGCCCCGATCAGACAGACTTTTAATTCCGAAATCCTGAAAGGCAAACATAACCACCATATATCAACATGCTACAATGCACAAATAATAATTTTCAAAGTTTAATTCATATGTGTTCATAGGATGTTACCAACCTTAAAATAAAAAAAATGAAATAATTTAAATTATAAAACCTATTAGAAACACAACAATATATTTTTTGAAGAACAATTTGCCACCTTTTAACTTCATCAAACTGTCAAACTTTACAGTTTACCTTGAGGACATTCAGATCGTAGTAGATGTGGCCCCTGAAGCAGACATAGGCCTTGACGATGTCGACCTGGAAGCCGATCATGCCAACGTGCGCCTCCGCATAGGCGCCGTCATAAACATCCACCATGAAATGGCCACTCAGAAGGGCTATATGCGATAATTGATTGGTTGTTTAGGTGGGTATTTTTTTTTTATTGCTTAACGTATGCCACGCCCAATATTTTTACAACTCAGACAAAAACGTCCATGCATAACAAACGCCCGAAAGAGTTAACCAGTTAATTATAGATTATTAAAATAGCTCACAATAATCAAAACTTATCTGACTGTATGACACCCATCAATATGTCTGTTTAAGTCGGCTGAAATGAATAGATTTTCGTACCTAACTTCAGGTCCAGGATGTTACGCATTATTAGCCCGAAGCTGGCCCCGATGTTGCTGGTGCCTATCGTCTTCTGCCAGTCAATGCCTGGAGGCTTGATTGTTACTTGGATTCCTTCTTCCAACGCCTGAAGTAGGCTTCTCCGAACGTGACTGACGATCGGGTACGTGTAATTCTTGCTGTAAAGTAAAACAACATGTCCTGCATTAAGTGACATTTCCATTCAAAATCTTCATATTATTACGAAGTAAACGACACAAATAAGCAAATATAATATAAATTAGTTTGACCGAGTATACTAATTATAGGTACTTACGATGTGTATGTACTTAATGCAAAATGTAAACAAAGTAGAAAAGGCACAATCGTAACATTACGTTAATTAACATGCCTCATTTGCTTTATATAAATGTATTTGTACTACATGTTGTTCAACTATATACCGGTAAATGCAAATCTATAATTTTGACCTTAAATATTACAATCAGAATACTTTTATCTATTTTTGCCTATTTGTATATATTAATTTGAAACATATTTGTTTGCTTTTGAACATAATGTCCATGTAAATAATGATACTAGGAAACTGTACTAGCAAGGCTCTATTGTGTCCAAGACAGGTTTCAAACAAGCCATAGGAAAATACAATTCTAACTATTAACACGTATAACCATTTAAGACCTTAACATACTAGGTATATTCATATTGTCAGACTGCTAAATCGTTTAGTAAATATACGATATAATATTTATTTATCTGCCGCAGTTCTCTTGCAATCCACGTAGTTATACATTACATTATCCTTCCATACCTAATCTCCTCCGTTTCGTGTTCAATTGTGAAGTTTCTGTCGTCAGCCTTCGGATGATTCTTGAAGACACTGTGAGCTGTTTTCCTGACTACCTCGTCATGGTCGTCAATGATACTCGTCAACAACGCATCTGCGCTCTGCAATATAGTAATTATATGAACTCAAAAAGAGATTCTCATTGTAGATATGAATACAAACTCTACATTTTGTGTTTTATATGCGCACTCATTGAACAATTTAAACACGTACATGTAAATTAATAAAAAATAGACACGTGTGTACAATGTGTACCTTATTGCAGGAGAAGTGTCTAAGGCCGTTGATAGCCGCTCGACGCCATGCTGTGACGCCAACATTAGGTTCCATGTAGGACAGGATGTGACGCAGTGAGCGCTGTTTCCCGGCGTTTCCAAGACCTGGAGGAGAACCAGCTATGTTTCAATATGCTTCCGAGCTGGCGTATCGTGCTGTATGATAGAACGACGACGGCGAGGTTTGATGATTACAATATGAGATTTTCCTGACGATTTGGTATTTTAGATGGGAAATAAGCTTTCAGGCTTTGGTGGATCGTCCGAGACTGTAACACAAAGGCTACAGAAGCTCATTATTAGGATTTCATAATATATTTTGGTTCCTGTATCATTTATTGATATCAACATGTTATGACATAAATTCAATATTGCTCTCTTGGTTACGTTAATGAACAATATAGAATATCCGCTATACAAGAGTCCCAAGAGGACCTATAATGCTCTAGTGGTTGAGGCGAGGATTGTCAGAAGGGCAAGGCCCCTGATTTGCTCTAACCACCATTTTGTGCAGCGGAACTATTTGTCAGAGGACCTTTCAAGGAAAATGTCCTAGAAGAATCGTCGATAGTTTAAATTAGGATGTTGTTTGAAAAGGTTTAAGAGATATAGTTGATAAGCAGATATTGTTTAACTAGGTAGTAAATGACACTCCACAATGTCGCCTAACACTCACATTCGTTGTGGTGGTCGAGCCAGCTCACTATGCGTTCCAAAATCCTGTCAGACTCCGTGGTGTTCTTGTCCTTTCGATTCTCAAAACAACACAAATAATAAAGCAGACTAAAGCAATTACTTACTTTCGTTGTGGTGATCGAGCCAGTTATCTATGCGCTCCACAATTCTGTCAGACTCCGTGGTGTTCTTGTCATGCAAGGACTTGGCCATGGCACCCAGGGACAGGCACGCCCGCTTCCGGGTCTTCGTCAAGGCCGGGGTTTCTTTCGGACAATGAACGATTTGTTAATTATGATATGTTTTCTTAAGGCTTGATAATAACATACATTATGTTATTATGAATTACGTAAATAACATGTTATTTTATACGCATGTTTCAAAAATACAAATCTTACGTATAATGGCATGTTTAAGTTTAAGACCTTACTGTTATGAAAGGCTTGAACAAAGCTTGGAAATGTACGCCACAATGTCTTTTATAAAATTGTCTGGCCGATTAACTGTCTTTTCTTTACTACTTGGCTTGTCCTGTCTTATTAAACACAAACAAAAGTCATGGACAAAAAAAAAGTATGGACCTGGGTGTATGTTCCCTACCCTTGTTTCCCAGGCAATTTCGGATGAACGTGTTAATGCCGAAGTTTTTAAATATAATGGTGACGGCTGGGCAAAGGAATGTCATGCGTGCCATTCTGTTCTGAATAGTGGAGTGTATTACCCTTCCTACATTCAAATTTGCCTGAGATCTCATCAAATTGTGCAAGTTTGGTCTAGATCGGGTAAAAATATTAAGTCTCCTACCCTGCACGAAGTACTGTTTTGCTTTTAGTTTTCCATTAAGGGGAAATAACTCGTCTGCTGAGACCTAACGGTCAAACAAAACCTGAAGACGTTTGGTCCAGATTGGATGAAAATGAAGTATATATCAATGAAAAAGGCATTTTTGCTTTTTTTTCCATTAACAAGAGGCCATAACTCGGCTGTTTGGGGTCCAATCTGGCACATTGTTGGCTTCTTCTGAGGTCTTATAGTCCCATGCAAACTTTGAAAGTTTTGTTAATGTTGGAAGAAAAATAATGCCCCATTGAGGGAAAAAGGCATTTTGGCATTTTTTTAAAAACAACATGAGACCACAACGCCCGTGTTTGTGGCCAACCTGGCCCATTTTTGGCTTCTATTGAGATCAAAAGGTCACACAAATGTGTGAAGTTTGAGCAACATTGGATGACAAATGAAGTCTCTATACTGGAAAAAGTCAATATTGGCATTTTTCCAATAAAAAAGGTACAATAACCATAAGGTTCCCGGTCCGATTTTACCCATTATCGATACAAGCCGTGGTCATACACAAACTGTGCAAGTTTGGTCAAGACTGAGTAAAAATGAAGTTTTTATCGCGAAATTATTATCAAATTGTTGACCAAATACAGCTGACGGCCGACGGACGACGCAGTAGAGGCCCCACATACCAATAGCACTTCGTGCTCGTGCTCAGGTAAACTAAACAAATGGTCAAATGCTTTTAATATGAAACCGTTTATGAGAGTATTGTTAAATGGATTTACATAAAATATCGTTTAAATCGTTAAAATTGTAAACTTACACCTGTATTTTAATTTATTATTGTCTTTATTGTACATTAACATACCAGCGCGGGGCTCTGTATGGCAATTGCGTGAAAGAGACACCTCCTCAGTCCCTCCTCGGTCACATTGGGCTGCAACATCACGTGCTCCAGAACGAGCAACTGGGCCTCAGCGCTGCCTTCACGTGCAATCAGATCAATAAACAGATTCCTCTCGTCCACGCACACCGTGTCATTGACGTCACAGACGCGTGTTAATGCCTCCTCGCCTTTAAATAGCAGGCTGTTCCGAACGCAGCTTTATTAATTCAATATTGACTATTTGGAATATAAATGATTGCACCAATCATACATGCTCTTCAAAAATAAATCCAATGTTTTGGTAAATTTTTAATAATGATGATCACCAACGATTTCATGTATTCTAGTAATTATGTGTTAAATAGTATTACTAATTACTTACCAATCTTTCATGAATGTGCGCGTAAAATAGAGTATGTTCATTGTTACCAGCTTTGTCTCAAAAAGCAAACTTCAACTATTGTGATTAAAATTGAGTATATTCAATAGTTTTACTTATATCAAAATAATTAATTTCTAAATATTGTACATGATTCCTAATTATTTACCAAGTTTCAGAAAATCATCTGTTTTAAGGGAAGTAATCAATCCACGTAGTTGATGGACGCATTCGGTTCGATTACGGTCGTCTGCAACAACAAACAAAAGTGGCAACTCTGTCTGCTGGTCACCAACATGATGTGGCAAAATTGGAGATGGAATGTATTCGAATTATGGTCCTGCTGCAAATTATTTATGTTGAGAAGTGAGTTTTTTGAAGTACTAGTTAAATTAACATTTAAGAAGCCAGGTCTCGATTTAGTCGTTTATATATTAATTATGTCTAAAGCTACTAACATTTGTTGGTGTAGGAATGGACGCATTTGATATACTTCCGAATGTCTTCCTCCACTTGTGCCAAAGGTAGCTTTTTCTCTGGTTTCTGTAGTTCATATGTATTAACATAATATGATACACTAAAAGGTTCATTATTTGTTTTATATTGCAAACATACAAATGAAAATATTAACTACATTAGCTATACTCATACGTATATATCATTAACACTATTTGTGGATGACAATGTTATGACAATTTTGACAGAAACTAAAAAGAGTTGATCTTTGTATGTGAACATATGATTTTACAAATGAAAAACCCGTAATGAAAAACGCATTTTATTATTTACATACCTGAAAAGTTTTGTACTGTACAGCTAAAAACACATTACATGAGCTGAGTCGATATTTGTTCCCTGCTGATCAACACCAACACAAACCGGGAAAATTGTTTTTTTTCCCTTCGTTATTGTTGTTTTTTTTATATTTTGAAATTATTCTGTTATATTCTAGTGAAATTTTAGAAACTGACTTATATGAACAATCGTTTTAATCTGTCTGTCCTTTGTTTGTCTGTATCTTTTTGAACATTGAACATTGAAACGGCTTACAATCCTGCAATACAGTATGTCCCTGTTAGTGACAAACAGCCTTTACTTACTTACCGGTTTGACGCTAATAGAGTCCTGATGCATCTCGTGTAGTGCGTGATCTCGTGCAGGATCGTTGTGTTTGCTAGAATATAGAACATCTGCTTTATAAATAGGTGTTCTGTCTTCTTGGCTACATTGTCGAAGGTTTTAACCTATTTTATGTATTTGTATATATTATCATATCTTAAATATACAAAGAAGACATGGGATATGAAATCTCGACACGCACACCTTGCAGCTTGATAGCACAATCTATACTTTTTGTAAATGCGATTTTCATTAAAAAAAAATAAAAAAATACTGAGTATGAAGTTTTGATATGATTAAAATATTGATGCCATTTGATATGCCGTAACACATTGTTTTACCATGTGATATGCGCTACAAATTGCTACCTTGTGATGTGCCTCAACATAGTGCAACTATCTGATGTGCCTCTACATAGTGCTACCATTTGATGTGTCTCTACATAGTGTTACCATTTGATGTGCCTCTACATAGTGCCACCATTTGATGTGCCTCTACATAGTGTTACCATTTGATGTGCCTCTACATAGTGTTACCATTTGATGTGCCTCTACATAGTGCCACCATTTGATGTGCCTCTACATAGTGCTACCATTTGATATGCCTCTACATAGAGCTACCATTTGATGTGCCTCTACATAGTGTTGCCATGTGATGTGCCTCTACATAGTGTTGCCATTTGATGTGCCTCTACATAGTGTTGCCATTTGATGTGCCTCTACATAGTGTTGCCATGTGATGTGCCTCTACATAGTGCTACCATTTGATGTGCCTCTACATAGTGTTACCATGTGATGTGCCTCTACATAGTGCAATCATGTTATGTGCATCTACATCGTGCTACCATGTAATGTGCCTCTACATAGAATTACGATGTGATGTGCCTCCACATAGTGCTACCATTTGATGTGCCTCTACATAGTGCTACCATGTGATGTGCCTCTACATAGTGTTACCATGTGATGTGCCTCTACATAGTGTTACCAAATGATGTGCCTCTACATAGTGCTACCATGTGATATGCCTCTACATAGTGTTACCATGTGATGTGACGCTACTTACATATTGTTACCATGTGATATGCCGCTACGTATTTTTACCATGTGATATGCCGCTACATACTGCTAGCATGTGATATTCTGCTACGCATTGTTACCATGTGATATGCCGCTACATATTGTTACCAAGTGACATCCTGCAACGTTTTGTAACCATTTAATACGTCGCTACATATTGTAACCATGTGATACGCCGCAATTTCTTGATTTCAGTTATATTTATTTTAAAAAAAGTCTTACCTCTTCAAAGTTAGTTTTAGTTTGCTTCTTGACACAGACGAAATCTTCGGAAACTCTGAAGAAAGCGGATAATACAGAAATATACAGTAATGAAGAAAACACGAGAGAACAATGACCTGTTAATGCTGGATATCTGCTAGAAGTTGTTAAATGAATCCACTGCTTGCAAATTAATATCGTTTTGTCCTGACTGACTTAATTGATGAAACACTTCAAATAAAAAAAACTAGTGATTTGCGTTCATGGACAATGTTGCAGGAAGTGCGCTTTAATACCTCCTGAATGTTCTTCTCCGATTTCCGCAGCACCTTCAACAGTGTGACTGAAATGTACAATCAGATGTCCAATGTCACTTTTACTCAGCTCACATCTATACATCAACATTTATTACTTAATAAGCTTTTAAATTCCCAGCGGTACAATCACAACGTGTCAGGACTGACAATGAAGCACTTACGAGGTGACAGTGTTCGGACTGTGCTGCAGGGTGATGTTGTCGAGGGCTTCAACCAGCTGAGGGGTCAGGCGCTCTTCGAAATGGGTCGTCTGAAATGTACACCAGGGGCCAGTTGCTAAAACTACTTTTAAGTAGTCAGTAGCTGTTTCCACAGACGTCATACATATGCAAATCAATCATGTATAGTGTGCAACGTGCTACACCAAGGTCGATTGCTCAAAACTGTAGAAAACAGTAGACGTTCCACAGACGTCAAACATATGCAAATTAATCATGAACTAGTGTACAACGTTCTACACCAGGTTCTTAACTATAGTAAACAGTGGGCGTTTCACAGACGTCAAACACATACAAAACCATCATGTACTAGTCTGCAACGTATACATCAGCTTCTTACCTATAGTAGACAGTTGGCGTTTGTACCAATGTTTAACATAGGCAATCGATATCCTACTTATTAATGTTTATCCAATAAATGCTATTTGGAATACAGCGTGCTTAACTGTTAAACTACATTACACAATAGAGCAGATGGTAAAGCTTGTGATGTAGTTGTGAAGATCGATGAATCGAGCAAAGTGCTTTAACTATAGCATGGGAGGAAAATACTAATTTGTGGCGTGTCGTGGGAAAACAGGGCTTAATGCATGTGCCTAAAGCGTCGTCCCGGATCAGCCTGTGCAGTCCGCACAGGCTGATCCGGGACGACATTTTTCGCATACAGTGGATTTGTGCTTAGAAGATACTTCTTTGAAACAGAAAATACCATAAAAGCGGAAAGTGTCGCCCGGGTTTTCCACGACACGCCTCAGATGTTTGCGTAAAAAAAAACTGGAAGTATGTAACAGACTATGCCACAAGTTCCTAACTTGATATACACTGTTTTAATTAAACGGTGATAATGCAATGATTTGGTGAAACATGATACAATCTTCTTTATGTTTCAGTTAAACATCCACAATTTATTTAAATGAGTTAAACTAACATGAAATATGAATAAGGTGTTATATATTTTTGTCAGACACTTACAAGTTTTGTCAGACAATGTATGACTGTTTAACAGTTTTCGCGGTGACGGATGTAAAGCTTACAGCCGTTTATATTTGGTCCCAATTTTAATGGACAACAAACATCTAAGTATTTCAATTTAAGATTATGATTATGTTAAGATTATAACTTTTATAAAGAACACATGTGCAGATAATTTTAAAACTTTGTATTTATATAAATCGATACAACTAGATTCTAAATTATTACATTTAATATAATTTAATACATATATCTGTAGAATATATAGTATTTCCCCCAACCATGCCAGGCAGAACGGCCCACGCGAAATTATAACAGTTTTTTTTATTTTACTTTTATGCATCGAGATAGGTACAATTATAATGTGTTGTTATGTTTAAATTGTACACTGTTATGACGTCACGATTATGGCGCGTCAGTGTGCGACGTCTCAAAATAATGACATCATTAATATAAATTTTATGACGTTATTTGTTACGGGTGCTCAATCCAATCTTAAGAAAAATGGCGACGTCAGAAAATGTACCGGAACACCGATCAGTGATAAAATGTTGTGTAGAGCACGGAATGACCCCTGCACAAACAATTAAAGAAATGGAAATGTCAGAAACGCACAGGAACGTCAGCAGAGTATTAATATACATACGACATAAACGTTTTTCAAGTGGTTGGAAGGAGAGTGGCATAAAAAAGGCAGACCTGCTGAGCTTAATAGTAATGTTAAGCAAAAGGTAGCAGATGCTATCAGGTCAGCTCGCCGGCTTACTGTCCGTGAAATCGCTGACATGATTGGAATCGGTTTATCCTCAGTACAGCAAATTATATCTTACATTAATTCCAAACATACCTTATAGTGCATCCTGTGTACGTCCCTCAGACTGCGGTGTGACCTCACAATCCTCACCCCTTCACTCGTCTTGCTCGCCTCGTACGAGTGGTCCAGGTGACCTGAAGCATTGAGCACGTGTTAATTTTCATGTTTATTTAGTCACCCAAACTCGTGATTGATTTACACTTCACATGACCCGGAAAACTGAAACAAGTTAATTGTGTCATGTCAATCGACCAAACTCGGGTGTTAAGTACTTCATTTCAAGGACAATCTGGACGCTTGACTACGAAAATGTTAAGGTTTGAACTTAACCTTAAACATTAGCAAGTAGAAATCAATATACATAATTATGTGTGTTTTGGGGGGGATTTTTCGCCGTATTTAACAGTATTTCAGTCAAATAACGGCGGTCAGTTGATCTATTTAAGCGGTTTACCAGTACTAAGTGCACAACCTTATACCAGTAACTGACACCTGCTTAACTGAATCTAGGTAGAGGGAGAACGGCCGTAGAAATTATTTCATGACCAATTCCCACACAAGTTATGTGGCCGGGCTGGGGTTCGAACTCACGAACCCTGGATTGAGAGTGCTCTACCAACTAAGCCAGCCGGGCCCGTCACATAATGGTGTAACAACTGTTTGGATTGTTACAAGAGGGTATTTCACGTTTTGTCCAAGTTTGAGATAGAGAACTTTCTTAGTTGCAGTGCCCATACTAACGATGGCAAGCATGTGCAAATTTCAAGTGAAGCAATTGCCTCTTTTGATGTACATTAAGTACCAAATGAAATATTATACCCACGTTTTGCTGGCTATTTGCTTTTGTTTATTTTTGTAAATGTTGTTTAACTGAAAAGCATCTGCTGAAGATAAATGAACTTGCTACTTTATAATAAACGTTGCAAACACGTGACGGGTATCAAGCTTATCAAGTGTATTTCAGTAGTCTATTTCAGTAGTCTATTTCAGTAGTCTATTTCAGTAGTATATTTCAGCATATTTACACATGTTTTTCAGTAGTCTATTTCAGTTGTATATTTCAGCATATCAACACGTGGTTTTCAGTAATCTGTTTCAGTATTGTATCATACCACTATGCTGATATCGGCCTGATATAAAGGTGCCTGATATATTTTTTTATATCAGGTCAGTAGCGTTTATATCAGTGAATGTTTGGAGGTACGTCATATTATTCGGAAAGAACTATAAGTCAGTTTCAGTAAAATATATCAGATTCAACAAAACAAACAATTTGATACCAAGAACGTTCATAGTTTATTATTTTTAATCGTCATAAATCACAAAAAAAACGTGTTTTTTTTTTTTTACATATTCACATAAACCCGCACTTTGGTAGTGATATGACGTCATCTATGGAACACAATAAATCATCCATAAAAATTTATTTCAATACATTCATAATAAATGCAATAAAAGTCACTACACAGCATCAGTTTATGTTGAACCAAAAACATTATTACCGAAAATTGAATACACTATTGTCAAATACTGTCAATCATGACACGAACTTGGAAATGTCAATTTCAATACACAACTCCAAAATGGCGTCTCCAAACAATTCGGCGTTGTGTGTTCTCCAATAAAATTGATCGTTGCAATCCATTTCAGTTCGCATTTTCAGTATTTTATGAATGAACATGCGTGTAATATATGTATTCGTAGTGAAAACAGTTCACTTATCATTACAAAATGTTAATAATAAGGTATTATTCAGTCAACTTTTAGAAATCCATACCTACATCTACGTGAACGTGTAAAAGTCGGCTCAGTAAAATCAGCGCCGCCCTTTGTTTTTAAATATAAAAAAATCAGGTAGTTTGGTGATATTTTACGAACAATGTGGTATGATAAATAGAAAAACAGGTTACTGTCTGGTATTGTGTAATATATCAGGTTCGGCACGAATAAAATAACGCTTCGGCAAGCCTCTGGCAAGCCTCTCCGTTATATTATTCTAAGCCTCACCGGATATATTACATAAGACCAGGCAGTAACCTGTTATTCTCTATATTATTTCAGCATATTCACACATGTTTTTCAGTAGTATATTTCAGACTGAGTACATTTCAGATTTACATGATTTTTGTGATGTATTACCTGTGTGGTCTTCCTCCATCGAGTCGTATGTCCAAGTCTGATCATCTAGCACCTAAAAAGAACGATATTCTTTAACTGAAATCAGTTTAATCAATGAAGCTTACGTAATTTTCTTGTTTTTTTTTGTTATAAATAATGCGGACATCGAATAGATTTTGTATTGGCTGAAATGACGTAAATAGAACGGTCACGAACGTAAAGTTTGTAACTACAGGCAAATGTTTCTACACATTTCGATATCAGATCTTGGTAGCGAGTTTATTGTTAAATATTCCAAGACAAAGACTGAACATTTGTGCTAATTAACATCTCGCAATTATCGAAAACACATGACGATTTTAAGCTTACATAGATTTAAAAATTACGTTGTTTTTAATGTAGGTCAACCGACACCAAACTGACCTGCACTCGAGAGGTCAAGGTCGATGCCAGGCCTTTCTTCAGCGTGAGAAGTTCGTGGATTTCCTCCGGGTGAAAATGCACGAAATGCACGAGACCCTCGGGGTTAATGGTAAAGTAAAACCTTAATCATCATCATCATCAACGCGATTTTGTTCTTCAGTCCTAACGTTTATAAATAAATGCAGCGCATACCCCGCTACTCGCTATGTTTTCGCGGTCACTCGGTTCAATTGAATACACACTGACCGCTGCTGGTCAACACCTGACCTAACGGAGGCAGGTTCAAATACACACGATTCTAGCTCTATACTAAGTTGACATCAAAGTCAATGAAAAAACAAGGCGTTTAACTATTAATCCTCCTCATCATCATCATAATCATCATTATCATGATGATCATCATCACCATCATCATAAATAAAACCAGTAACTGCAAGGTCTCATCGTCATCATCACCAATAACTGATCTTATAATTATATTACCTAAACTATTATTATTATTATCATCATCATCATCATCAGAATCATCATCATCATCAGAATCATAATCATCATCATTATTAAGTAGTAGTAGCAGTAGTAGTAGCAGTAGTAGCAGTAGTAGTAGTAGCAGTAGCAGTAGCAGCAGCAGCAGCAGCAGCAGTAGCAAGTAGTTGTAGTAGTAGTAGTAGTAGTAGTAGTAGTAGTAGTAGAAGTAGCAGTAGTAGTAGCAGCGGCAGTAGTAGTAGCAGTAGTAGTAGCAGTAGTAGTAGTAGTAGAAGTAGTAGTAGAGGTAGAAGTAGTAGTAGCAGTAGAAGTAGTAGTAGCAGTAGTAATAATAGTAGCAGTTGCAGTAGTAGTAGCAGTGGCAGTGGCAGTAGAAGTAGCAGTAGAAGTAGCAGTTGTAGTAGCAGTAGCAGTAGTGGTTGTGGTAGCAGTAGTAGTAGCAGTGGCTGTAGAAGTAGCAGTAGAAGTAGCAGTAGTAGTAGCATTATCAGTAGCAGCCCAGCAGCAGCACCAGCAGAAGCAGTAGAAGTTATTATTATAGCAACAGTGGTAGCTTCAATGGTCGTGGAAGCAGTTGTAGTAGCAGAAGTTGTAGAGGTAATACGAGAAGTTTGTAATTTCAGCCAACAAAGGGAGGTTACTGTACCTGTTATTGAGATCCCATTTCAAAGGATTGTCTGCCACTGAAATACGAAAAGAAGCTATGTCAAGAAATTCGCATTACTGTGAAAATACGTAAATGTAGTATATGTGTTTTCACGTATTAAATGCTTTCATAAACTATCAGAAGATATAAAGTTGGTTGTCGAAGATGTCTTTGTTAAAGTCGTAATGTTTTGTCTGGATATTTTTATGCATGTGGGCCTTTGTTATTATATTTTATTCATATGTACAATTGTTCTCTAATGCGACTGAGAATTATCTATAATGAAGAGCATTGTTTTACATTAACATTTATTATATGCTTTTGAATGAAATATCGATTTTTATTGGTGAAATAAAAGTTTATATTTTCACTGTTTGAGCAGTGAAAATGTAAGATTTTCCATTTTCACTGCAGTGAAAATATAATATAAAACGGTCTATTTTTCCATAAATAGCATCGATCTACAAGTAGTGGTTTACAGAACTTGGCAAATGTTTACACGTCTACAGTATGTTCATGCATGTGTTTACATATAATACATTATAAAATTCAACACAATTATAATTAAGCGACAACGACTAACAAAATATGGCACTTTTTCCCCATCATACTAACGAGTGACAGTTTCGGAATCATTTATGACGACATTTTTATGACGTCATAATACACGAACTTGTGACGTTTAAGCTTATCTTGCGCATTTTTATTTATTTATTGTCCAAAAGCCTGAAATAAAAAGAAGTTTTGTTGATTTCGGTGTAAGATCGTATTTTATTTCACTCGTAATCATAAAAAAGTAAGCTTTGGATTCATGTATGACGACGTCATTTTTATGACGTCATTTTTATGACGTCATAATACACTATCTTGTGACGTTTAAGCTTATGTCGCGCAATTTTTGTATTTATTGTCCAAAAGCATAACATAAAAAGAAAATCTGTTGATTTCGGTTAAGATCGTTTTTTTTTTCACTTTTGATCATGGAAAATAGATAGTTTCACTCGTGGCTGCGCCACTCGTGAAAATAGATCTATCATTTTCTATGAACACTCGTATACCAAAATACGATCTTACACCGAAATCAACAAATATCCTCTATTTCCTGTTTAATATAAATGTGGGGTTCTAACTACGAATATTTCCAAACTAAATCACATATTCCTAAATATTCACCAATGAAACAAAATGATCATATAGTCTAGCAAGCGTTTTCGATAGTCAAAACTTCAAGAGAGACTAAGTTTGAGATGGAGAACTTTCGTGGTCAGGGATGGTATTCACAAAGCTCCTTAAGAAAATCTTAACTGAAGATGTACTCATGTGAAAATGTAATATAAATATTTCTATGTGAGGTCCAATTATAAATGTTTACAAGAGGGTAAATAATGAAACATCTTAGCAAGATTAACTAGTTTAAAACAGTTTGATGTAAAATAAGTCTAAATGACACAGCCACAGAGTAGAACTCTAAACGAAACAGCCATAACAAGATCTCTAAATGAAACAGCCATAGACTAGAACTCTAAATGACCCAGCCATAGACTAGAACTCTAAATGAAACAGCCGTAGACTAAAACTCAAACTGAAACAGCCTTAGACTAGAACTCTAAATGAAACCGCCATAGACTAGAACTCTAAATGAAACAGCCATAGACTAGAACTCTAAATGAAACAGCCATAGACTAGAACTCTAAATGAAACAGCCATAGACTAGAACTCTAAACGAAAGCCATAGACTAGAACTCTAAATGAAACAGCCATAGACTAGAACTCTAAACGAAACAGCCATAGACTAGAACTCTAAACGAAACAGCCATAGACTAGAACTCGAAATTAACAGCCATAGTCTAGAACTCTAAATGAAACAGCCATAGACTAGAAATCTAAATGAAAAAGCCATAGACTAGAACTCTAAACGAAACAGCCATAGACTAGAACTCTAAACGAAACAGCCATAGACTAGAACTCTAAATGAAACAGCCATAGACTAGAACTCGAAATGCAACAGCCATAGACTAGAACTCTAAATGAAACAGCCATAGACTAGAACTCTAAATGACCCAGTCATAGACTAGAATTCTAAATGAAACAGCCATAGCCTAAATCTCTAAATGAAACAGCCATAGACTAGAACCCTAAATGAAACAGCCATAGACTAGAACTCGAAATGAAACTGCCATAGACTAAAATACTTAATGAAACAGCCATAGACTATAACACTAAATGAAATAGCCATTGACTAGAACTCGAAATGCAACAGCCATAGACTACAACTCTAAATGAAACAGCCATAGACTAGAGCTCTGCATGAAACAGCCATAGACTCGAACTCTAAATGAAACAGCCATAGACTAGAACTCTAAATGAAACAGCCATAGACAAGAACTCGAAATGAAACAGCCACAGACTAGAACTCTAAATGAAACAGCCGCAGACTAGAACTGTAAATGAAACAGCCATAGACTAAAACTCTATAAGAAACAGCCATAGACTCGAACTCGAAATGAAACGGCCACAGCCTGGAACTCTAAATGAAACAGCCATAGACAAGAACTCTGCATGAAACAGCCATAGACTAGAACTCTAAACGAAACAGCCATAGACTAGAACTCTAAATGACACAGACATAGACTAGAACTCGAAATGAAACAGCCATAGACTAAAATTCTAAATGAAACAGCCACAGACTAGAACTCTAAATGAAACAGCCACAGAATAGAACTCTAAATAAAACAGCCATAGACTAAAACTCTACATGAAACAGCCAAAGACTAGAACTCGGAATGAAACAGCCACAGACTGGAACTCTAAATGAAACAGCCATAGACTAGAACTCGGCATGAAACAGCCATATACTAGAACTCTAAATGAAACAGCCATAGACAAGAACTCTGCATGAAACAGCCATAGTCTCGAACTCTAAATGAAACAGCCATAGACTAGAACTCTAAATGATACAGCCATAGACTAGAACTCTAAATGAAACAGCCATAGACTAGAACTCGAAATGCAACAGCCATAGACTAGAACTCTAAATGAAACAGCCATAGACTAGAACCCTAAATGACCCAGCCATAGACTAGAATTCTAAATGAAACAGCCATAGACTAAAACTCTAAATGAAACATCCATAGACTAGAACTCTAAATGAAACAGCCATAGACTAGAACTCGAAATGAAACAGCCATAGACAAGAACTCTAAATAAAACAGCCATAGACTAGAGCTCTGCATGAAACAGCCATAGACTAAAACTCTAAATGAAACAGCCATAGACTAGAACTCTAAATGAAACAGCCACAGACTAGAACTCGAAATGCAACAGCCATAGACTAAAACTCGAAATTAACAGCCATAGACTAGAACTCTAAATGAAACAGCCACAGACTGGAGGAGTTTTATGAATTTAAGGAATTACTTTAAGTTTTCCCTAAAGAGCTTTGTGAATGCGGGCCCTGGTTTTGTTGAACCCGGTAATTGAATTGATGATATGAGACGTAAAGACATAAAATGGTATGTTCAAACATGTCAATACAAAACACTTAAGATAAGTGCCGATTGTCAAATTTGACAAACACTGCACCAACGATAAATAAGTTATTCTTAAATCAACAAACTGCTTTGATTTTATTGATGTCTTTCGATGACTCTTGAAACAAACAAACTGATTATTAATAGACGCTTTTAGATTATTATTTTTTTTATCTTTATCTACTCTGATAACTGACGGCAAAGCGGTCTTCCTGAAACGCTTTTATGCATACAAACTACTTATCAAGTACAAAACAAGTAAACGTTTTCGCGACATTTAGGTTGCATTCTAAATTGGCAGCAAATCTTCAAGTATTGCGAGTTAAAGTACCAAACTTCCGTATGGATAACAGTTTGAAAATCGGTTCAGGTATACACAATTAATGTTGCAAATCAAATTTTATTTCAACAATATTTAAAATCGCTTCAGGTTTACATAATTAATGTTGCAGATCAAATTTTATTTCAACAATATTTAAAATCGCTTCAGGCATACATCATAAATGTTGCAAATCAAATTTCATTTCAACAATATTTAAAATAGGTTCAGGTTTACATAATGAATGTTGCAAATCAAATTTCATTTCAATCTATGTTGAAAATCGGTGTTCATAATTAATGTTGCAAATATAATTTCATCTATGTTGGAAATCGGTGTGCACAATTAATGTTGCAACTCAAATTTCATTTCATCAATATTTAAGCACATTTCAAGTTCAGCGCGCTGAATTTTTTTTTTAACCTCGGGTGTTTATGTTTGTATTTGACTCGACTTCAGTGTTTTTGTAAAGTTATATACGTCCGTGGGTTAACAATACGATTTCGATTTCCCACAACTGAAAAAACTGTCCCATATACAGCTTTACTTAAACAAAACGGAAGCATGAACAATTATTAGACTTTGCATTCACTCAACGCGAATGTTTGATCTTAGAAGGAATCACGTGAAGCGCTGCATAGGGCCTCAAACCCTCGGAGATACCGGGGAATTTGAAGGCCCTGAATATGACTGACCCTTCCTACCTCCCCACCCCCATACATCTTTATTTTTATCAAATACAAATAGCATTCTATTTCAGGATTAACATCATTTATTTGCCATTGTGTGAGACAATTGAGCAGCGACTCACTGACGCGAGCACATGACCTCTCGCTTACAGGGCGAGTGTTCTCCCACATGAGTTCAAAGAACCGCCCAGTGATCTGTCCATTAAAGCAACATTTATCGGTCACATGCTTCTTTATTTAAATTTAAAAAAAAAACATATATCATTGGTACTGAGCGTTATAGCATGATATTTAATGCTTTCCTGCAGTCTTTAACATACAATAAATAGAAGCGTTGGTGAGTTACTACGTCACATCCGGTTTTATACAAAATGGCGCATCGAGAGAAATGTGCAGAATTTCGGTTCGATTTCTTTGCTATACTCGCTTTTTGTAGACAACGTTTGTGAAAACTGGTCAGAAAATTTGGTTTGATATGGCTTTATTTATGTTTAATACTTGACTCTAGAGTGGGGAATTAGACCCCAACGATTAAATTAGTCAGATTTCCCTGGGTCAGTCTGCCGCTCCTCCCACTAGTGGAAAATACTGATAGGTTCATTACCATAGCCGTGTTCCGAGTGCTGGACGAAGCTGTCGACCATCAACTGGTGTAGGACACCGCCTTCTGACGTCGCATTCACAGACCGGATCCGGAACTGAAGTGTAGAGACAATCACACAGTGTAAATACAATACGGCTGCAGCGACACAAACATATTTCGCGATTCGCGGAGTTTGGGTAATCGTGTAGAAGTAATTACTCCGCGCTCCTCGGCTTCAGCTCAAGTATCAGTTGTACCCGCTCGCGGCGTCACGCCGCGTGATTTTGTAGCGGAATCTGCTACCTCTCTCGTAACTCCGCGCAGACACGTCGAGTAATTTTTACTCGCATTTAGTATACTTACTCCGCGACGGCGAGTACAATATGAGTTTCGCCTTAGCTTTGCTATAGCTTCACATGAAAGGATCAGTCTAATTTTAGTTTAAACCTATTTATTTTAGCTCGATTGTCAATGTGTCCAAAGCCAGACGTTTATTGAGACACTCTCGAGTCCGTTTCCTGGGTAGAACCAGTACTTGGTGTATTTTAAGACAGACCATTCGAATGCTTCCCGGGACCAATGCAGACAGTATATCCATTACACGACGGCGACTCTGTAAAACCACCTATAACATAACAGTTGTGCACGTCGGTCAGGAAAAAATACAAAACAAGATTCTTTGTTTAATAAACACACATGCCCCCGCTGGTGCTGGATATCCCATTTCTTAGTCCAAATTAGATCAAGGTCAATGTGAGATTAGGTGATAAGGGTGGATTGGGAACGGTCATAAGTAACAACTGTGTAAATATCCAAGTGTTGCAGTAAGCGGTGTTGGTGCTAGACGAAACGGTAAAATCTAGTTGACCAAGAAACTTTTGAATTATTTTAAGTCCAAATAAGGTCAAGGTCGATGTCAAAGTGAGGTTGGGTGACATGGATGGATAGTGAATGGTCATATTCAACAACTGTGTAAGTATCCAAGTGTTGTAGTAAGCGGTGTTTGGGAGCTAGACAAAACGGTAAAATCTACTTAACCTTGTCACGGAATGACAAGAATGTTGTCCAAAAATGTATTTATCGCACATTAAAGTTGAGACCATGCGCAAGCATAGAAATAAAGAATAAATGGTTTTTAAATTATCATAAATAGGGATTGTTTTTTTATTCCTATTAATGGAACTATTTTCATGCCAATTTGCGCAGATGAAATAATATGACTTAAACCACGTGAGTTGGGACTACTTTTCGAGCCAACTACAGACGTGAATGGAATGTAGCCGGTTTGCAAGAGATTGGTGTATAAACTGATTGATTTTACGCATAATGTATTATGCGCGCAACTTTAATTAATATTTAAATACATTTGCTTGATTTACCGCAGAGAACTTAAACGGCTGAAAATTCGTAATCTGCTTGAAAGCACGACCTATGGAAGATGATGCAGGGAATCTAAAGCATGATTTTGCATATAAAATATGTTTCGAAAGCTTTCACATGTTTAAAAAGCATACACAAGTAAACTAATTGTGTATTTTGTTTTGGCGATATGACGTATTGATTTGTTAATGTACATGTATATCGAAAGATTGCATTTGTTTCAAAAATATTTGACACCTGGATTCCCCACATCACAACTGCCGAACCATTTTCTTCTGGAATCACCCGAAAGTAGATGGCCATGCTGTATGCTGTGTATCGTGTACATTGTGTTGTATTGCTGTATGCTGACCACGACGTGTATCATGTACATTGTGTTGTATTGCTGTATGCTGACCACGACGTGTATCGTGTACATTGTGTTGTATTGTGACACCGAATTACTCGGAATGTGAATCGTCAGCAGTTTGTTTATAAACACCACGTGCTTTTTGTCGAAATCGCGAATTCATTCTGTTTTAGGGTAGACGAATTTCAAGTGAGATGCATTTTCTTAAAAGTCGCGTATCTTGTATTTCTATTTCGAATTTCAAAATTAGAGAAGCACCTAAAATGACGGAATATTGGCGAACAACGCCTGAAAATGTTGCCATTGTACTTAAAGATCAAATTTAGAGTTGATTTACTGGTTTCTAACCCAAACCTACCGTCAAGTATCGAAGGTACCGGCCATGTATTTCCCGAACCAGACACCGACCCATAAACTTTCCGTTCCACATCAACCAACCCATGGACTTCCCGTTCTACATCTACCTACCCATGAACTGCCGTACACGAACTACCGGTCCGTGGACTTTCCGTTCCACATCTACCGACCCATGCACTTCACATACTACTATTACCGACCCATGGACTTTCCGTACCACAACTACCGGTCCGTGGACTTACCGCTCCACATCTTCCGACCCACGCACTTCCGTACACGAACTACCGGGCCTAGGACTTCCCGTACCACATCTAATGATCCCTTGGACTTCACATACTATTTCTACCGACCCATGGACTTTCCGTACCACAACTACCAACCCATATACTTTTCGTACCACATCTACCGAAACACTGACTTTCCATACCACATCTACCGACCCATGGACTTTCAATGCCGCATCTATCGACCCATGGACTTCCCGTACCACATCTACCGACCCATGGACTTCCCGTACCACAACTACCTACCCATCGACTTCCTGTTCTACAACTACTGACCAATGTACTTCCAATAGCACATCTACTGACCCATGGACTTTCCGTACCACAACTACCGGTCCGTGGACTTACCGTTCCACATCTTCCGACCAACGCACTTCCGTACACCAACTAACGGTTCGTGGACTTCCCGTACCACATCTAATGATCCTTGGACTTCACATAATACTTCTACCGACCAATGGACTTTCCGTACCACAACTACCAACCCATATACTTTTCGTACCACATCTACCGACACATAGACTTTCCATACCACATCTACCGGCCCATCGACTTCCAATACCGCATATATCGACCCATGGACTTCCCGTACCACAACTACCTACCCATGGACTTTCCGTACTACAGCTACCGACCCATGTACTTCCAACAGCACATCTAATGACCCATGGACTTCCCGTACCACATCTACTGACCCATGGACTTCTCGTTCCACAACTACCGACCCATGGACTTCCCGTTCCACAACAACCAACCCATGGACTTTCCTTACAACAAGTACCAACCCATGTACTTCCCTTACCACATCTACCGACCCATGGATTTCCCGTACCACAACTACCGACCCATGGACTTCCCGTACCACAACTACCGACCCATGGACTTTCCGTACCACATCTACCGTCCATCGTCAAACCACCAATTCATACAATGAAATGATGACACTCTGCATCTCCATTTTAGTGAAATATTTTCCACAGTTATATTATTGTTGAAAATATAATTATCAAAGGAAAATACTTTCGACTATACTAACAGTTAATAAGACCAACAAACGAAGTTGTTTAATCCGTAATTATATTATGTACGATCGTTCATACAATAAATTACATGCATGGGTTTTTTTAACTTCTAGCTTCAATAAATATGAAGTCATAAAAATGTAATGAAATTATTCCATAATAAAAGCATACCACCAAAGTGTTTTAGAGAATTCATAATGAAAAATCAATCGTTCCGCATATCATAGCATTCCATTTAAATACACTTTTGAAACCCACATTTTGACATGAAAATTTATCGTAGTCAATCACACTTTAACAGTACATGTATTTGTTGCAATATATGATTTCCGAGCCACTTTTTTATATATTTTATACAAATTGAATTTCGTTACTGCTGTATCTGAGTTTATGTTGCAAAAGAAGAAACTGGAGTACAAAACGAAGAGAAAAAGGAAAAAATTAAGAAAAAACGAATATGAGAAAGGGGAAGAAGATGACGATATAAGAAGAAGAGAAACGGAATAAGAAAAGAGAAAAAGAGGAAGCAGAAGAAATGAAAACGAAGAAAAGGAAGCAGAAGACACTGTGACTCGAGGATGAAAAATATACAAAGATGATGACGGTGATGATGATGATGATAAATAATAATAATAATAATAATAATAATTATTATTATTATTATTATTATTATTACAACAATAATAATACGGATAAGTATTATTGCAATTCAGAATATATTTGCCGTGTCATCCTAATTTCGTGGGTCTTATTTACGTTTGTGACGCATGCGTGTTAATACATTCTGTTATCTCACCACTGAGTTGGACAAAACACAATTTGCAATGTCCTCTTTGCAAACAAAGTGATTAAATTACCGATGTTCGTTGCTATTTCATGTTAAATTATGTTATTGTACCTGACCCTACTGATCTGTATCGTTTGGAAGCTTCTCATAATTTCGTGGGTTCTGATTGGAAGGCCTACTTTGGTTGTGAAAGAGTGTTTACAGCATCAATTTAGTTTCACTTTGTTTGTGCTGGACCCTGTGCTGATCAACAACCTAAAATCTTGGTTGTATTTTTGAAAATGTTATCATTATAAATACACACACATCATATTTTTTAAAAGGTAACAATATAGGCCTGACGAAATCTACACACTTCTTCAATTTTCTTTGCGCAGGTTTAACTTTAGGCTTCATGAATCTATAAATATTTTATTGTGTTAGTTATTGTTCTTAAATATTAAATAAATGATAAAATCGCACGCAGCGATTCATGGGTAGGAATGCTATCTTAAATTTAAAAGTTTGAAAATGTCAGTCAAATTTAGGGAAGGGGGATTGTTTATGTATTTTTTTACCGAAAATAGCAAAATTCCAGAGAGAAATAAAAACAAGGGAGATAATCATACATGTGCAATTATCCTTGGAAAACTGTTCTAAATATACGATTTTTATAGAACGAAATTTCATGAATTTAATTCCAAAGAAGTTGTTGGGTAGTGAATAATTTGTGTATTTAATGTCTAATTGGTGATTATTTAAATTTAAACCAAGTCACTCACTGGTTGACATTTCATATGATTTCCTTTTCAGATACTGCAAAAATATATTTAAGTTAACGGTTATAGTAGTTCAGACAATGTTTTCGGATGCACGAGCGAAAATTCTATTAGTTTAAAACAGCCACGAAATTATGGTAACCCACGAAATTATGGTAATTAGGCATTATAACTGTATATAGATTTACCTTGATGATTGTAGTGACGTTATGCATTCCCAGGACGTCAGACTCTGACGAATACGTGTAATGGTGGTCGTAGCCGTCTTCGAAGTACACCGCTGACGTCAGCAGTGACGTCACAACGACCGTCAAACGTAGGCATCGCATTAATTCTGTAAAGCCCATCTTTATTAGACTTTGCTCTGAAACACCATTTCACTTTTTAATTAAAGTCATAACATCTAATAAAAGATCACATAAAAATAATACTGAAGTCAATAATTGAATGTTCTAACACACTGCCCGGCGATCAAATTGTCCTCTGTACTCAAACGGGACAGTCTGAACGCCCATCAGCTATCAAACTACTATTAGCTTGTGGGTAGATATTAAACTTTGACCCGTCTGCAATCAGCCAATAGCAGTGCAACAATGTAAACTCTCTGAGTTCCGCGTCGGTTCAACACAATCTTCAGTAGAACTTTAAACGTAGTGCTTTTTCTTAACCAGATAGGCTTTAACAACATTTAGGAACATCGTATGTTTATACTGACAAACTATATTATATAATTGTGTTTTGAGGATAGTAGATCTATCTGATATAAATTTAACATCAACAAAATGAAATAATCTGTTATTAGATAAGAAAAGACATTTTAGCGAAAACAATGATACGGTTAAACGTGAAGCATACGCTGTTCTTCGTCGCGGCGCTAGTGGCATGTTGTGGAGCGTACAAGGACGCGACGTTAGTGACGACATCAGAGGCACTGAAGTTCGATGACGACATCCACCTGGAGGAGCGAGAAACCGGCGGGAGGCTGCGGCTGCAGAGTCGATGGACGCTTGCAGACATCTTCGACCTGGATAGAATTGCAAGCGACAAGGTAACCGTGATCATTATTTTGTGGATAAGTTAGATCTACAGTTAGATCTACCTCCGTTAAAGAGGGTATGATTTCCCGGCGCTGGGTTCGGTTAATAGTTATGCACCTATGAATATTTCCCCCCCGGTGGGGGGAGCGTCGGGCCTATACGGTACATTAGACTGAAAGCGATTCCCGACAGGCGGGAATTTGACACGCCGAATGGTTCCGGGTCCCGGATCAAAATTTTAGATCCCGGTAATATTAGCCACTGGGCCATTTGATAGCCCTGTAGCATCTCCCACTGAGGGGATTTAGATAAAAATGCTTGGCTCTAGGGTGGAGAATTAGACCCCAATACATAAAATTAGTGAAATTCCCCTGAGTCAGCCCGACGCCCCCCCCCCACGGGAGAAAATATTGATAGGTGCATTAGTTAGTGAATTAGTTAGCAACTTAACGAAAAAATTAAAAACTATTAAAAAATGCATGAAACTTCTGGGAAAGCCGGAAATGAGTCAATGAACAGGTGATTTGATTTGGGGGGTGATCCGGATCACCGTCTTGATCCTTGATTTTCAATGGACTTTTTTTAACCTATTTATTTTAGCTCGATTGCATCAAAAGCCGCAGGCTCATTGAGACACTCCCGAATCCGTTTCCTGGGTAGACCCAGTACTTGGTGTCTTTGGGGGATATCTTGAGAACGCCCCCATAGTTGGGATCGTACTCGGGACCTGTCGATCGCTAGGCGGACACCGGATTCTTTATTGTTGGGAGATAAGGCGATGAATATGTATACATAACTCATTAGTCACACAGAACATGCGGAATGAGCTGCCTTGGACATAATTGAAAAACTATGGGTTTGTATAATTAATTTGATGTTGATTCTATTACACATTTAGTGATCAATACTGATGTTTACGATAAGAATGTGAATAAAGTAATTAAAATAGAGCCACATTATCTTTAAATTCGAGCCATTGATTAAAAAAAATACTTTTGAAACTTGAATCTACTGAGTAACGATGCATATGAATTTTATTTTCTAAAATCGTTATTTTTCTATATCTACGATGGGTTTTAATTTTCTTAACGGTTATCTTTCGTCTCATTGGCATTTAACAGGTAGATTCTACCATTCATTTCCTCGATGTTTTTGTTAAACAGTCAGTCATCACTGCTTTGTATGGAAAGGTGTTAGTTTTTACGATGATGATGTTGCTAACAGTGATACAGAGGGCGTGAACACATGAGCAAAGTGATTGAATTAAATATACATTTACATATACACGTCCGATGGCATTAATATACCATGCCAATGCTGTGAGTGATATATGATAAAATAGTATGCACATCTAAATCAATAGACGTTAAGTACGAGTCTTTTCTAGTACTCCTCTTTGTTGAACTCTTAGAACACATGAACGAACCCCATGCAAAATTAACTTCACGGACACTATTTTTGCAAAACTCGGAAAAAATATCATGCCGTTGAACATTATGTATGAATATTTTACAAATCAATTACAATGCACAATACATGTATTACTTTCCGTAATGGAATCGCGTCTCTTAAACTTGCAATTATCGATAAGCACGTGAAAGACGTGCCCGAAGAAAACAGGAAATAGTTATACCGTTAAATGATACTCATAAAGTTCACAAGTGACAGGGGCCGTATTCCAGAAACATCTTAAGTGTATCTTAAAATATTTTGAGTAAAGGTAAACATTTATACATGTTATATTTCAAAAACTATGTATAATTGTATGAATATTTGTATAGTTATATAAAGAATAGTTACTACTAATTGTGGTTAATAAACACTAAGCACAATTCACTGTACGAACGAAATCAAACACTAAATAAAATGTTGATTTTAAGATTAAGGATAAACTATTACTTAAGATGTTTCTGGAATACGACCCCAGATCAATTTATCTGAGTTAACACACATTTTGACAACTGGGCCCGTATTCACATAGCTTCTAAGGTATATTCATAATATTCTTTAAGCCTGTGGCTGTTTCATGTATATACTTCTTTTAACATGAAAATATTTAAAACTATTGCTAAGATGTTAAATATTGACTCTATTGTAAACAAAATCATTGGATTTCACTTGGAACATTTGCATTGAACACAGACTAATACAAATACCCTATATATACTATAATATATACTGTAGGTCTAGTTTTAGTACACCTTAAGTTAAGGTTTCCTTTAGGAGCTTTGTAAATATCAGCATTGATCAATTAAATCATTTACCTTACTGCTCACATTAGTCCATTTGTCCTGAATATTTAAATACAAACTAGGGTATTTAAATGTTTTTGAGATATCCACACAAGTTACTTGCGAACACTACACCAATGTAAATATTTAGATTGTTTTAAAACAATATATATCCGATCACAGAAACCGAAACATTTACACTTTATGCAGGTGTATTTATTTCAATCGACAGCTACGCACAGTTCGCAAAGGCTGGATACCATGTTCATCGAAAAGCACGTGGAACTCGGGTTGTGTGTACTGACTTCAAAAAGAGGCCATTCGGGACATTTTATCAATTGATAATAGTGCAATTGTTTCGTTAACTGATCAATATGCATTGACATGCGCACTGGTATGCATTTTATTGTTATAATAAATAAGAGATGTTTGTAAAACGTGTATGCCCACTGACTTGCAGCCGATTCGTCAATATGGGTAATTGTTAAGAGATTTTTTTTTAATATTGTATGTGCACATTAACACATGGGGAGAAAATTAAAGTTGATGCTTTATAAAGTAAATATAAAGCTGAAAGAAAGATAGAGTATAATTATGGATTTATTTTTACAGTCTATTATATAAGGATACATGTTTTCTGTTTGATTTAAACATTAAATAGGCCAAAACATCTCTAGATATCCTGCGCAAACAAAATGGTCTATGGAGAAAACTGTTTTCATTTTACAAGCCCCTGTGACCTTGACCTTTGACCTGTTGACCTCCAAATTGATAGACGTCTTCCTTTCCTCCCGAGTAACCAGCATACCAACTTAGATGATCGTAGGTCAAAGCGTATTCTACATATCATGCGGAAACGAAATGGTCTACAGACGAAACAGGTTTCATGTTACAAGCCTTGACCTTTGACCTGTTGATCTCAAAATTGATAGGCGTCTTTCTTTCCTCCCAAGTTACCAGCATACCAACTTAAATGATCGTAGGTCAAAGCGTTCTCTAGATATCGTGCGGAAATGAATTGCATTTTACAAGCCCCTGTGACCTTGACCTTTGATCTGTTGACCTCAAAATCAATCGGCGTCTTCCGTTTATCCCAAGTAACCAGCATACCAACTTAAATGATCGTAGGTCAAAGCGTTCTCTAGATATCGTGCGGAAACGAAACGGTCTACGGACAGACCGACCATCCGACCGACCGACCGACGGACAGTTGCAAAGCAATATACCCCCACTTCTTCGAAGCGGAGAATAATTAATTTTTAGTTTGTCAATATTTTAAATAACATACAAACCTTAATAGTCCATTCTGTACAATATGTTTAGTACATACTGCGACATACCCGCGGATGCTTTAGCCTACGACATACATGCACACACGTGGTTCTATGTTGACGTAACTCAAACAGTATTCTAACGTTGTGTCTACACCGGTCTGACTGACGTCATCTTCAGTGTTCATAATGGTATTATAATCGTGTTGTTCATTAGGCGTAAAAAAATATGTTTGTTTCGGGTTACATGCCCCAAAAAATTAGGGTACTTAGGTAGGGAATTATTAATTTTTTTTGTTAATTCTCTACTTTAATATTCTAAAAAACAATGAATATTCAAAACATGTTTGTAATATCATAAAACATTGTTTTGAAGTGGATGCTATCAAAACAAAACACTTATTTATCCAAAAACATTTAATCATAAGAAAAAAAGGTAAATAAAAAAAAAATCTGATAAATCAATAAAATGTTCTAGGGTCGGGCATTTTTTTTAGGGTAGGTCGGGTAACCTGAAACATATTTTTTTACGCATCATGTGTACAGGCATCATTAGGGAGCATGTCATGCTTGCTAGTTGCGCGCATGGGCCCGCATTCACAAAGCTTCGAAGTACAAACTTAGGAACATTTCATAAAATTTCTAATGTCTATGACCATTTCAGTTGTTATTTTATAATTAAGAAATAATTTGTGATTGTCGTTGTTTATCGGCCAAATAACATCGAATTGGAGATCTGATGCGTAGGAATTAATAGCCACGCATCAGAATGGCAAAGATTTGTTTGTTGGCCGATAAGTAGTTTAACAACGATAAATTTGTTCTTTGTCTATTGAAAAATTAGCGAGTATCATGTTTGAATCGTATTTTTTTCCATAATTTGAATAAACAAAATTGGATTTCACATGTAAATAATACTAAAATTAGATATGAAATCTTCACGTAAGTCCAACTTACGATTCCTGTTAGAAGCTTTATGAAAATGAACACGGCTCCTTTTGTAGTGTTTACTTTGTCATAAGTGCTATCAGACTTGCTATATTTTTTTCTGGAAAGATGCGCTTTCAATTCTGGCGTTTTGCCTTAGAAAACGTTCTTCCAATGACGGATGTTAACACTTCATAAATGTTTTGTTGTTGAAGTTGATTGTGCTTTTGTCAAAATGTAATAACAAGCAATTGAAAGTTAAATTTAGGGATAGCTAATATTAAAGAGTGTATACACAAATTCAAAATGACACAAAAATATAACTTTGGTACGCTGGTTTTTAAAGACTTTTGTTACACATGTTGCATTACTTAAAATGTTTTACTATATCTTATGAATATACATAATATATATACTCACAATATATTTCTTAACTTTATTATGACTGTGAAGCGAAATGTAACTTCCATACAATTAAGAAATAATTTTCCATCAAGAGTTGTTTATCGGCTAATTAACAACGATTTTGGAGTTCTGATGCGTATTAAATCACGAGAGCGTTAGCCGCATCAGAGCGACAAGTCTTTGTTTATAAGCCGATAAACAACGATAATGCGAAAAATAGTTCGATTTTAACATTTGCTGCAATCACAACTATATTTACAGTTTCGGAACCAGTTTTGTAAACATAACTCTCCTTATAAGTTCAAATCTTCATGTATGTGGAGAAAATAAAAGTCATATACTTGTTTAATTGAACATTTAACAACGGTAAATTTGGATTTCTGTCAAAATACTTCGCATAACATATTTCTAAATGAACATCTGATAACCAGTAACAACATAAATTGTAAGTGGAAAAACAAAGTCAAACACTTTTTTATGTTTATTAAAAGCAAGATTACGCAAACTCAAGCAGAATACGTACAGAAGATACATTCTTATGGAATATTTTGTATTTAGTTACGATATATACTTTCATATATCAACGTTAACACATCACTTAAACTTCTACGCGGACGATATACATAACGACACATTTTGTATTTAGTGCCAATATTTTCGATTATCTTTATACACATTTAAATGTTTTACTTTCGTTTTCCTAATAAACAAGATCAATTCAAGTTCACTTATTGATTCATTTAAGTGTGATGAAAACGACAGATACAAATGTTCAAACATTTTCTTAAAAATAAGATTACATTATAAAAATGTAATGGGACTTTAATAAACAGTTTTCACGCTAACAGCTTACTCATATAGAGGTTTAGTTTTCACGCTAACAGCTTACTCATATAGAGGTTTAGTTTTCACGCTAACAGCTTATTCATATAGAAGTTTAGTTTTCACGCTAACAGCTTACTCATATAGAGGTTTAGTTTTCACGCTAACAGCTTACTCATATAGAGGTTTAGTTTTCACGCTAACAGCTTACTCATATAGAGGTTTAGTTTTCACGCTAACAGCTTACTCATATAGAGGTTTAGTTTTCACGCTAACAGCTTACTCATATAGAGGTTTAGTTTTCACGCTAACAGCTTACTCATATAGAGGTTTAGTGTTTGCTTTGTTGAACTATGGAAAAAATGACAATAAAACGACCGAAGACTATTACACTTTTTTTACAACAGTGGTTATCTTCGCCTGCTCTTAAATTTATAGAGAAATTTTACAACGGTGGTCATCTTCGTCTGGTCTTAAATTTATAGAGAAATTTTACAACGGTGGTCATATTCGCCTGGTCTTAAATTTATAAAGAAATTGAACAACGGTGGTCATCTTCGTCTGGTCTTAAATTTATAGAGAAATTTTACATCGGTGGTCATCTTCGCATGGTGTTAAATTTATAGTGAAATTTTACAACGGTGGTCATCTTCGCCAGGTCTTAAATTTATAGAGAAATTTTACAACGGTGGTCATCTTCGCCTGGTCTGAAATTTATGGAGAAATTTTACAACGGTGGTCATCTTTGTCTGGTCTTAAATTTAAAGATAATTAGAATGAATCTTTTAAATTCAACAATACTGTTTAGTTAAACGCATTTAATAGTAAAATTTGACGTAACCGTCTTTAGAAGGGAAGGACAAGAAATAGCGAAATCACAGAAAAAACACAAGCGACGTAAGAACAAATAAAACATATAAAGTTATGTTACTTATATATAGAATGATAAAGCCTATTAAAAATCTACACTATATTACTTTGATATAAGAAACTTTTAAGTAAAGAAACTTTTTCTTTTACACTCTCCAGTTCACACTCTTATTTCAATAAGCGGTGTGTTAAATAAGCGGTGTGTTACTGAAATAATGCATGTCCAATTTTTCTGACAAAAGGTAGTTGTTTTCAAATTAAATTGTCATAAAAAAAAAGAAAACCAGCTTGGCTTTTTTTTCATAAATTCAAATGATGCTTACGGAAATATACAAAAACTCTGGATAATAGACAGCATAGTGGTTTATATAATACGCATGCACACACACACACATACACACAGTGCTAAAGACAGCTAAATGTTTAGGGCGGTTTATCTTGAATCTTGTTTGATTTTATCCATCCTGTTGTATTTTGTTAGCAAACCTAAGCAGGCATGCAGCTAAATCAGTTTATCCATATCTACATGTTTCAATAAAGATATTTAAAAGCTGTGCACTTCAATAGTTAGTTTGTAAATGATTGGCCAATGAAAATAAATTAATATGGGCTAACTATTGATAAATATCATAATTTAATGAACATAATTATAGTGCAATTTTTGTTTCGATATTTTGTTGTTGCAGTTATTAAACTTATTCTTTACAATACAAATTAATTAAGTACATGTATGTATTTCCACAACTGAATGATTTACTTAAAGTAACTGTATTAAATTCACCAATAATGCAGCAAGCAAGTTACCAATGCATTGATATATATTATACATTGTTGTTTATTTATGCAAAGAATCAGGAACCGCCCACACGTATGCAATATTGTAACAGTTATGTTTCCACATTCGTCATGGCGGACTCCTTCTTCAGTTGTTCGATCATGTTGTCGAACTCGTCCGGGCGATGCAGCGGAATGACCACTTTGGGACCTGGCTTAGGGATCCTCCCCACAGAGCTGCCGCTGGAAGGTCGTGACGTCGACGTCGCACGGGGCTCTGCGATCATCGAAGCGTTGAACTTCCGATTCGGAACGACCTCGTGTCTGGGCTGAATCGGCCTGATGCGCTCACCGTTCAAAGCATCTAACTCAAACTGTTGGAAAGGTTTTGGCTTCTCTTGTACGGCTGGGTTGGGTAAACCTAAGGTTTATTGTTTATATTGATAAAGAGTATTGTTTAGTTTGATAAAGTGTATTGTTTATATTTATAAATTAAAACATTATATAATGTAAAGTCCATGTATAATGTACACATAAATTAGGGATGTCAAGGGATATTCGAATATCCGAATACTAAGACGGTATTCGGACACTAATTCTGTATCCAAATAATCACATTCATATCGGCAATTTTCTTCAATAAATTTAAATCGCATACGAAATACGACATACCCTTATGTAGAATATCGTCCATAAGAGCCAGAACGGTCTACCCACTGTCTTTGCACATATGCTGATGACACCTTCTGGCTTTCAAGGGACGATATATTGCATAAATACATACACCAATTGAACATATACGCGTACATTGTTGCTAAGAACAACATGCTACCTTTGAAGGTCGAGAAGTTGGTGTGGTGAGGTGGCAGGGCCTTGCCAGGCAAGAACAACTGGTTTCCTCTCCAAGGCGAGTCGTCTTCAGTCCAGTCCTTTCTGTCCTCCCCTTCGTCATCGTCCGACAAGCTCAGGTTATCCTTGTCGTCCACGTGTATAACGGGCGCGGTGGCTGGACGGTTGTCGCTTATCTGCCGCCCACTATCGTCCATTAATCCAACCCTGATATCGACAGAGAAAATCTTTAGATAGTTATATTTAATTTAAGAATAGAATCACATTGGTATCGCCGTAGTGTGTCCAGGCATACGGAAAAATATCACCTACGAGTATTCCAGTGTACATTTAATCGTTAATATGCGCGAATTAGTGATTTACGCAAAACAAAAACATTAAACTTTTACGCTGATCTAAATGCGCACCCACCAACACAAAATAATTCTGATTTACTTGATGCACTCCCCATTATTATAACGATCAAAATTAAAATAAAAAAATACTAGCATTAATGTATGCATGTTCTGTTTTATATATAAACATTACATTCTTTGGTCATTACTATTTTCAAAACTGGAAAAAAACTATAAATATACCACTCTACAGAAAATACACACAAAGCCAAACACAAAAATAAAATATATATAATAAAAACAACCAATAGCATATATATAGAACCGCTGCCAAACATACACAGTAAAGCGAATTCAATCGTGCGTAAATGATACCCATACAATTTCACAAGAATTCAAGTTTTATTTCCTGTGATTTGTGAGTGCAAGTATATTAAAGATATATCCCCAGTACACCAAAACGCGTATACACAGGTGATGTCTTACTCAAATTTATTTCCAGCTTCCCGGACGAAAATGCGGCGAACCTTTGAACAACAAAAACTCTTAATCATTTTCAAACTGGCAAGTGTATTTATTATATACAACATATACATGTATATGGCGATACCTTCCTGTAAGAAATTCTTCGCTCAGTAATATGCAACCTTTCGTCAACTGCATTCATACATACATGTATGACTGCAATTGGTTCATTAATGCATTGAATATGATACTCCAAGAAAGCTAGTATTATTCATGAATTATTTGCATCATAAAATTCATTGTTTTGAAAAGTGTTGAATATTTGCATTTGCGACTTACTTTCTTTAGCACCGAGGAATATGGCACAAGTTTCCCTACTATTACTTGGAAGGGAAAATTGTCATTATTTTTAAAGCACAGTGAGTACACAACGGAAGTTTTTTTCATCAACTTTTATTATTACAGACCAAATAATCAAGGAACATTAACACAATAGTTACACTTTGTTACTTTGTAATTTTTCACTAAACTAACATAACGAAAATGCCCAATCTTGACGGGCATGCTTTATTGAACCGTTTTGAGTTTAAGGTCAAACTAATTTTTTTTCCATCAGTTTGTGCCATTTCAAAATATTCAGACAAATACGTGTAAGATAAACTGCCTCGACCGAGAGGGCCATGTTGTGTAAGGAATCAAATGGACTTTAATATATGTTCCCTAAAAGTTATTTATACCAACATATTTGGACATTAGGTAGGGCCATGACAATTTGATTCTATGTTTAGCGTCCTCGGGCTGGTAGGTTTTCCTACGCCTGGACGTAAAAAACAACAATTTTGACCATGGTATAAATAGAGTCAAATGCCATAAAAATTGGGGGAAAATGGACTTTTAGGTTGTGTTATTAATATTTGTAAAACAAAGCGTGTAACCAGTCAATTTACACATTTAAAATACTGTGTTACAGTAGGTTCCTAATATGAAGATGATATACATCAGTTTTGCGAGTAAACATTTGCTACTACTGCCATGAATAAGTTGTGAAAGAAAAATGTTAGTTTTTTTAAACTTTTTGTTTGTTTTTTCCTGCCTGGTTGGTAGGTTTCAAAATATCGTGGGGACGCTAAACATAGAATCAGATTTGTATGGCCTAAGTGGTTTTATAACAATATGCTTTTTTGTTTTTTTTTATAGTACTGTCCATGTCAGTCATCCATATATTCCCTTTAAATCAAAGGAATATGGTACAAGGCCACCAAGAAACATTCCTGGCAAGTTCGATAAAATTAATTTAGCGGTTTCATAGACAGAAATTGTTAGAAGTAAATTGATAACACTGTCTGACGCACGGTGGACTATGGACAGCGACCAATAACTAAAGCTCACATTTAGCGTTGCGTGGGAGGGTTAAAACGGAATAATGAAATAAGCTCATACCTGCTTCTAGACAACTTGATGTGTCTCAGCTTCACGATAACTCTCCTGAGACCATACACAATTGCGATCAGTGCCAGGAGAGGGCAGACGATGACAGCCAGTAGTTTGGGGATGTTGATGTTGCACTGGTAGTCATTGACAAGGTCCTCACAGTCGAACATACTGGAACAGGGGCTGGACTGACACTCGTCGATTTCTATTTGACACCAGTCGCCAATGTATCCTGTTTGATGGTAATAAAAAAGTTTAAATACAGATATGCAAAACGTGTATACTAGTAAACTTTAACATACTAATGGGGAATTGTTAGGTTTAAAATAGTTATATCATTGATACGCTCTATAAAACTTACTGCTTACCTGGTTCACAGATGCATTCGAATCCACTAAATGACAGAGATCTCGCCGAATCTTCACAGGCTTCATATCCCAGTGTGGGATGGTGACATCGTCCATGAATGCACGGATTCTCCATCACATATACATCAATAGTAACACCAGGCGTATAGCTGTCATCGGCGTTCTTGGCAATGAAATCCAGGGTCATGTTACCCTGAAGGTCTGGGGAGTACTCGAACTCTACATCATAGGCTTCGACGGTTCTGTAGCGTTTACGTGTATAGTTGGCCAGAGGAATATCTACTGAGGAACTTAACCTCTTTAGAGAGAACGCGGCGTTACCGAGTTTGTTGAATCTCGGATAAGGAACGAATACCTCACCTCCGTCAACGTCCGCGAGGACGATTCGTCCGGCGTAGTGTGTAGAGGACCTGTTGGCGTTCAGCAAAATTGTATGGCGTAAAGACGGACGCTTGTCTGCAAAGAATGTTTCATTGGAATCGATGAAGAATCTCTCCGTCTTATCAGGGGTTCCATGAATAACAAGTTTCAATCGTTTCGTATCCACCATCGGTTGTTCAAATGCTGGCAAATCTGTCTCAGTTACCTCAACTGTAACGGAATCTTCGCCGTAGAAATCGTCTTCCATTGCCTCACACCGCAGATTCCCGTCCGCGGTGATATTACACTGGAGATTTTCTGGTTTATCGACTATTCGGTAAACAAGAGTGTCATTCTCTGGATCCTCTGTGTCAACAGTTAGGTCGGCTAAAACGTCTTCCGTAATATCCAGACTCTTAGAAATAATTTTTGGAGGATAGTTGATGAATGTTTTTCCAATTTTGACTAAGCTATAATGCATCGGTGAATCTATTGCAATTGAGGCGTCTCTCCTTTCGCGTACTGCGTTGTTAAAATCTGGACACATCTATTCAAATAAATAAATACATACACATAACTGAAGTGTATTTTGCATATTGAAGGACATGGCCTAATTAAGATACATGTATAAAGATATAAATGTAAAACGTTTAATTTAGTTGTCTTTGTAAATTTGTGACAAAAATATATATATTTTCCAAGCTGTGAATATAACAAATTATTTGGTAAGAATAATGAATATTTGCCGATGCAATGATCAAGAATGAGGTGATATACAAAGTATAAGACATGATTATCAAGTCATTTTCGACATATTTATCACGTCATTTTCGACATGTTTATCGGGTCATATTCGACATGTTGTTATGCTAAATACACATGTTGTACTGCAACCTTAAGGATATAATATTGATTTTGTGTGCATTATATTCTAATCTCAAGAACTGACATCATCGTTTTCAATTATTTGCATATACCTTTTTCATTTAAACATTATACAATTAATATTACCATTGATGTATATATTCCATTGGAGAAATTAGCCGATAATATTTCATTGCATCCTTCGTCAATGTGCACCCAGACTTCTTTGTCTGAAACAATTTAAAACAATGAAATATTTTGTGAGATAAACCATAATTAAACTAATAGATGACAGTTATTGTCCAACTTCCACTGCTAAGGGCACTATTTATATCCAATTAAATACCACTAATTGCACATATATCGTATGGAGCACGATAAGTAGAATACAGGTTTGAAGATGTAACAATGTATATAAGGACAACATCCTAATTATTAATGAAGAATTCTTCAACAAATCTGACAATTTAGGTTACGAGGTGACCTAAGTGATTTTAACTTCCACTTTAAGTCCGGACAATAAACGTATCTGCTGGTATAATACACAAGTACATGTTATATGGTTATTAATGTTTCAGTCACACTTAACAAAACTAGTAATGTATTAATCTGAAGATATTAAACTGAAATAAAAAGCTCTTAAAATTCGGAATGCAATACCAACAAGTATGCCAAGAAATACCTTATAATTCCGTAACAGTTTTTAATTCAAAGTTATTAATAGTTCTAATTGCACTTTCGAGTTGACTTTCATATATTCGGAGTCTTTAAAGCTTCTGAAATAATGCCTTCTTAACAATGTTATCTAAAATGAATTTCGTAAAATGAATTTCTAATAAAAAGTTATTTTTTCTAGTTTTCCTTTGGCAGATTTTCAAATATTCGGTGTATTTAAATACTTCTGTAGTACATACCGCCTTTCCAGAACACCAGGGCCGGTTGATACTCGGGGTCTTTCTCACATCCAGATGGAACCGTCACGTTGATAGTGACACGTGAGGCTTCAGCATGCGGTGCCGGGGAGAGGAAGAAATTGACATCACAGAGTTGGTGTATCCTGGAGTGCAAAGCGCGATTATCGTGTGTTAATGTGACGATGTATTTCTTTATATGTATAAGCGAATATTCGCTAATTATTCCATAGACAACGAACACAGTTATCGTTGTTTAACTACACAATAAACAACGCAAAAAGTAGTCCCGATTCTGAGCGGAGCATAGTTCTCATTACATTTGCAAAAATATTTGTCAAATCATGTTACAATCGAAATAATTTTCGCATTATCGTTGTTTATCGGCAATAAACAACTCTTTGTCGTTCTGACTGTTATGAACAATTTAATTGCTGGTAACATTGACAACTCTTTGTCGTTCTGATGCGTGTCTAATAAACTATTCGGGCTAAAGCCCTCGTGGTTTAATTCCTACACATCAGAACTCCAAATCGTTATTTATTGGCCGATAAACAACGATAAATAGTAAATTATTTCTTAATTGAAATATAATAATAAACAGAATTGCATGTAAAGCCATTTAGGCCGTTGTGAAAATTAGGTTAATATGTGGTCATTGTCTTATATGCAAAACGTTGTGTGCATGAGTATTTACCTTTTTCGCAATACTCTGGAGGTCTTCTGTTGCGTTGTTTCAATGTTGGAAATGAACGGTCTATACTCCGCCGTGGCGGCGCTGCCGTATGTTTCCTGTAAGTCCCGTTTCGTCAGTGTTCCAAGAGTGATGCCACCAATGGTAACTAACAAGCATTAAAAGAAAGAAAACGAAATAAATGCATTACATCGATAATAAGAGCTCAGCTTGTTCCATTTTATAAACATGTATAATTAACAACAACAATAGTCGCGTCACTTAAATTTCAATGCATAACAACGGATAACAACATAAGTTGAAGAACTGCATAGTACAACAATATCAATACAATATTATTACATAAAAACGATAATCAGCACATTTTAAGTTGTAGTACTACATCATCAATACAATATCGATACACTATCAATACATAACAACGATTAAGAGCGAAGCTTAACGTGGAAGTACTAACGTTCAGATTCGACAACTATATCTGCGGCGAGAGGGTATTCAGTTTCCATCCAGTTAGACGAACCGAGAGGCCTTACTGCCCGTAGCATGGCGTGACTGGCCTTCTTCTTAAGACTTACATCTCCAGCACCTGTGTGAACATTCACATTAAGACAAACACTAACTAAAAAGGGCATTTAGAAATACCGGCAATGAAATATTTCATAACAATAAGAGGATGTATTGTTGCAGGCACCAAACAAAATGTATTTCTTTTTGTTCTGACGATGACGACCTTTATGTTTTGATATCTAGGCTATGTTAAAATCGATCAAGTAACTTATTAAAGAAACCAATAATGTATTGCACATACATTTAGTTTGGTAACATGATCATATATAAATTAGATACATGTCATGTATCTTGATTTTGTCATTGTGCTATCTAAGAAACGCTTTTCGCAATACTTACGCTTTATACACACTGTCTCCTTTTTGATGTTGCTTTTTAAATGTGACACCCCGATCGCGTACAGTGACTGGTAGACGCAACGCCCAGGTTCCATCTGGTAGAACGATTTCTCTGACTCGCTGGCAGATGTAAAGTTATTGCGTTCTTCTGACGACATGTGCATAAGATCTCTGTACTCAGCAACTGTACGGTTGATATCTTTGTCGTTGTAGTGAAGTTTTCCATGAACGATTGCTGTTGAACCTGTTGTGTTTAGTCCAACTTTGGATGGCGGGAAAAGGTCTTCCCCGTCTGACTGAGTCCCCACACGCCATTCTGGAATGAACACATTCTACACATGACAAAAACAACTACTTTTATTATTATTACTACTACAACTACAGATACTACTATTACAACAGATACTACTACTACAACTACTTCTACATATACTACTATTATTACTACAACAACAGGTGCTACTACGAATACTACTACTTATACAACTAGAACTACTGATACTAAAACTACTCTACTGATACTACTAGGAGCAGTAGTTTTTGTTGGGGAGGTTGTGGCTGTGATGTTGGTAGTTGCTGTTGCTGTGAATGTGACTGTAGCAAAAGATGCTGGCCATTACAATAGCAGTGCTTTACTTACCATAAAATTCAATATCATGCGTTCCACCCTGCCACTGAATACCGATCTGTGTCTGTGATTCGGTCCAGTATGGGTCCTGGTCATCAGATGTTTGTGTTCGGTTCGTATATAAAGGACCGGAAATAACACTGGATACGTCTGGCGGGAACAGAATCACTTGTACTGAACAAGACGAAATAGACGTTAATCCAGCGCTGTTCAAAGCAGCTACTCTCACTTCGTAATGTTTCTCGTGTTCAAAAGTATCATTATTGAGGCGGAATGTCTCCTTGTTCTTTAATCCGACGTTCATATAATCCATAATTATAGCACCGCTTTCCTTGTTAATGATCTGAACATTATATTTTACGATCTGGCTTGTCTTTTCTGTGCAGCTCCAGTAGGCTCCTATAGTAGAGCTCGAGCCAGTGAAATTTGTAGGCTGATCTTCACTGTATTCCGGATCCGTGCATTTTACATATTCGCAATATGGTGGTGACGTATCAATTTGGATACCATTTGAAAAAACAAGTGTTTCTTTACCTGCAAAATTAACTAGTTTCGCGTTTAAGTAATACGCAGTACTATTACATTTCTTATCATTCGTGATATTAGCACATTCTGGTGTGTTTTCAGATGATTCAAGCTGAAGATTTGTAACATCAATGTCAATCATGGTAAATCCATCGAGTAATTTTTCAGCAGCACATGTTTCGTTGCACAACATTTCACATGGTTTTATGCATGGAAAGCAGAAAGTTTTGTAAAGTTCCAATGCACGGATATTGCCTGGTAAAAAACTGTTGTCAGAAGCACCGATCCATAATTCCTTGATGCCACTTTCACCGTCATAGAAACCGCGTCCATGACGACAAAGTTTATCCTGCTCATCCGGGATATATATTGAGCTCAATACTGCGTCTGAATAAAACGGATTGTAGATGTCATCCAATGGAGGTTTATAATTCTCCTCGTTCCATGTTAGAGCAGCTAGCTTAACAGAACCTTCAAATTTGAAACCAGATATAGATACCATTTCTTCTCCGCCAAAAATTAGGGTGACGTCCACTGTGTCGGCAAGGTATTCCGATTTCTTTGCAACCTTAATTATATAGCTTTGTTCAGAATTCAGATCCTTGTCAGTCTGAAACCACCTCAACGAGAAAGTGTATTTGCTTTTGGCCCAAAATACGTGGTGGTAAAATTTGTTGCTGCCAATCTTATACCCCAAGAAATGAATGCCTATTCCATACTCTTGATTTTCAAAATCAGATTTTGAACCATTAGTGGCATTGTTTGGTCTCGATGATACGTTTGGGACAGTAGTAGTGGTTGTTATGTTCATGTTGTCATCCAGTGTTGAGTTGCCTGCTTCTAAACCAGTAACATTTTCAAATAGACTGTAGTCAAATTCCACCTCTTCGGGTTTATTATCGATCACAAACGGGATCACAATTTGGTCTGTAATTATCGCTACGGTCGTTATAGTTCGGTATCCTTTCGCCACACGAACATTAAAAGAATAGTTTCCATTTTGTAGTTTCATGGATTCTGATATAAGTCCGGATTTTGTGATATCCGTTAAGTCAGAATTATACCCAATACCAAGATATGCACCTGTGCTATTAACTGCAAGGAATTCATCGTCAAACTCATTCATAACTTGTTTCATCCCATTGTCATTATGTGTAGGGAAATACAGTTTTTGGCTTGGGCATAAATAGTCTATTTTTGTCAAAGCGATTGGAAGCATTCCAGACAAGCGGTCTGTCGAGTGTTGAAACGTTTCTACACCATGCCAGTCATCCGTTATTTTGACATCGCCAACCAAAGGCGGTGTTTCATCCAATAAAATCGACAGACTTTGTACAAAAGTCACAAGACTTGCCTCGTTTGTAACTTCCACTGTGACGTAATAGGCTTTATCTGGGTACATTTGTAGCTCATAGAACGCCGTCTTTGTGTCATTTCTAACATCATTTTCATCAATCAAGTAACAATTTTCGCTTGTAACTGCCACCGACATACACGTTCTACATTCATATAACTTCACAAGAACGTTGTTTATTCCAGATTCAATGTCATGAACATTTTCCCATTTAATGTTCATTTCAGATGGCTTTTGAACATACATGACAGTAGAACTTTCTATGTCATTAATGAACAGTTTGCCGAACTCTGGTGGCGTTTTATCGACCAGGACCCAATCACTTGTTATTCCTGTGCACATTCCAGCTTCATCTTCGGCCACAACTGTCACATAATACTTACTGTTGTGCAACAGTGAAAGTCCTAGCTGCTTGCTGTACTCATCTAAACCAACGCTGTGTAATGGCGTAACATCGTACATAGTTGTGTTTGTTGTAAATATCTTACAAACAACTGTGTCGTTTGTAATGATATCATTATGACTGCTTATGGCAACTTTGTAATCAATGATGTCGATATCCGATTGGAATCCGTTCCATGATATTGCCATCCATTCAACAGAAGACTGAAACTTATTTAAGGAAATATAACCAGGAATTATGTCATCATTAAATCCAACTCGAATCCCATTCGAATAACCTTCTGTAAAGCCACCAGCCATGCTGTATGCTCTGACCGTAATATAATACCGAACCAGTTTTGATGTCAAATTCAAATTTGAAAACGTGTACGAGTTGTTGAGTCCAACATTAACAAAATAATGTACGTTTGACCTCGTTTTCTCGTATCGGCGGTCGTTTCCAACTGCGACTTCGTAGTAGTGAATGGACTGAGTCGGATCGCTAGACTTATCCCCAAAGTCATCCCAGTTGGCAGAGAGTTCAGTGGTGGTGAACTGATAAGTAAGGTCCTTATCAATGCCATCTCTGACTAAACCCGGAAAGGGTGGCTGAATACGAACTGTCACACCGTCTGATCTGCCTGTTTTCACGCGACCGAGGAAGTCAATAGTCTGAACCGTAACAATATACTTCATTCCGTTTTCAAGTTGAATCTCATCATTGTAAAACACTTGTCCAGCATTCGGAAGTGGTTGGAAATCAAACAATATATTGCCTGCAAGACTTTCTATTTTCCATTTCGCCTCTTCAATTGGGCATGCGTCCGAATATATCCAGGAACCTTGTATGAGGTTTGGCATCGACTGGAAGTCTATATCCTGTACTCCAGTTCCGTCTCTAACCTCCAGATATGGCGTCTGACTTACAACCACGCTGCTGGAGGAAACTTCACTGCTTAAGCCGGCTTTGTTGTAAATTCTCATTGTAGCATAAAACATATCACCCTGATTCAATCTAAAGCCGTTTACAAAGAATATTCCATCGATGTTTGCACGCACCTGGTGATATCCCAAATAATCAGTTCCTAAAGGTTTGCTTCCGAGAGCGATCTCATACCTATCAACAATAAAGGAATACACGTATTTAATAGTACTCTAATACAATCCATGTTATTTTTTAAGTTTTTTTATCATGTCGTTTTAATATAAGGTATTATTTTCTTTAATAAATATGTACAAACATATATCTGACGCCACCGAAACTGATAAATGCAAAAGTGCACAAAAATGTATACCTATTGCCGTCAATGTGTGACTCATCATCAGCAACGCTTATCAACTTTACTTCAACATATCCTCTGGGCAACTGACATTTCTGATGGTAATCTATTGTGCGTCCGTGTGTAGCAGTTGTCACGACATCAAGACGCTCGGCTACAGGGGCAGTTCTGTCTACAATGACTTCTCTTCCATACGTTGTCTTATGTCCGACAACATTCGAGACTGTTACGGTTATAAACATGATCGTTATGTTACTGAACTGACTGATATGGCCAAATAGGTCTCGGGTAAGACTGTAGGTGTCTTTGTGGACAACAAAGCTGTCCAAAATATCGAAATTATTTTGTGTGGATCCCATGGATATGGTGGTTTCTTTTATTATGCTTTCATTTTCAATAATTGTTAGCCAGCTGCAGGTTACGACGCTTTTTCGTACGGATATGAACTGCGTACAATCCAGGTCAATCATTTCAGGTGCGGTTGTATCTGTAATGATCGCAAATGACGAAGTAAGTTCCTGGTTACCAGCCTTATCAACTGCGTTTGAAGTCACAAACACTGCCTTGCCTGGAACCAGAGTTGCGACGCTCGTCAACGATGCCAAATCATTTGTGAATGGTTTAATGTCTACCAAACTGGGAAATGAGCCGAGACCCCACTCTAATGACTTAATTTCCTGACTGTCAGACACATTACCGATTATAGGTATGGAATCTGTTGCTGACTGATAAATAATATTATCCTGAATGTAAATACTTGTATCATTCGAGGCATCTACATTGTAAATAACTTTTGGTGCAACTCTGTCAAGTTTTATTCCGTCTGATGAGGACACAATATATTCTTCGTGACATCCTGTAACTGCGCGAACTGTAATGTAGTATGTGACGTCTTCAAACAACTCCGTATGTATTTGGCATTGTCCATGCGTATCATTCAACATGACGAGGCCGTAGTTAGTGTATGTAAGAATGTCAGTTCCAAACTCAGTTGTTCCTATTGCCCAGTCATAGTTAATTATGTCACAACTTTCGCTCTCAAATCCGTAGAACGAAGCTGCGATGGATGTGTGATCAGTTGTGAAAGCCTCATCTTCAAAAAGGGTCCTACCATCAAAGACAACACCATGAATATTGGCTTTCTGTACGTATATATCTCTGGAAACACCAGCATCTGAAACCAGTTCTGCACCATTGGATGCCTTATCAGTTACGACATACAATGTGCTCGCAACACTGAATGGTTCAAGGAAAATATTAGAAATATACGCTGTAGTGTCCGTTCCGTAATCAGTAAACGGAAGTATTTTCTCCTTATCGTCCTTTGTGCCGATTGCTACTTCATATTTTGCGATTCCACTCTCAGAGTCTCTGTAAGACCAACTTAGTCGAATACCATATTGGTCATTGTGTAACACTTGACCTTGTTCGTTAAGTTCCTCGTCATCTGTTGACAATCCAGCCTTTACCTTAAAAAATCAAATCACAAGCGTTTAGTGCTTTGTATAATTTATCGTATAAATCATACTTTTTATAACGATTTTCGAAGAAAAATAATGTTTAGATATACAGTAATAGATTATTTATACAGTAATAGAACAACACCGTTTTTTATAGTATGTCTTAACATTTGAAACCATATGTATTTATTTGTATGCACATAACTATTTACCAAGAGCATACGTATATTTTTAATTTGATTATTAGACATCAGATGACATCGAATGATTCGTTGTATATTGGGGAATTTTAATGTTGTTAATATAATACCTTCGGTATACTCGGTGGAGTTGTATCAACTGTAACTCCGGTGCTTTCATGGGCCGTGGCTAAAAGAGCTCCATCGAAAGCTGTAACATGAAGAGAATATGTGACACCGTCCTCCATATTTAAGTTACCTAGTGTGCTATCCATTTTACCATTGAATGTATTTGACGGTTTGGTTTCATTAAATCTTTCAACCGCAGGCCAATGTTTCTGCTTAATACCGTGGCGGCTTTCGTATATCATCGTTCTATACTTTTCTATGCCGGATTCACTGTCAAAGAAATCCCATTTTAGATTCAATGTCGATTTTTCTGCTTGGTACCGGTGACCTTTATGATTATCAGATATTTCAGTCATGATTGGAGGTGTGTGGTCCACTAAATAGCCATCGGACTTAGCTGCGGCTTCTAATTCCGCCCCATTTACCCCGTGAACCTGAAAGTACACCTCGTCTTTATGTTCCATTGAAATTGTGTGATCTTCAAATTCACTCAACGTCCCTGTTTCAAATGTCTTTTTCAGTTCGTTGTTTATGTAAACGTCAACTTTATAGTTAGCTATTCCACTCTCGGAGTCGTAGTAATCCCGCCAGTTTGCGTGCTTTGACACAGTTTCGGAGCTGTATTTTAATTCTACTGCATTTAGATTTCCGTCAAGCACAGTTCCAGCAACTGGAGGTGTAGTATCGACAAGAACTGTAAAACCCAAAGTAACCATGTGTTAGTTCACTAATACAGATATATATGCATTTCTATAATTACCATGGCAACATGTCTGGTAATAAGACACATGGTTAATTACTGAAAACAGTAGTACACCATTATATATGATAAAGTAATACCTCCGTCCGAGGAACTGTTACAGGACTTCGAATTCAATGCGCTGTTGTAAGCAAGTACAGTCGAGAAGTACGTATTGTTGTGCTTCAAAGTTGCTGAGGCGCAGCTGGATTTTTCGTAGCGGGTCAGGTTGTGGAATTTAACTATATCATCCAATTGAGGCGCAGTACCAACACCCCATAAAAACCTGAATGCAAGTGAATGATGTTGTTATTTATGAATTGCATTACCAATAAAATTGAGAATTTCTTCGTAGCAATAATTTTAAAACATGACAACAGTTCAATAAAGTGTGTTTTCCGTAAGTCAGAGACGCATTAAACAATGCAAGTGTAGTCCTTGATGTTACATTATCTACCTGTCAATTCCAGATTCCGGGTCAAAGAAATCCATCCACTGTGCACATATTTTGCGATCATCCGCCTGGAACTGTCGGTCTTTCCGAAGCCTGTCTCCGTCCATAACGGACCCTGGTATTGGCGACGATCTGTCAATCAATATTGGCTCATCCCCGTGTCCGGCAGTGAACAGATCCACTGAAAATAAACTAAAGTTGTAATGTTTGTATTTGTAACAAAATACAATTCAAATTTACAACACCAACTCACAGCCAACATTCTGTTTGGAAATATTTAACTCTATGTACCATTGTTTGTGACACGGATTCTAATCCATGCCGGAATTCCTTCTTGAAGACCCAATTCTTTCACAGCAACGAACGGATCTTCACGTTCCATAGGTGCATGCAAGCCATATGCCTTTAACTGTACATCGTACTTCGTCTTACCCAAACCAAATTCCGCATGGGCGATTTTACTCAGATCATCAGTGGCATTGTAGTATATTGCAATAAGGTCAAAGTCTTCATCGTAAATTATGTCTGTCACTTTATGAAACACTGGCGCCGATGTGTCAACGGTGAGCGGTGTGGTATGGCAGACCGTAGTCACCAAAGACCCTCCTAATTCTGCTCCATTCAGTGCCTGTACGGTGATGTAATACTGCCCATCAGGCATGTGTATACCTTTCTGAAAACCGGAGTCAGTCCAGAATTTCGGATTTGTTAAATGGGCGTAAGGATTGGTAAATGGGACAACATCTGAGCTACAGATACTTTTTCCGACTGCCCATGTGTATCCATAAATACCACTCTCGTCGTCGTGAAACCCTTTCCAGTTGGCTGAAATAGCAACATACAAATTTACACTTCATAAAAAACACCTTCTACACATATTCAAACGGAAAATGGATTTGCTTTATGTTAATAAATACATAAACGTGTTTTAATTTCGTATAAAAAATTTAATTACTAGAAAAACGACATAATTTTGACTGGCATGTATTTGCATAATTTACTATTAATCCACTGTAAAGGTCAACATTGTACCTTATACGTAGTGGTTGGTTAACGTGTACAACTCGTCCTGAACTGGTTGGTGCCCATTAAAGACTGTTCCCGACCCCGGGCCGTCAATGATTACTCTGGTGAAAACATTTGGATGAGTACACGTAATGAACTTTGATACAATTAATTTATGCCGAAGATACTGTGATCGGGACCAATGTATATTGGTAATAGAACTGGGTTGTTGCTATGTTTAATAAACTAATAGGACGTGTTGAAAGTACATTTCAGTATTTACCGGTGGTTTTCACGATTTGTTACTTCAAGACATCGTTGTGAAACAGATGCATTGCACTTGTCTGCACGGAGGAAGTCCGATTGATTGTTCATGATCAGACCCGGTTCGGGAGGTGTGAAGTCCACCAATGTTCCTTCGCCTATCAAATACGCGACGTAGCCCAGCACGTTAGTCACTTTGGCGTTTACGAAGTACTGTGTTCCTTGTGTAAGTGGCAAATTATCGTATTCCACAGACGTGTGATATCCGATACCCAAACGTTCATAGTTTTTGTATGTTCCGCTTACGCGTAAATACGCATTAGCACCTGCAACCTGATCGTGCAAATCACAAGTCTCAGAGTGATATTCGTAACTAAATGACACGCAGTTTGATCCGTGATTTATGCACAAATCTGCACATAAATCTGGGGTTCTTAATGGCTTTACTGTTTTAAGGACGTTTGCTATAAGCTTGCCATCCATTGGAGTCGTGAAATGTTGCAGTGCTCCAGACACACCCTGTCTGAGTGGAGAATGATCGAGTCGTATTTCTTCCCATCCTACGAACTGGTTACCGTATTGACCTGGGCTGAATCCAACGGCTTTGTAATGCATTTCCTTTAGTGGACTGTCTTCAACAGCGACGATGAAAGCTACAAGTTTGGACGGATGGGATGAAAATTTATAAGCATGTTCCACCCTGCCGTCTGGCAACGTGCTGTCGTACGTATTAAGAGAGCACTGCACTGTGGACGATAATCCCTGCGTATTGGACGCGCTTACAGTCCAATGAAGAGGTATCCCGCCTGGTAATTTGGCGGGAACCAAAAGGGTATTGCCACCCATTTCGGTCCAGGCTTGTACATTGGTCCCACCTTTATGTGTGCCTATCGCGTAAGATAGTTTTACCTCCGATACTTCGTCTTGGGCGAACATTTCCAGTGTAAATGCCGTGTCATAGTATGGACGATTATACACTTGGTTAACAATGCAGCCTTCTGGCCCAGAACGGCGCCGTCTCTCGTTTATTGTAGCAGGCAATACATCAGGAGGTGACGGGTCATCGTCTCGCTTTTTCTTCGTAAAAATGTTCATTTGGATTGTGGGAACTTGGTATTCCCATATAGTTCCTTCGAAGACTTTGATAGTTTTAAATATGAGGAATATTTCAGCAAAAGCCTTAAGTTGTAGTCGTAACGGCTTAAGGATAAGATCCATCTTTGCCCTTCAAATTGCGAAAAAGTATTGCATTATACAGAATAAACAGATGTGAACAATAACTACAAATAAAATGACTCTAAAATTCGAGTTATTCAGCTGGTTTTGCTACTACTGCAAATGATATAACATGTTAAGGTGTACATATTTTATAAACATATTATATTAAACCTCAGTATTGATGACTCGTTGTAAGTACGTTATTGTATAATTAAAATAAACATATAAACCACATTCATCTTTTAAAACTATACCTACCCAACGTCAATAGGGTATTTAGAAAACACGAGCTCTGTTGTCATAGGAAATTTGGTTTCCATGAGATAGCCAATCAACCTTATTCCGCCTCTTGCAAAGCCTATATCGATAGCAGCATCACCCCACACCTTCCCGCCAACCCACGGCGTCAGAGTTAGCTGTATAACAATCAATGTGAAACAATCAATGCTTAGTGTGTGAAGATGATACAATAAATTGCCATTCAGACACACAAAAATAAAAATAACGAAGCTTACACTTAATATCGAATACGTAAACACAATCTGTTGCACAGCTTATTGGTGTTCTGTAGCTTTTAAGCAACTGTAAATTTAGCTGAAAATCGAAGTTTTCGGCTGTATCGAAGAAAACTTTTTAGAGATTACTAAATTGGCCTACAAGGGCATTACTATGCGTTATTCAGTTAAGAAATACTTTTCGATTTATCGTTGTTTATCGGCCAAAAAACAACGATTTGTAGTTCTGATACGTATGAATTAAAAGCCAAGCATCCAAACGACAAAGAATTGTTTATTGACCAATAAACAACGACAATGCGAATTTTTTTCGATTCTAACACGATTGGACAACTACTTTTGCAATTGTAATAAGAACTACATTTTACTATTTTACTTTAACAACGATTATTTTGTTATTTGTCTGTAGAAAAATGTGTGAGTATCATGTTTGAATTAAGGGCTCTTACTTTTTTTTCCGTTCTCATTCGAAATATATGACACTTGATTGATTTTGTTTTATTTATATCAGTATTTCTATAAGAAAATTGATATATACTGGCTTTAGCAAAGCTGACATCTGACCGTGTGTATTATTTCAATAAGTTCTTGATGACAAATATCTTCATTTGAAACAAATGTTGAATCAGGTATTTTTTATTTTGTAAAATAAATACCGGTAATCGAATGTTAAACTAATGCACATTAATGAATTCTGAGGTTTAGAGAAAGCAGAAAGAAAACACTGACCTGTGTTGTCATGCTCACTACGCAGAGCCCAACTCTTACGCCGAGACCCACAGAACCGCCAGCACCAAATCCTTAAATACAATTTGGTGAAAAGCCATCACAATACGAAAACAACAAGCAGTACACACCTCACATTAACATGAGTTTATGCGTAGGGTAGTTCGGACAGAACGAGGACATAAAGTACACTTATATAGCATTGGGACGTAATTATATTGTTATACTTAACTGCGAATAAGTGATAATATTAATTATATATATAATATTTGTTGTATTACCTAAGGACAAAGGCACTGGTCCAACCATGAAAAGCTGACGGATCTTGAAGAATTCGATATCAAATGGAGGAACGGGTATATTGGCACTCACGCAGAAGTCAACTTTATTGGGGAACTCTGTCATAGCGGCCACGAGCTTGTCTCTCATTTCTTGCATCAGCTGAAATGATTAATGAACCATCATGATTGCATCAGCTGAAATAATTCATGTAACATTATACTTGCATTAGCTGAAATGATTAATGCAACAACATAATTGCATCAGCTGAAATGATTAATGTAACATCATAATTGCATCAGCTGAAATGATAAATGTAACAAAGTGGTAGCAGCTGAAATGATTATTGTAACATCATAATTGCGTCAGCTGAAATGATGAATGTAACTTCATAATTGCATCAGCTGAAATAATTCATGTTACACCGTAATTGCATCAACTGAAATGATTCATGCAACATAATTACAACAGCTGAAACGATTAATGTAAGGACAAGACTGCCCAAAACCTCGTATAACGCTATATATGTACAAACTTTGATCAAAGTTACTAATAGGCAAACATTATTTGATTTGTGTAGTAATATACCATATAATAGTAGCCATTTTAAAAACCAAACAACGGTTATGATAAGGACTTAATGCATGTGCGTAAAGTGCCGTCCCGGATTAGCCTGTGCAGTCCGCACAGGTTAATCCGGGACGGCACTTTCCGCTTTTATGGTATTTTCTGTTTCAAGGAAGTCTCGTCTAAACATAAATCCACTGTAGGCGGAAAGTGCCGTCCTATCAAACTTAGTCTTACCTTTAAATATTGACCAAAGAGAATGCTGGTTACATTCGAACTTTAATTGCAATTGCATACATTTTTAATATTAAGACTAAGATTATATTTAAGAATGGTTGTTTTCATGGGGCCTGATCTGCAACGCAACACACCTGATCAACCACTTGATGTCGCACATTTTCCAGAGTTAGTGTCACATTTCTTGTCAGTAGGTTGAATTCGCTCAGTTGCATCATGAACAGCGGAAGAGGGGTTTGTCTGATACTAATGTCAGTACACGACCCGGCTGCTAACATGTAACATACATGTATAAACATGAATTTCATGCAAATGATTAATTAATAAATAAAGTAGAGACATCCTACATGTATGTCAAGAATAAGCACGGTTCTGTACCTAAATTTGGTAATAATAGTGGAATAAATCATGATTTGAGCAATTTATCTATTACACATGTAAATGCTGTAAATGCAGAAGAACAAAGCGTTTCTTGAAAGTATACCTCGCTTGCGACGTAATGCGTTTGGTATCAGTTTGATGTTATGAAGCAACTCTATTGGAGGCAAACATGCCATAAATAAATCCGTGCAGAGTTGAAATTCGGCTGTCAAGGTTACAGACGCCACTTCGAGATTGGCGTTTCCAATGAAAAACACTTTGAAACCAAATACGCTCGCTACTTCCATATGTTGGTCTTCACCTGTAAGAAAAGTCTTTGTGTAAATGGACTAAAATGTTCTTGTAAATATACTCCAACTTTGAATACCAATATATTTGTATTATATTCGAAATGGTGTTTATTCAAAGCCTGTGCCTTCAAATAAAGAAACACAACATTGATTATACCATTCGGTTGGATTGTGTAGTTATGGCCCATGACGCTTATTTCTATTTTCAGTTCAGACGGCACAAGCGTTATTGAGGCATGTAGAACTTCTGACTTCGGTCCGAGAGGGACTGGAATATTACATGAGAGGCCAAGGCAGTCCTCGTGCACGTAGCAAATGTGACCAAACCCTTTGGCTATTGCTCCTTTAAACATGGGACAAACTGCAAATATAAATATAAACAAATCAATTTACTTGTTAACAAATAAACACATACATGGCAACAGCAATATTAAAACGGTTTGCATAGGTTAATAGCTCAAGTTTAGTAATTTGTTATATAAACGTTTCTAAAGTACAAACGTTTGCCGGGTAAATCTGCCATGGAGAGGGACAGTTGACCAGGATCACCAAATTTCAAAGGACCTAGTCCGCCACTGTTGTCAGCATTTCCGCTTCCCCCAAAGCTTAATCCTCCGGTAAAGTCAAATCCACCAAAATTGAACTTCAAATTATGCAGTTTGAGGAAGTTAATCGCCATATTTGGTGTTAAGGTAGCAGGCGAATCTGATGGTTCCGCTTTCATTACACATGCTAGTTGCTGTATTATGCCTATGAATTTCTTTCCAATTTCTGATGTTGGGTTGAGTTTGTCTATTATCCAATCAACGGTTTTGCCATTAACATCGACTATTTCTAAGATATTCGGGACTTTTGGACTGAAATAGTTAATAAATTCTCAAAAATATTTGATATATTTCTTTAATTGGCCATAGACTGAAGTACAATGTATCATAGAAATGTATCAATTTCATTAATTTACTAAAAGAGAAAACATGATTTTATTGACAGCCTTTGCTGTCAACAGAAATCTTCAGGAATCTAGAGTTTGCACTGCAATGTTTTGTTAGACAGTAACAGTTTTAATTTACTCACTTGCTTCCAAAGAGAGCTTGCTTGAACATCTCAGCAAACTGTTTGGCTTGTTCCTTGAGACTCTCTTTGAGGCTGTCCCCAAACGATGTAGGATCGTACAGCGAGGGGTCGTCAGGCCTGTACTTGGTGTCCTCGTCACCAAGCATATTGTCGATATTTTCAGCGTCAGGTTTACGGCGTTGAATGGGTTCTTCCTTCTTGTCTGGATCTTCATCTTCATCCGATTCTCCAGATTCGAATGTCTGCCCTATGTACCTGTATTAACATGACATTATGGTGTACATTAATGAGCATATCATCTAGACCTCACACTATAATGTTTGGTCTAGATGAAACGAACGATGGTCTGAAATGAACAATGTAACCTATACATAAATTATTCCCCTTGGAATATGGCAAATGTAAAGTTTTTTCAGCATGTCACATCTGGTCGTATGATGACGTTGTATTAAAACGACAATCAACGAATATTAATGATCTGGACATAACTACACTCGATATATGGGACATCCAATTTAGGTTATGAGGCATAACATGGAACGATTGTTATGCTTTGTCAACTCAAACTATATATAGCAATAATACTAATTTCAGACGCAAAACACTTCTTTATATAAATTTGGCATAATTTATGTTAACCTGAACTCATGATCGTTACATTCCTGGATCCATTTCGGAATCGGAACTAAGCGATCTAGGAACGGGGATGGATCTGTGTAGTCATAATCAGCATCAGGCAGTGTCTCTTCTTGAGCTTTTCGAACTGAAACGTGTATGGAATTCTTTCCACTTGACTCCCTAGAAGACATCCATTGTTTTTTATTTGGTTTACTAGCTTCTCCGATGGTTATTTCAAGGAGTTTGTCAGTGTTAGGACTCTGTGGATTGCCACCGGATTCAGTTACTTCAATACTCAGCTTTCTTTCTTTGCAAACTCTGGGCGTGGTTGCTTCGCCGATTTTTTCACCTGCTTTTACAGTCTTGCCATTCCACTTTTCATCTGCGTCGATATTTTCCACAACTATTTCAAAGGGCGCAAATTCCGGGTCGTTCGGTTTGACAACCACCTTTTTGTCATTTCTGTAAACCTCTAATCGACCGTTTACAGGCATAACAATCTGCAATTTATATACAACATCATTCACATGTATAAACTAGAAAGCATTTGGAACGCACAAGTTATTTTCCAACGTGTTGTGCAACTAAAGGGTTATGCAAAATATTGTTCAAATTTCGCCCATTTTACACTAACAAAGAATCTTTAAAGAAATTTCTGGTTGCAGTCGGTGGAGCGAATCAACACTAAAACCTACTAAAATTATATGTTCAATGGTCTATTTTAAAACCTTGAAGAACATGTTATACAAATCCGTTTATAACTTGTTTGTGTACAGTTGCTTACTAAATAATAACATACAATAAAACCTATGCCGACAAAACCTAACCTCATTGGCACAGGTAGTAAGGCAAATCTATATAAGAAGGCAAGGATCATCAAGAAATATATCTGCATTTAAAACTAATGACTAAAATATATATTGACTTTAAATTGTGTTGCAAAAATAGACAAAAGCCTAATAAATCTTAAATATTTTTGGTGCAGATAAAACACACTACTGATATTCCTGAATAAGAAATGGGTCGCATTCGTGTAGAGGTTGATTTACCGATTGTCCCTCTCCCAGAATAATGTCCACACCAGTGGTTCCGTACGCTCCGTTAGCTGTCGAAGGCCACACACCTGAAGGACATTCTCCAAAAGCATCTCGGCGCTTAGTAGGAAAGTTTCGGTCGAATTTAGGTCCAAACACCTTTTGTACTAGTGATCTGCTTGTTTCGATGCTTGAAAAAAGATTATTTCTCTAGTATATCTGTACTGAATAAAAACTGATATTCCTGATTGTTTGTATTGCCTTAAAAACTTATAAATAAAAAAAAATATTAGCACTTCAGTATAAAATTATTACATCCTTACATCCTGATAACCATATCGGCTTCAAATGAGAAATACAGTTCAAAAGCAATAATGATCTTCAGTAAAACGCAATACAATTAAAACAATGTAAGACTGCAAAATCCTTCAATACTTACACTTCTTTGATTTTCTTATAACCCCATTTAATCCCTTGTATTCCATCCATGATTGATTTGAATAGTTCCACAAATGGTGTAACGAAATCAATAAGAGGTTGGAGTGGCGCAAACACGTGGTCCCATTTTCCTTGTAAGTTATTGAGAACATCGTGTACCGTGTCTTTCTGCAATGAGAATTTTAAAATGTTTGGATATAAACGACTGTCTTGATACTACAAATTCAAGGAAAGGATGTTTCGCCAAACCGAACACCAGAGCCACATTCGACATTTCGTCGAGGGCAAATGTTATTTATGTCAAACCTTAATATCAACTGTTAATGTATCATATTGATTTAGGTTATAGAATATGTATTTAAATACGAAATATAAAACTTGCCGCAGCTGAAATGCCGTCACTAATTGCCGACTTAGCCTCAGCCTTGATTGCATTCACGCCATCTTTTATCGATTTGGTGAGTTTCATAAACGCGTCCTTAAGGCGCCCTAGAATTACTGGTATTTTCTTTGCTGTGTTGATCCACTCTACAACTCGCCCTAAAATTGTCGTTGGTCTTTTAATAAATCCATTGGAAACACTGTTACAAAGCGTGAAGTTAACAAAAACACTGAAATTTAAATAAGACACTTACCAAGTTACCATGTACGGCAAACCAGTATTGATAAGAAAGTATTAAGTACTTGCATTGAATAAGAGTTGTGCGATTGTTATGATTCTTGAAAAGCTGACTGAAATTGGGACTTAAAATGAAAGAGACACTTACAATTACCATTTCACAACTGACAATGAGTCTATTCTGTGAAAAATTACAGTCAATGCTGTATCCGTAACGGATAGAACAATGCGACGATTCCAAACTATACTAGTATGGGTTGGCGCTACGCATACCTTTAATGAACAGGCATGCCTCCACGACTTTGTTTTTGACGTCAATAGCCATAGTAACAGCCACTTTGACGCTAAACATTAGTACAGATATGATGAGTGACACATTACACAATTAACCAACTTGATTACGAAAATATTAATAATAATTGTTAAAGATATAGTTATAGAGCGCGTCTGTGTATATTGACTTCATCTAAATTAATCAAACCAAAGCTATAAAATAATTTCATATTGTTGATAAATGTACATGTATTTCCCTCCAAGACCAGCTTAACCTGGATAACGTATATAGGATATGACAGCAACCATCGTTTTTACAGTCCACTCTCTTTGACATATAGTCGCATGTTGATGGATTAAACAAAACACATTCTAAAAATTATTGAAATTTGGCTGTGATAAAGCTATATTTGTAAAATCCAGTTTAGATTTATTCTGACGTGCTAAATTGCAAAGCTGTGGCAACAGTAATTTAAGAAACGACTTACAATCTACATTCAGAAAGGCAGAATAGTATTAGTACAACTAATGAATCCGAATCAAACTGCCTCTTACTCTATAATTGCCCTGGACATCCCTGTTATTGCTTGCATTGGGTTCTTGAACAGTTGTCCAATACTCTCCACGATAGTGTTGAAAGCGTCCATGATCTTCTTCGCTGTGTATGGCAATGCCATGGTGACAACATCAACAACGTCCTACAAAACGAAATCATACACAATTTTGGTTAACACAATATGTTTTAGGACCGTATATTTTTATAAACAGCAGTAAACAACAACCTACAAACATTGGGCCAGTCTGATTGATGTCCTCTTGCAATACAAAGATAATGATAGACTAGCGGATCGATTTATTATTAAGTTAAATGCAAAAGCAGGTAACATATAAATAGTATTTAACACAAACGTAGCGCAAAATATATATCCAAATACTATGTCTTTCAAAAACCTTCGACAAAATGATAGATCTAGTAACGAATGATGGAGAGAAATAATAGAGACAGACAATGACTAGAACCTACATTGTAGAATTTCAATGCATCTTTCTTGATCCCGTCTATGAAGTCACTAACTTCTTTGACAATGCTCTTTATTTCTTCGATAATCGTGTTGGCGCTAAGGCTGAAGAGTTCTTTCACAAAGTCACGCATTCGGATTGCGACTTCACCAAGTCGCGTTGGGAGATTTTTCACAATATCCACGATTTCGTTCACAACCTGTGTCAGCGTCTTACCATCTATTAAAGAATATATGAGGCGCGTCGTGGTAAAACAGAACTTAATGCATGTGCGTATAGTGTCGTCCTGTATCAGCCTGTGCAGTACGCACAGGCTGATCCAGGACGGCACTTTCCGCCTACAGTGGATTTATGTTTAGAAGAGACTTCATTGACACAGAAAAAAACCATGAAAGCGGAAAGTGCCGTCCCGGATTAGCCTGTGCGGACTGCACAGGCTGATCCGGGACGACACTTTATGCACATGCATTAAGGCCGGTTTTCCCTCGATGCGCCTTATATCATTTTTGTCAGCAATAACACCGTTCATTTTATGCAATAGATGTCAAAGTTTCTAATATGGGAATTGTTAATAAACTTTTTAAAGTTTACATGTTGTAAACGCAAAACTAAAACAGACATCCGTTTAAACTTCAATAAATAATATTGGCATTATACTAATTTAAAAATGCTCACATTTGTAAATCATAACATTGTTGTTGCTTTCACAGTACTGTATTGTACGTTTATCATGATTACACTACTTTTGCATGCCCCGGACGAAAGTGCATGAATAATTACAGTTTAAGATATTTGGTGTTCTAGTTTCCGTGAAAGGAATGTAGTTCCCATACATGATGGCTGCTCGGAGAAATCTTGTTATTGTGATAAGTCATATACTTCAATTCCAGGGCCATCTAGTAAACTTATGTTAATGTGGTATCAAGATTGAATAAAGACATTGGTACAACAAATTGAGAAACATGGGTAATTGTATACAAAGCAACATGGTTTTACTGTGAAAATTTATTTATTAGTTTTCAGAAACTGACCAAGTGATTCTGAGTTCGTAAATTGTCGAATGTAATAATTATATATTTCAAACTTTAAAAACTGTACAACATGTTTCATAGACGGCCCTCAAAATGACTTGTACACTTTATGACAATTGATATTACTGTTTACGTACAGTTATTCGTGATAAGCATGGAACTTGTGTAAATTACCACTGCGACTTTATGAATAGACTGACATTTGTCTTTAAGAGATGTAGGAACAAAGTGTACCTCTGAACATTGTCAGTATTTCCCTGAATGCTTTAACGCTATTAATGATTGGGTTGACAATTTTTTCCATGATCTTGTCAAAGATTTGGACCAGATCAGACAGACTATTAATTCCAAAATCCTGAAAGACAAACATAACCACCATATATTTACATGCAACAGTGCACAAATAATAATTTTCGATGTTTTATTCTTATGTGTTCATAGGAAGTCACCAACCTTAAAATACAAAAATGTCATTTTTTAAATTAAAAACCCATCAGAAACACAACAATACAGATATTAACCGTGGAAGTGTATGTTCGTGTAATAATCATAAACGCTTTGCTATTGTATTCATTCAAATACTCTTCAATATGCTTGTACGTTATATATTTTTTGAATAACAATTTGCATCCTTTTAACTTCATCAAACTGCCAATCTTTACAGTTACCTTGAGGATATTCAGATCGTATTCGATGTGGCCCTTGAAGCACACATAGGCCTTGACGATGTCGACCTTGAAGCCGATCATGCCCACGTGAGCCTCAGCATAGGCGCCGTCATACACATCCACCATAAAATGGCCACTCAGAAGGGCTAAATGAGATACATGATTGGTTGTTCAGGTGGTATTTTTTTATAAATTCCTTAACGTATGCCACGCCCAATATTTTTACAACTCAGACAAAAACGTCCATGCATAACAAAAGCCCGAAAGAGTTAACCAGTTAATTATAGATTATTAATATAGCTCACAATAATCAAAACTTATCTGACTGTATGACACTCATCAATATATATGTTTAAGTCGCCAGAAAAGAATAGATCTTCGTACCTAACTTCAGATCCAGGATGTTACGGATGATAAGCCCAAAGCTGGCCCCGATGTTGCTGGTGCCTATCGTCTTCTGCCAGTCAATGCCTGGAGGCTTGATTGTTACTTGGATTCCTTCTTCCAACGCCTGAAGTAGGCTTCTCCGAACGCGACTGACGATCGGGTACGTGTAATTCTTGCTGTAAAGTAGAACAACGTATTCTGCATAAAGTGACATTTCTATTCAAAATCGTCATAGTATTACTAATTAAACGACACAAATAAGCAAATATAATCCAAATTAGTTTGACCGAGTATACTAATTATAGGTACTAACGATGTGTATTTATTTAATGCAAAATGTAAACAAAGTAGAAAAGGCGCAGTCGTAGCATTACGTTAAATGTTTCATTTGCTTTATATAAATGTATTTGTACTACATGTTGTTTAACTATATACCGGTAAATACAAATCTATAATTTTGACCTAAAATATTAAAACCAGAATACTTTTATCTATTTTTGCCTATTTCTTTATATTAATTTAAAACATTTTTTTTTTTGCTTTTGAACATAATGTTCATGTACATAATGATACCACAAAACAGTTCTAGCGAGGCTCTATTGTGTCCAAGACAGGTTTAAAACAAACTATAGAAAAAAAAAACATCTAACTATTTACATGTATAACCATTTAAGACCTTAACAAAATAGGTATATTCATATTGTCAGACTGCTAAATTGTTAAGTTATATACGATATAATATTTATTTATTTATCTGTCGCAGTTCTCTTGCACAACATTACATTCCCCGTGCATACCTGATCACCTCCGTCTCGTGTTCAATGGTGAAGTTTCTGTCGTCAGCCTTCGGGTGCTTCTTGAAGACACCGTGAGCTGTTTTCCTGACTACCTCGTCATGGTCGTGAATAATACTCGTCAACAACGCATCTGCGCTCTGTACATAGTTATTTATATTGACTCAAAAAGAGATTCGCATGGTAGATAAGAGTACAAACTCTACATTTTGTGTTGTATATGTGCACTTATTGTACAATTTAAACACGTACATGTAATTTAATAAAAAAATAGACACGTCTGTACAATGTGTACCTTATTGCAGGAGAAGTGTCTAAGGCCGTTGATAGCCGCTCGACGCCATGCTGTGACGCCAACATTTGGTTCCATGTAGGACAGGATGTGACGCAGTGATCGCTGTTTCCCGGCGTTCCCCAGACTCTGGAGAAGAACCATCTTGGTTTCAATATGCTTCCGGGCCGGTGTATCGTGCTGTATGATAGAACGACGACGGCGAGGTTTGATGATGTCGCTGGACCTTGCTGTACGGGGTACAAGGGAAATTACAATATGAGATATTCCTGACGAGTTGGTATTTTACATGGGAAATAAGCTTTCAGGCTTTGGTGGATCGTCCAAGAGTGTAACAAAAAGGCTATATAAGATCATTATTAGGATTCATAATATAGTTTGGTTCCTGTATCATTTACAGAGAGTAACATGTTATAACAGAAGTTCAATATTGCTCTCTTGGTTACGGTATTGAACAATATAGAATATCCGCTATACAAGAGTCCCAAGAGGACCTATAATGCTCTACTGGTTGTGGCGAGGATAGTCAGAAGGGCAAAGCCCCTGATTTGCTCTAGCCACCATTTTGTGCAGCGGCACTATTAGTCAGAGGACCTTCCAAGGAACATGTCCTTGAAGAATCGTCGATAGTTTAAATAGGATGTTGTTTAAAACGATTTAAGAGATATAGTTGATAAGCAGATAATGTTTAACCAAGTAATCAATGAAACTTCACAATGTCGCCTAACACTCACTTTCCTTGTGGTGGTCGAGTCAGTTCTCTATGCGTTCCACAATCCTGTCAGACTCCGTGGTGTTCTTGTCCTTTGGATTCTCAAAACAACACTCTTAAATAATAAAGCAGACAAAAGCATTTGCTTACTTTCGTTGTGGTGATCGAGCCAATTCTCTATGCGCTCTACAATCCTGTCAGACTCCGTGGTGTTCTTGTCATGCAAGGACTTGGCCATGGCACCCAGGGACAGGCACGCCCGCTTCCGGGTCTTCGTCAGGGCCGGGGTTTCTTTCGGACAAAGAACGATTTGTTATTTATGATTTGTTTTCTTAAGGCTTGATAATAACAGACATTATTTTATTATGAATTACGTAAATAACATGTTATTGTATACGCATGTTTCAAAAATACAAATCTTACGTATAATGGCACGTATACTAATGTATTTTCAAACTTTTGCAAAAACAAAATGCACACAAGCTGCTCTGACAAAATGAAGTATAAAACAAGCCAATTTACCACCAGGTTCGTGGCCGTCCTCGAAACACAATCTTTCCACTTGGCGAACAAGTTCCTACACAAGTAAACACATTTGATTATAGGTACAAGCAATGCTCAATAATAAATAATATGTTTGCACATGTTTGAAGTGTTGATCAATATTAAGACAAGACGGCCATGATGGCCGAAAGGGCTATCCCGAGTCTTGGCAAAGTTTAAGACCTTACTGTTATGGAAGGCTTGAACAAACAAAGGTTGGAAATGTACGCCACAATGTCTTTTATTAATTTGTCTGGCCGATTAACTGTCTCTTCTTTCTACTTGGCTTGTCCTTTCTTAATAAACACAAACAAAAAACTCATGGTCATTAAAAAAAGTAGGGACCTGGAGTATGTTCTCTACCCTGGTTTCGCAGACAATTTCGGATGAACGTGTTAATGCTGAAATTTTTAAATATAATGGTGACGGCTGGGCAAAGGTAATGTCATGCTTGCCATTCTGTTCTGAACAGTGGAGTATATTACCCTTCCTACATTCGAATTTGCCTGAGATCTTATCGTCAAATTGCGCAAGTTTTGTCCAGATCGGGTAAAAATTAAGTCTCCTACCCTGCATGAAGTCCTTTTTGCTTTTATTTTTCCATTATGGGGAAATAACTCTTCTGCTGAGACCTAACTGTCAAACAAAACCTGAAGACGTTTGATCCAGATTGGATGAAGTATATATCAAGGAAAAAAGGCAGTTTTGCTTTTTGTCCATTAACAAGAGACCATTCTTCGGCTGTTTGTGGTCCAATCTGGCACATTGTTGGCTTTTTCTGATATCTTATGGTCCCATACAAACTGTGAAAGTTTAGTTAATGTTGGAAGAAAAATAATCATCCTATGAAGGAAAAGGCATTTTGGCATTTGTTTCAAAAACATGAGACCACAACGCCCGTGTTTGTGGCCAACCTGGCCCACTTTTGGCTTCTACTGATATCAAATGGTGACACAAAAGTATGGAAATTTGAGCAACATTGGATGACAAATGAAGTCTTTATACTGGAAAAAGTCAATATTGGCATTTTTCCAATAAAAAGGGACAATAATTATAGAGTTCCTGGTCCGATTGGACCCTTTATCGATACAAGCCGTTTTTATACGTAAACTGTGCAAGTTAGGTCAATACTGAGTAAAAATGAAATCTTTATCGCGACAACAATCAAATAGTTGGCCAAATACGGATGACGGCCGACGGACAACGCAGGAGAGGGCACAAATACCAACAGCACTTCGTGCTCGTGCTCAAATGAGCTAAAAATGGTCAAATGCTTTTAATATAAAACCGTTAATGAGAGTACACGTATTTGTTTTTAAATGCATTTACATAAAATATCGTTTAAATCGTTAAAATTGTAAAATTACACCTTTATTTTAAATTATTTTTGTCACTGTCGTATATTAACCTACCAGTGCGGGGCTCTGTATTGCAATTGCGTGAAAAAAACACCTCCTCAGTTCCTCCTCGGTCACATTGGGCTGCAACATCACGTGCTCCAGCACGAGCAACTGGGCCTCAGCGCTGCCTTCACGTGCAATCAGATCAATAAACAGATTCCTCTCGTCCACGCACACCGAGTCATTGACGTCACAGACGCGTGTTAACGCCTCCTCGCCTACAAATAGCAGACTGTTCTGAACGCAGCTTTATTAATTTAATAATGACAATTTGGAATAGAAATGATTGCACCAATCATAGATACTCTTTAAAAAAAAATCTAATGATGCAGTATATTTAAAATAATGCTGATCCACAAACGATTTCATTAATGTGTTCAATAGTAAATCTTATCACTTACCAATCTTCCAGTGCGCGTAAAATAAAGTATGGTCAGTGTTACCAACTTTGTCTCAATAATCAAACTTCAACTATTGTGATTAAAATTAAATATATTCAATAGTTTTACTTATATCGAAATAATTAATTTCTAAATATTGTACATGTTTCCTAATTATTTACCAAGTTTCAGAAAATCATCTTTTGCAAGGGAAGTAATCAATCCACGTAGTTGATGTACGCATTCGGTTCGATTACGGTCGTCTGAAACAACAATCAAAAGTGGCAAGTCTGTCTGCTGGTCACCAACATGATGTGGCAAAATTGGAGATGGAATGTATTAGAATTATGGTCCTGCCGCAAATTATTTATGTTGACAAGTGAATTTTTGAAGTACTAGATAACTTAACATTTAAGAAGCCAGGTCTCGTTGTAGTTGTTTATACATTAATTATGTATAAAGTTACTTACATTTGTTGGTGTAGGAATGGACGCATTTTATATACTTCCGAATGTCTTCCTCGACTTGTGCCAAAGGTAGCTTTTTCTCTGGTTTCTGTAGTTAATGTGTATTAACATAGTATGATACACTAAAATGTTCATTATATGTTTGATATTGCAAACATACAAATGAAAATATTAACTATATTAGCTATACTCATACGTATATATCATACACACTATTTTTTGTGGATGACAATGTTATGACAATTTTGGACAGAAACTAAAGATGAGATGATCTATCTATGTATGTGAACATATGATTTTACAACAGAATAACCCGTACTAAAAACGCATTTTAGTTTTTACATTTCTGAAAAGTTTTGTACTGTACAGCTAAAAACACCTTACATGATCTGAGTCGATATTTGTTCCCTGCTGATCAACACCAATAAACGATGCAAAACTGGGTAAAATTGTTTTCGTTTTTCTTTCGTTATTTTATAAGTTTTGTTTTATTTTGAAATTATTATGTCATATTTTCAAGCGGAATTTTAGAAAATGACATGTATGAATAATCGTTTTAATCTGTCTGTGTTTTGTTTATATCTTTTAGAACATTGAAACGGCTTGCAATCCTGCAATACACTATGCCCCTCTTGACGACAAACAGCCGTTACATACCGGTTTGACGCTAATAGAGTCCTGGTGCATCTCGTGCAGCGCGTGATCTCGTGCAGGATCGCTGTGTTTGCTAGAATATAGAACATCTGCTTTATTAATAGGTGTTCTGTATTCTTGGCTACATTGTCGAAGGTTTTAACCTTTTTTTGTTTATTTTTGTATATATGCTCATATCTTAAATACACAAAGAAGACATGGGATATCAAACCTTGACACGCAAACCTTGCAGCTTGATATCACAATCTATACTTTTTGTAAATGCGATTTTCATTAAAAAAAATATATAATACTTAGTATGAAGTTTTAATATGATTAACATATTGTTTCCATCTGATATGCCACAACACATTGTTACCATTTGATATGCCGCTACAAATTGCTACCTTGTGATGTGCCTCAACATAGTGCTACCATTTGATGTGTCTCTACATAGTGTTACCATTTGATGTGCCTCTACATAGCTCTACCATTTGATGTGCCTCTACATAGTGCAACTATTTGATGTGCCTCTACATAGCTCTACCATTTGATATGCCGCTACAAATTGCTACCTTGTGATGTGCCTCTACATAGTGCTACCATTTGATGTGTCTCTACATAGTGTTACCATTTGATGTGCCTCTACATAGCTCTACCATTTGATGTGCCTCTACATAGTGCAACTATTTGATGTGTCTCTACATAGTGCTACCATTTGATGTGCCTCTACATAGTGCTACCATTTGATGTGCCTCTACATAGTGCTACCATTTGATGTGCCTCTACATAGTGCTACCATGTGATGTGCCTCTACATAGTGCTACCATGTGATGTGCCTCTACATGGTGTTACCATGTGATGTGCCCCTACATAGTTCTACCAATTAATGTGCCTCTACATAGTGTTACCATGTGATGTGCCTCTAAATAGTGCTACCATTTGATGTGCCTCTATATAGTGCTACAATGTGATGTGCCTCTATATAGTGTTAGCATTTGATGTGCCTCTACATAGTGCTACAATATGATGTGCCTTTACAAAGTGTTACCATTTGATGTGCCTCTACATAGTGCTACCATGTGATGTGCCTTTACAAAGTGTTACCATTTGATGTGCCTCTACATAGTGCTACCATGTGATGTGCCTCTACATAGTGCTACCATGTGATGTGCCTCTAAATAGTGCTACCATTTGATGTGCCTCTACATAGTGTTACCATGTGATGTGACGCTACGTACATATTGTTACCATGTGATATGCCGCTACGTATATTTACCATGTGATATGCCGCTACATAATGTTACCATGTGATATACCGCAACGAATTGTTACCAAGTTATATGCCGCAACGTTTTGTAACAATTAAATACGTCGCTACATATGTTACAATGTGATACGCCGCAATTTCTTGATTTTAATGATATTTTTTTTTTAAGTCTTACCTCTTCAACGTTAGTTTAAGTGTGCTTCTTGACACAGACGAAACCTTCGGAAACTCTGAAAAAAGCGGATAATAAAGAAATATACAGTAATGAAGAAAACACGAGAGAACAATGACCTGTTAATGCTGAATATCTGCTAAAAGTTGTAAAAGGAATCCACTGCTTGCAAATTAATATCGTTTTGTTCTGACTGACTTAATTGATAATAATTGTGGAAAAGGTCAACAACAACACGTGAAATCAGTCAATTCAATTTATCTTTCCACGTTTCGGCTTACAGGATAAAATGACAATTAAACAACGGACGTGACGTCATGCAATAATGTTACGTTATTTGGCGGAAAAACGTATAGAAATAAGTATACATGTTTAAATTAATAAAGAATTTACAACATACAAGACTGTTTAGTACTATACGGATATAAAATACAGATATTTCCTATAGCAATATAATATAAAAAATCAAAAATAGGAAAAAACGCAATAGTACTAAACATATTATTTCATTTTACATGCACTTTAAGCCGTAAACAGTAGTTTGGAATTAAGGCCATCTGGAGCTTGTGTTTTTAACTTATGTATCAAGAATGTTTCCTTGCATAAGAGATTAACATTACTATTTACAACATCAATAGGCATAAATGAAAAATCAGCCATACTATGGTTGCCTTCATTAAAGTGACTAGCAACAAGAGTAGAGAATGCAGGATCAGTAAAATTGGATATATCAAATTTATGACTGTTCATACGTCTTGAAACGGGTTGCATAGTTTGTCCAACATATTGAATATTACACCTTTTACATGATATTAAATAGATAACATTTTTAGACTGGCAGTTTGTATTGTGCCGAAATGTAAATGTTTCTCCTGTTACGTTACTGGTGAATGTCGACCCAGTACATATGCGTATACAATGTGAACAACGTTTTCTGTTACAGATATTTGTGGAATAAGCGTTATCAGTGTTTATTTTAAAATCTGAACTAACTAAATAGTCATGCAAATTTTTGGACGTCTGTAATCCACGATTGGTTTGAATTTGTCATGTACATATTTAACACCTTCAGTCTGTGATATGTTAAGGAGGTCCCAATATCGGTGGATAGTACCGCCTATATTGGGCAATGACGGATTATATTCCACAGTAAAAGGCAATATACATTTTTCTCCGTAACAGAGGGCTTCAGAGCTTCATTCTGTTACGACTGTGATACTTTATTAAAGGCAACGTCTATCGCGGATTCCGGGAAGTTGTTTTTCTAAGAAGAAGTCACGTAGTTGGTCAAGAGAGGAGTTGAACTTTCATCATTAGATATTATTCTCCTTTTTTATTATTTTTTTAAATCTTTTTTTTGTTTGACTTAATTGATGAAACACTTTAAATAAAAACAAACTTGTCATTTGCGTTCATGGACAATGTTGCATCAAGAGCGCTTTAATACCTCCTGAATGCTCTTCTTCGATTTCCGCAGCACCTTCAACAGTGTGACTGAAATGTACAATCAGATGTCCAATGTCACCTTTACTCAACTCACACGTATATATGTACATTTATTGCATCCAGCCATTGAGTAATTAAATGGTAATTAAATTGAATAATATTCTCTTTTATTGCTGTTTAATTTGAATTGCGATGCTATGAGGTTAATTTTCATTACACTTACATGTTTTGTAAATAATTCTGGGCCAAGTGTGAGGTTTGTGCGCACATAAACCGGTTTAAACCCCCAATGCTTAGCATTGACCGTTCCATGGCGGTGACCCCAGTTTGATCAGTGTGTGTTTTGTGTTTGTTATGTGTTGTTGTGATGTCTTGTGTATTGTTTTTGGCAATAGGTCACTTGCCATAAATAAAGGACCTCGGGCTGCTTATAAGAGTTCTCTCCTGCTGTCGCAACTGGAGTTTCGCTGTGTTCATATTTTAATACGCTTTTAAATTCCCAGCGGTACAATAACAACGTGTCATGACTGACATGGAAGCACTTACGAGCTGACAGTGTTCGGACTGTGCTGCAAGGTGATGTTGTCGAGGGCTTCAACCAGCTGAGGGGTCAGGCGCTCGTCGAAATGGGTCGTCTGAAATGTACACCAGGAGCCAGTTGCTAATACTACTCTTAAGTAGTCAGTAGCAGTTTCCACAGACGTCAAACATATGCAAATCAATCATGTATAGTGTGCAACGTATAAATCAGGTTCTCACCTATAGTAGACAGTGGGCGTTTGTACCAATGTTCAACATAGGCAATCGATATCCGACTTATTAATGTTTATCCAATCATTGCTATTTGGAATACAGCGTGTTTAACTGTTAAACTACATTACACAATAGAGCACATGGTAAAACATGTGATGTAGTTGTGAAGATCGATGAATCGAACGAAGTGCTTTAACTTTAGCACGGGAGGAAAAGAAAAATTTGTGGCGTGTCGTGGGAAAATCGGGTTTAATGCATGTGCGTAAAGCGTCGTCCCGGATCAGCCTGTGCAGTCTTCACAGGCTGATCCGGGACGACAGTTTCCGTATACAGTGGATTTATGTTTAGAAGAGACTTTTTTGAAACAGAAAATACCATAAAAGAGGAAAATGTCTCCCTGGATTAGCCTGTGCGGACTGCACAGGCTGATCTGGGACGACACTTTACGCACATGCATTAAGCCCGGGTATTCCACGACACGCCTCAGATGTTTGCTTAAAAAAAACTGGAAGTATATAACAGATTATGCGAAACTCCTAAATCAGCTGTCAGACACCATGATTTGTAACTTGTATGCCACCAGTTCAAAACTAGATATACACTGTTAAGTAAACGGCGATAATGCAATAATTTGGTTAAACATGAAACATACTGCTTAATGTTTCAGTTAAACATCCATATTTTATTTAAATAAGTTAAACTAACATGAAATATGAATAAGGTATAATATAGTTTTGTCAGACACTTACAAGCTTTGTCAGACAATGTCTGACTGTTTAACACTTCTCGCGGTGTCTGATGTAATAAGATTAAAAGCGTTTATATTTGGTTCCAATTTTATGGACAACAAACATCAAAGTATTTCCATTTAATACTACTGTGCATAAATTCCAAACATGCCTTATAGTGCGTCCTGTGTACGTCCCTTAGACTGCGGTGTGACCTCACAATCCTCACCCCTTCATTCGTCCTGCTCGCCTCGTACGAGTGGTCCAGGTGACCTGAAACATTGAGCACATTTTTATTTTTATTTTTATTTAGTCACCCACTCTCGTGATTGATTACACTGAACATGAACTGGAAAACTGAAACGAGGTAATTGTGCATGTAAATAATGTCAATCGACCAAACTCGGGTGTTAAGTCCTTCATTTCAATGACAATCTGGACGCTTGACTACGACAATGTTAAGGTTTAAACTTGACCTTAGACACTAGCAAGTAGAAATCAATATACATAATTATGTGTGTTTGTTTGTTTGGATTTTTCGCCGTATTTAACAGTATTTCAGTCAAATAAAAGCGGTCAGTTGCCCTATTCACACTTGTAATGGGCAAGCTTAGCCGATTTAAGCGGTGTACCATTACTAAGTGCACATACTTATGCCAGTAACTGACACCTGCCTAATTGAATCTAGGTAAAGGGAGAACGGGAGAAAGGGAGAAATTATTTCATGACCAATTCCCACACAAGTTATGTGGCCGGGCTGGGGTTCGAAGTCACGAACCCCGGATTGAGAGTCCAGTGCTCTACCAACTAAGCTAACCGGGCCTGGCACATAATTATGTAACAACTGTTTCGATTGGCCAGTATTTCACGTTTTGTCCAAGTTTGAGATAGATAACTTTCTTAGTTGCAGTGCCCATACTAACGATGGCAAGCATGTGCAGATTTCGAGTGAAGCAATTTTTTCTTTGATGTACATTAAGTACCAAATGAAACATTATACTCACGTTTTGCTGGCTATTTGCTTTTGCTAATTTTTGTAAATGTTGTTTAACTGAAACGTATCTGCTGATGATACATTAACGTGCTACTTTATAATAAACGTTGCATACACGTGACGGGTATCAAGCTTATCACATGTATTTCAGTAGTCTATTTCAGTAGTATATTTCAGTAGTACATCCAGCATATCAACACATGTTTTTCAGAAGTCTACTTCAGTTTTATATTTCAGCATATTCACACTGGTTTTTCAGTAGTCTACTTCAGTTTTATATTTTAGCTTTTTCACACTTGTTTTTCAGTAGTATATTTCAGACTGAGTACATTTTAGTAGTACTAATTCTTGTGATGTATTACCTGTGTGGTCTTCCTCCATTGAGTCGTATGTCCAAGTCTGGCCATCTTGCACCTAATAATAAAAATCTTCTTTAACTGAATCAGTTTAATCAATGAAGCTTACGTAATTTTATTTATTTATTTTTTTTTTAAATTAATACGGACATCGAAGAGTCTTTTTTGGCTGAAATGACGTAAATAGAACGGTCACGAGCGTAAAGTTTTGAACTACAGGCAAATGTTTCTACACATTTCAATATCAGATCTTGCTAGCGAGTGTATTGTTAAATAATCCAAGAGAAAGGCTGAACATTCGTACTAAAAAATCTCGCAATTTTTGAAAACACATGACGATTTAAAGCTTTCATACATTTTAAAATTTAGTTGTTTTTAATGTAGGTCAACCAATATCAAACCTATAAATCACGGGAAAGCATACAATAAAATATATAATATAAGACGCTGACCTGCACTCGAGAGGTCAAGGTCGATGCCAGGACTTTCTTCAGCGTGAGAAGTTCGTGGATTTCCTCCGGGTGAAAGTGCACGAAATGCACGAGACCCTCGGGGTTAATGGTGAAGTAAAACCTACGAGAAAACAAGGCATTCAACACTTAATCATCATCATCCTCATCCTCATCATCATCATCATGATCATTATCACCATCATCATCAATAAAACTAGTAACGTCTCATCATCATCATCACCATTTACTGATATTATAATTATATTACCTTAACTATTATTATTATCAGTAGTAGTAGTAGAAGAAGAAGTAGTAGTAGTAGTAGTACTAGAAGTAGTAGTAGTAGTAATAGTCGTAGTAGTAGTAGCAGTAGTAGTAGTAGTCGTCGTAGTGGAAGTAGAAGTTGCAGTAGCAGTAGCAGTAGTAGTAGTAGTAGTAGTAGTAGTAGTAGTAGTAGTAGTAGAAGTAGTAGTAGTAGTAGTAGTAGTAGTAGTAGTTGTTGTTGTTGTTGTTGTAGCAGCGGCATGTTGCAGTGGTTGTGTAGTAGCAGTAGTAGAAGCAGTGGCAATAGAAGTAGCAGTACTAGTAGCAGTAGCAGTAGTAGTAGTAGCAGCAGTAGTAACAGTGGCAGTAGGAGTAGCAGTAGTTGTAGTAACAGTAGTAGTTGCAGTGGTGGTAGAAGTAGCAGTAGTAGTAGTAATAGCAGTAGTAGTAGCAGTGGCAGTAGAAGTAGCAGTAGTAGTAGCAGTAGTAAATGCAGTGGCAGTAAAAGTAGCAGTAGTAGTCGTAGCAGTAGTAGTTGCAGTGGCCGTATAAGTAGTAGTAGTAGCAGTAGAAGTTGAAGTAGCAGTAGTATTAGCAGTGGCAGTAAAAGTAGCAGCAGTAGTAGTAGCAGTGGCAGTAGAAGTAGCAGCAGTATTAGGTGCAGTGGCAGTAGATGCAGCATTAGTAGTAGCAGCAGTAGTAGTTGCAGTGGCAGTAGCAGTAGTAGTTGCAGTGGCAGAAGAAGTAGCAGTAGTAGTAGTAGTAGTAGTAGCAGCAGCAGTAGTAGTAGTAGTTGTAGTAGTAGTAGCAGCAGCAGTAGTAGTAGTTGTTGTAGTAGTAGTAGCAGCAGCAGTAGTAGTAGTAGTTGTAGTAGTAGTAGCAGCAGCAGTAGTAGTAGTAGTTGTAGTAGTAGTAGCAGCAGCAGTAGTAGTAGTAGTTGTAGTAGTAGTAGCAGCAGCAGTAGTAGTAGTAGTTGTAGTAGTAGTAGCAGCAGCAGTAGTAGTAGTAGTTGTAGTAGTAGTAGCAGCAGCAGCAGTAGCAGCAGCAGCAGTAGCAGCAGCAGTAGTAGCAGCAGCAGTAGTAGCTGCAGCAGTAGTAGCTGCAGCAGTAGTAGCTGCAGCAGTAGTAGCTGCAGCAGTAGTAGCTGTAGCAGTAGTAGCTGTAGCAGTAGTAGCTGTAGCAGTAGTAGCAGTAGCTGTAGTAGCAGTAGCTGTAGTAGCAGTAGCAGTTGTAGCAGTAGCAGTTGTAGCAGTAGCAGTTGTAGCAGTTGTAGCAGTAGCAGTAGCAGTAGCAGTTGTTGTTGTTGTTGTTGTTGTTGTTGTTGTAGCAGCGGCATGTCGCAGTAGTTGTGTAGTAGCAGTAGTAGTGGTTGCAGTGGCAGCAGAAGTAGTAGTAGTTGTAGTAGCAGTAATAGTAGTTGCAGTGGCAGTAGAAGTAGCAGTAGTAGTAGTAGTAGCAGTAGTAGTTAAAGTGGTAGTAGAAGTAGCAGTAGTAGTAGTAATGTAGTTGTTGCAGTGGCAGTAGAAGTAGCAGTAGTAGTAGCAGTAGTAGTAGCAGTGGCAGTAGAATTAGCAGTAGTAGTAGAAGTAGCAGCAGTGGCAGCCCAGCAGCAGCACCAACAGAAGCAGTAGAATTTAGTATTATAGCTGTAGCAGGAGTTGTTGTTTTAGTCCACGTGGAGGCAGTTGTAGAGGCAGCAGTTGTAGAGGTAATACTAGAAGTTTGTGTTTTAAGCCAACAAAGGGAGGGTACTGTACCTGCTGTTGAGATCCCATTTCAAAGGGTTGTCTGCCACTGAAATACGAAAAGAATTTATGCCAATATCTTCGAATTACTGTGATATTATTAAATTGAAGTATACGTGTTTAAATGATATTAACATATTAAATGATTTAATATACTATCAGAAGAGATAAAGTTGGTGGTCGAAGACGTGTTTCTTATAGCCATCTGTTAATTTTTTTTCTTGATATTTTTATGCATGTGGGCCTTTGTTTTTTTAAATTTATTTGCGTGTATTAATTAATATGTATAATTGTTCTTCTAATGAGGCAGATAATTATATAATCATCTATAATGAAGAGTATTGTTTTACATTAACATTTCTTGGTAATATAAATGTGGTGTTCATAACTACGAACATTTCCAAACAAAATAACATATTCCTCAGTATTCACCAACGAAACAAAATGAACATATAAACTAGCAAGCGTTTTCAATAGTCAAACGTTAAGTTGAAACTAACAGGGGTCGTATTCCAGAAACATTTAAGCTAGATCTTATCCTTAGCCTTAAAATCATAATTTTTCTTAAGCATTTTATTCTATGTATACCTGAAATTCTGCTAATCGTTCACTAATTATCAACTTACTATTATCTATTTTGTATTTAACTGTAATTGGATTTATTAACTTCTGCGTAGTGTTAAAAATATAACATTACAAACAAAGGAACTTAATTGAAATCATTTAAAGATCAACTTAAAATATTTCTGGAATATGGTCCCAGGGCTTGTTTTCACAGGCTCCGAAGGCAAATCTTAACTTAAGTTGTACGTATGTGAAAATTTGAGATCCAATGATTTCTGTTCACAAGAGGGTAAATAATGAAACATCTGAGCACTATTTATTGTAAAAAGAACTCTAAATGAAACAGCCATAGGCTAGAACTCTAAATAAAACAGCCATAGACTAGAACTCTAAATAAAACAGCCATAGACTAGAACTCTAAATAAAACAGCCATACACTGGAACTCTAAATGAAACAGCCATAGACTAGAACTTTAATGAAACAACCATATACTATATTTTGAAATGAAACAGTCATAGACTAGAACTCTAAACGAAACAACCATAGACTAGAACACTAAATGAAACAGCCATAGACTAAAACTCTAAATGAAACAGCCATAGACTAAAACTCTAAATGAAACAGCCATAGACTAAAACTCTAAATGAAACAGCCATAGACTAGAACTCTAAATGAAACAGCCATAGACTAAAACTCTAAATGAAACAGCTATAGGCTAGAACTCTAAATGAAACAGCCATAGACTAAAACTCTAAATGAAACAGCCATAGACTGGAACTCTAAATGAAACAGCCATACACTAGAACTTTAATGAAACAACCATATACTATATTTTGAAATGAAACAGTCATAGACTAGAACTCTAAATGAAACAGCCATAGACTAAAACTCTAAATGAAACAGCCATAGACTAAAACTCTAAATGAAACAGCCATAGACTAGAACTCTAAATGAAACAGATATAGACTAAAACTCTAAATGAAACAGCCATAGACTACAACTCTAAATGAAACAACCATTGACTAGAACACTAAATGAAACAGCCATAGACTAGAACTCTAAATGAAACAGCCATAGACTAAAACTCTAAATGAAACAGCCATAGAATGGAACTCTAAATGAAACAGCCATAGACTAGAACTTTAATGAAACAACCATATACTATATTTTGAAATGAAACAGTTATAGACTATAACTCTAAATGAAACAACCATAGACTAGAACTCTAAATGAAACAGCCATAGACTAAAACTTTAAATGAAACAGCCATAGACTAGAACTCTAAATGAAACAGCCATATACTAAAACTCTAAATGAAACAACCATAGACTAGAACTCTAAATGAAACAGCCATAGACTAAAACTCTAAATGAAACTGCCATAGATTAGAACTCTAAATGAAACAGCCATAGACTCTAACTCTCAATGAAACAGCCAGAGACTAGAACTCTAAATGAAACAGCCATAGACTAGAACTCTAAATGAAACAGCCATAGACTAGAACTCGAACTGAAACAGCCATAGATTAGAACTTTAAATGAAACAGCCAAGGAATAAAACTCTAAATGACACAGCCATAGATTAGAACTCTAAATGAAACTGCCATAGACTTGAACTCTAAATGACCCAGCCATAGACTAGAACTCTAAACGAAACAGCCATAGACTAGAACTCTAAATGAAACAGCCATAGACTAGAACTCGAAATGAAACAGCCATAGATTAGAACTCTTAATGAAACAGCCATAGACTAGAACTCGAAATGAAACAGCCATAGATTAGAACTCTAAATGAAACAGCCATAGAATAAATCTCTAAATGACACAGCCATAGATTAGAACTCTAAATGAAACAGCTATAGACTAGAACTCTAAATTAAACAGCCATAGACTAGAGCTCTGCATGAAACAGCCACAGACTAGAACTCTAAATGAAACAGCGATAGACTCGAACTCTAAATGAAACAGCCATAGACTAGAACTCTAAATGAAACAGCCACAGACTAGAACTCTAAATGAAACAGCCATAGACTAGAACTCTAAATGAAACAGCCATAGACTAGAACTCTAAATGAAACAGCCATAGACTAGAACTCTAAATGAAACAGCCATAGAATAGAACTCTAAATGAAACAGCCATAGACTCGAACTTAAATGAAACAGCCATATACTAGAACTCTAAATGAAACAGCCATAGACTAGAACTCTAAATGAAACAGCCATATACTAGAACTCTAAATGAAACAGCCATAGACTCGAACTCTAAATGAAACAGCCATAGACTGGGAGAGTTTTATGAATTTAAGGAATTACTTTAAGTTTTCCCTAAAGAGCTTTGTGAATGCGGGCCCTGGTTTTGTTGAACCCGGTAATTGAATTGATGATATGAGACATAAATGGTATGTTCAAACATGTCAATACAAAACACTTAAGATACGTACTGATTTTCAAATGGGACAAACGCTGCACCAACGATAAATAAGTTAATGAACAAACTGCTTTGATTTATTGAAGTCCTTCGATAACTCTTGAAACAAACATAGACGCTTTAAAGAGTGCCTCTGAACAACGTCCGCGATAAATGTGGACAACATCTATCTCATAAATATCTCTAAAGTGGCCCGGGTTGTTGTGGTACGAGGACATTTTTGTTTAACACTTCAATGGCATTCTATCAAAAAACAAATATTGCGTCAAGCACTTTGTTAAACCTTTAACCCAGGTAAATAGGTAGTTTTAGGTGATTGGAAAACTTATCAATACCCAATCAGATTTTGAATAGGTACTTCCCGGTTCGGAATCGATAACAGGTTCTTATGCATTGAGACTATATCAACAAAAAATTGACAACTTATTTACATAATCGCACGTTTCAGCAAAAATTCAGATTTTTTTCTTTTATCTTTATCTACACTGATAACTGACGGCAAAGTGATCTTCCTGAAATCATTTTATGTATACAAACTACTTAACAAGTACTAAACAATAAATCGTTTTGGCGACATTTAGGTTGCATTCTAAATTGGCAGCAAATCTTCAAGTGTTGCGAGTTAAAGTACCAAACTTCCGTATAGATGACAGTTTGAAAATCGATTTAGGTATACACAATTAATGTTGCAAATCAAATTTCAGTTCAACAATATTTAAAATCGGTTCAGGTTTACATAATTACTGTTGCAAATAAAATTTCATTTCAACAATATTAAAAATCGCTTCAGGTATACATCATAAACGTTGCCAATCAAATTTTATTTCAACAATATTTAAAATCGCTTCAGGTATTCATAATTAATGTTGCTAATCAAATTTCATTTTAACAATATTTAAAATCGCTTCAGGTATTCATAATTAATGTACAAATTAAATTTCATTTTAAAAATATTTAAAATCGGTTCAGGTATACATAATTAATGTTGCAAATCAAAATTCATTTCAACAATGTTTAAAATCGGTTCAGGAATACATCATTAATGTTGCAAATCAAATTTCATTTCATCTATGTTGAAAATCGGTGTTCATAATTAATGTTGCAAATAAAATTTGATATATGTTGAAAATCCGTGAGCATAATTAATGTTGCAAATCAAATTTCATTTCATCAATATTTAAGCATATTTATAGTTCCGCGCGCTGACAATTTTTTTTTAAACCTCGGGTGTTCATGTTTCAATTTGACTCGACTTCAGTTTTTTTGTAAATTTATAAACATCCGTGGATTAACAATACGATTTCGATTTCTCAGACACTGAAAAACTGACCCATTTACAGCTTTACCGTTAACAAAACGGAAGCATGAACAATTATTAGACTTTGCATTCGCTGAACGCAAATGTTTGATCTAAGATGGAATCACGTTTAGCCCGGCATTAGGCCTCAAACCCTCGGAGATACCGGGGAATTTGAAGGCCCTGAATATGACTGACGCTTCCTCCCTCCCCACCCCACATACATCTTCATTTGTATCAAATATAAATAGCATTCTATTTCAGGATTAACATAATTTATTTGCCATTGTGTGAGACAATTGAGCAGCGACTCACTGACGCTAGCACATGACCTCTCGCTTACAGGGCGAGTGTTCTCCCACCTGAGTTCAAAGAACCGCCAAGTGATCAGTCCATTAAAGCTACATTTATCTGACACATGCTTCTTTATTTCAATCGAAAAACATATATCATAGGTACTGTGCGTTATAACAAGATATTCAATGTTTTTCTGTAGCCTTTAACATACAATAAATAGAAGCGTAGGTGAGTTACTACGTCACATCCGGTTTCATACTAAATGGCGCATCGAGAGAAATGTGCAGAATTTCGGTTCGATTTCTTTGCTATACTCGCTTTTGTAGACACCGTTTATCAAAACTGGTAAGAAAATTTGGTTTGATATGGCTTCATTTATGTTTAAAATCAATATATAACGGTTGTTATAAGCTTGACCGTTCACCTTTAAAGCCGCAGACCCTAGAATATAATTCAATGTTCATTTTCATTAGCTCCAATGAACGTTAACAACGTTTATTTCACTGAAAAATATTTCTTTTTTAAGAAATGCATGTAAATATGTCTATGTTCGAACACGCTTGGTACGAACGTAATATACATAATGTACACGCCGATTTACTCCAGAGGCATCACCAGCTATCGCAAACAGAAACTATAGGATAACGAGTGACCAAAACTTTATTATTTTACCGAGTTCAAAGCGTTTTTTTGTATTTTGATCGGTAAGATGCCAATTAGAACAGATTTCTGCAAATTTTCATTTTTTTAAACATATTTATGGACTGCTGCTTTAAGTTCGAACCGCGAACTACATGACCACTCCAATGGGAATTCGTCCTGGAATTCAGGGGTGGAATACACAATTACCACGCGTTAGAATTAACACTGATGACGTCACGGTCCTGCGTAGGGCGCCAAATGTAGCGGGTCTACACTAACAGTTGGACAGTATCAAACTACAGATGGTACATACACGAGTAAACGAGGCAAGCGACAATGACGTTAAACTCGGCCGACATAATATAATATTTATTCTAATATAATACTCGCTAATTTTTCTATAGACGAAAAACAAAATTATCGCCATTAAACTACCCAATAACTACGCCAAAATAGTCCCGATTCTCAGCTGAGCATAGTAAAGTGTAGTTATCATTACAATTGCCAAAATATTTGTCAAATCATGTTAAAATCGATATAATTTCCGCATTATCGTTGTTTATCGGCAAATAAACAACATATCAGAACTCCAAGTCGAAAATTATTTCTTAAACTAAAAATACGCACAGTAAAATAACTGGACTAGAAGTGTTCATGCTATTGTGAGCTTTAAAACATTGAATATTAAAGAATTTTAGTGGGCAGGGGGGCATTCCTCGCTTCCACTCCACTCTACGCCCGCCCGGGATCTATGTTATGCCACCGCTATTCATAGAAAGTGTATAGATTTTGAACGAATACATGTATTTTACTTCTAGGAAGTCTATTTGCGGAATGTGTATCTGTCTAATGGCACGGTATTTGAGAATGATTAACGTATGCATCAGCATCTCGACAAGTAGAACATGGTAATACCTTAGATCAATATTCGTTCCCACACGAGGCGAAGTCAATGGTATTATTCTATTGTTTACTTAAGTACCTAGACGTCCGATTGAACACTGTCTGTGGTACTGGGGATAATTGTCAGATTACACTGTTTTATATTGTAGTTTTTTTTAAACAGCCAGGTTTTTCTTCTCTTTTTTTGGCACTCGACGCAATCACAAGATTTCAGACTAGCTTAGCACAAAAATGCAGACTGGTTTAAAGCTGTTTAGTGCATTGTAGTCCAAAACAATCCAACGAATTGCTATCTGTAAAAAGTACAGATCTATTTAGGGTTTGATTTCAAGGTTATTTTGCCAACTGAAGGCCAGCCATGAGCTTTCATCCCGGCTTTTTTCGGCGTTTCTATCTAAGCCAACTTCTGACGTACATAACCAGCAGACCCTAATGAATCCTTCCAAGAAAAATAATTGGTTGAAATTAATAAACTGTTCATAGAAGAAAGAGTACAATATATCAAATATATATTCACACCATAACTGTGTTCATTGCATTTCATTGTTTATATATGATTTACTTGCGTTTATTAATGTTTAAGAAATCAAAGAAATACAAATACAAGTAAGGATTATAACAACAAGAGCCATTTACTGTATCGTCAAATGAGTCGAAGAAGCCATTGATGAAATCGACATATTAACATTTTAATGCTATTCAGTTGTTGTTTTTAACAATGATATACGAAATTGAAAAGACGTTCTCCAAATGCACATTTTTGTGCAAATGCCGAATATCGTTTAATAATTGTACTAATCCGATTAAAATAACTTATTAAAAAAAACCTTCAAGGTTGATATTTTGAATCAAATAATTTGGGTTTAATAGCTAATAACTGCAAGTTTATGCATCTATCACTATGCTGCGGCCATACACGGGACTTTAGACTAAAAGCGATTCCCGACAGACGGGAATTTGACACGCCGAATGATTCCTGGTCCCGGGAAATAGACTGGTCGGAATTGGGATCCCAGTATTATTTGGCCCCCGTGCCATTTGATACACTATGCATCACCTCCCACTGTGGGGAGTTAGACAAAAATGCTTAGCTCTAGGGTGGGGAATTAGACCCCAACAATTAAATTAGTCATATTCCCCTGGGTCAGCCCGCCGTTCCTCCTGCTAGGGCAAAATACTGATAGGTGCATTACCATAGCCGTGTTCCGAGTGCTGGACGAAGCTGTCGACCATCAACTGGTGTAGGACACCGCCTTCTGAGGTCGCGTTCACAGAGCGAATCCGGAACTGAAAGTGTAGAGACAATCACACAGTGGAAATACAGTATGGCTCCATCGAAACAAACATATTTCGCGATTCGTGTTGTTGGGTGATCGAGTAGGGGTAATTACTCCGCGCTACTCAAATATTCGCTGTACCCGCTTGCGGAGTCCCGCCGCGTGATTTTGTAGCTACTGGGACATCTGCTACATCTCTCGTAACTCCGCGCGGACACGTCGAGTTATTACTCGCATTGAGTATGCTTACTCCGCGACGGCGAGTACAATATGTGTTTCGCCCGAGCTTTGCTATAGCTTTACATGACAGGTTCAGTCTAATTTTAGTTTAAACCTATTTATTTAGCTCGATTGTCAAAGTCTCCAAAGCCAGACGTTTATTGAGACACTCTCGAGCCCGTTTCCTGGGTAAAACCAGTACTTGGTGTATTTTAAGACAGATCATTCGAATGGTTCCCGGGATCAAACTTACGACCTCTCAATGCGGACACCATATCCATTACACGACTGCGACTCTGTCAAACCGGACACCATATCTATTACACGACTGCGACTCTGTCAAACCGCCTATAACAGTTGTGCACGTCCGTCAGGAAAAATACAAAACAAGAATCTGTGTTTGATAAACGCATATGCTCCCGGTGATGCTGGATATCCCATTTCTTAGGTAAAGGTCAAAGTAAAATTAGGTGATATGGGTGGATTGGGAACGATCATAAGTAACAACTGTGTAAACATCCAAGTGTTGTAGTTAGCGGTGTTGGTGCTAGACGAAACGGTAAAATCTAGTTAACCAAGAAATGGCTATTTTGAATTATTATAAGTCCAAATAAGGTCAAGGTCAAGGTCAAAGTGAGGTTGGGTGATATGGGTGGATTGGGGATGGTCATAAGCAACAACTCTGTAAGTACCCAAGTGTTGTAGAAAGCGGTGTTGGTGCTAGACGAAACGGTAAAATCTAGTTAACCACGAAACAGCCCATTTGATTTAAGTGCAAATTAGGTCAAGGTCAAAGTGAGGTTGGGTGATATGAATGGATATGGAATGGTCATATTCAACAACTGTGTAAGTATCCAAGTGTTGTAGTAAGCGGTGTTGGGGAGCTAGACGAAACTGTACAATCTATTTAACCTTGTCACGGACGGACGGAAGGTCGGACGGACGGAAAGGACAATCACTATATGCATCAATGGGCTCAATGACAAGAATTTTGTCCAAAAAAAACAACATGTATTTATCGCACATTAAAGTTGAGACCATGCACAAGCATAGAAATAAAGAATAAATGGTTTTTAAATTATCATAAATAGGGAAATTTAATTGTTTTTGATTCCTATAAATGGAACTATTTTCAAGCCAATTTGCGCATATGAAATCAGTTCGCAGATGTATATTAAATGGACAGTGTGCATTGTATTTTGCGTTGCGTTTAATGTGACTTAAACCACGTAAGTTGGGACTACTTTCTGAGCCAACTACAGAGGGGAATGGAATGTAGCCGGTTTGCAAGAGATTGGTGTATAAACTGATTGATTTTATGCATAATATATTATGCTCGCAACTTTAATTTTAATATTCGAATATATTTGCTTGATTTACCGCAGAGAACTTACACGGCTGAAAATACGTAATCTGCTTCAAAGCACGACCTATGGGAGATGATGCCGGGAATCTAAAGCATGATTTTGCATATAAAATATGTTTCGAAAGCTTTCGCGTGTTTAAAATGCATACACAAGTAAACTAATTGTGTATTTTGTTTTTGCGATATGACGTATTGATTTGCTCATGTACATGTATATCGAAACATTGCATTTGTTTCAAAAATATTTGACACCTGGATTCCCCACATCACAACTGCCGAACCATTTTCTTCCGGAATCACCCGAAAGTAGATGGCCATGCTGTATGCTGATCACGACGTGTATCGTGTACATTGTGTTGTATTGCTGTATGCTGACCACGAAGTGTATCGTGTACATTGTGTTGTATTGTGACACCGAATTACTCGGAATGTGAATTGTCAGCAGTTTGTTTATATACACCACGTGCTTTTTGTCGAATTCGCGAATTCATTCTGTTTTAGGGTAGACAAATTTCAAGTGAGATGCATTTTCTTATTAGTCGCGTATCTTGTATTTCTATTTCGAATTTCAGGAGTAGAGAAGCATCTAAAATGAAGGAAAATTGGCGAACAACACCTGAAAGTTTTGCCATTGTACTAAAAGATCAAATTGAGAGTTGATTTACTGGTTTCCAACCCAAACCTACCGACCAGTATCGACCATGTATACCCCGTACCAGACACCGACCCATGGACTTCCCGTTCCACATCCACCAACCCATGGACTACCCGTTCCACACCTACCAATGTACTTCCGTACACCTACTACCGATCGACGGACTTCCCGTAATACATCTACCGATCCCATGGACTTCACCAGTACCAACCGATGTACTTCCCGTACCACAAGTACCAACCCATGTACTTCCCGTACCACAAGTACCAACCAATGTACTTCTCGTACCACAAGTACCAACCCATGTACTTCCCGTACCAAAACTACCGACCCATGGACTTTCCGTACCACAACTACCAACCCATGTACTTCCCGTACCACAGGTACCAACCCATGTACTTCCCGTACCACAAGAACCAACCCATGTACTTCCCGTACCACAAGTACCAACCCATGTACTTCCCGTACCACAAGTACCAACCCATGTACTTCCCGTACCACAAGAACCAACCCATGTACTTCCCGTACCACAAGTACCAACCCATGTACTTCCCGTACCACAAGTACCAACCCATGTACTTCCCGTACCACAAGTACCAACCCATGGACTTTCCGTACCACAACATTTCGTACCATTCCATCGTCAAACCACAAAGTCATACAATGAAATGATGACACTATGCATCTCTATTTCAGTGAAATATTTTCCACAGTTCTATTATTGTTGAAGATATAATTATCAAATGAAAATACTTTAGTCTATATTAACAGTTAATAAGACCATCAATCGAAGTTGTCTAATCCATAATTATATTATGTACAATCGTTCATACAATAAACCAGATGCATGGATTTTTTTAACTTCTAGCTTCAATAAATATAAAGTCGTAAACATGTTATGAAATTATTCCATAATAAAAGCATAGACATCAAAGTGTTTTAGAGAATTGTTAATGAAAAATCAATCGTTCCGCATATCATAGCGTTACATTTAAAAGAACTTTGGAAACCCATATTTTGAAATAAAAAATATATCGTAGGTGATCAGACTTAAGAAGTATTTGTTGCAATATATGACTTCCGATCCACTTTTTTAAATTTTATACAAATTGAATTCTGTAACTGTTGTATCTGAGTTTATGATGCAAAAGAAGAAAAGGAGGGCAAAACGAAGAGAAAAAGGAAAACATGAAGAAGAAAAAGAAGAAGAGAAAGGGGAATTAGATGACAATATAAGAAGAAGGGAAAAATAATCAGAGAAGGAGAAAAAAAGAAGCAAAAGAGAAAACGAAGAAAAGGAAGC